>BDMV01000001.1:32229528-32538870 GCA_008326285.1 Oryza officinalis | reverse complement strand
CTCGTTTAGATTATCTAAGGCATTTACCATCCCCAAAAGCAATCGACGGCTTGATTTTCTTTGTGTTAAGTCTCGATTCACACTTTGAGTTGCTATCGACCTTAGTCCTGTTTCGAGGTCTAACACAAATCCTGTTTTCGATTGTAATTAAGGATAGCGCCGGGGTTTCAGCCGGTCTTACCTAATGCATGTGATTATTCATGTCTTTGCATGTGTTTGCCACTTATACATGTGGATCGACGAATATAAACGTATCGGTTGCAGGGTGTCTTCAAGATGTCTTTGTGATTGGTGTATTTATATTGGCCGATTGGCTTGTATAAGTTTGCACTAGGGTAATAGCTAGTGTGTTTATCTTCATGAAATCCTCATCGGCTGCTTCTAGTTATTTGCCTTAGACATGTTAAGATAGGCCGATGAGATTATATCTGTTTCAATTTATTTATTATCTTGAGTAAGCCGATACAACTTTGCCCTATCGGCTGGGCTATAACAATGTGACATCGGCCTATCGGCCGATCGACCATTGTTTTCTGATATGGTTTACTTGTTTCTTGTTGATTGCAGATCAAATCAACTGGCACGCTCTGCGCACGACTAGGCAAGCCAATTTGGACCTGCACTGGAGTTAAGCAGATCTCCCAGGCCGCCGTGGTAACGCGGAACCCGTTTCGTGGTCGGACGGTTCCAAATTCTGCGCCAACACGCTTTTGGCACGCCCGGTGGGACCAAGAACGCAAACTCTGCAACAACAACAAATCTTCTCAAGATGTCGAAGCAGGTAGAGATTTCCTAGGAGAACATCGTCCCTGTAACCGCCGACCAGCTCAATGCAGAGCAGAAGGCTGAGATGGAAAGTCTGGTCGAGCAGTTTCAGAATATGTACCTGCAAACATATTCTAGGACTCGGCAAGGTACCTTGATCCAAAAATCTAAGGTAGTTATGCCGAGTCCTGGAGATGGAGCTGGCACGTCGGCGGCGGCGCACGACCACACCGTCAAGACTGAAGATACTGCAGCGCCGACGTTGCAAGATAGAATTGACTCCGCAGTTCATTCTGCGCTAGTCAACCAATCGGGGATCCTGGTGAACACATTGACCAATACGGTCAAATCGATCCTAGATGGGTCGATTCACCAGTACAAGCCTCAAGGACCGATTTTCTTACCAGAAAATAAGTTCCCTGCCTATCGGACCCTGAGGAACGACCTGAGCTCGGCTCAGCCGACAGCGCCGATGCCACCCCCATCGGCGCAGCCAACAACAACACTGCCACTAGTCCTCACAAATCAGACAGGGGGGAGCCCTCAGCGCATTACGAAGGAGTAATATGCTCAATGGACCAAGGGGAAGCAACCAGTGATCGAGCCGATGCAGCAAGTTCCGGTTCACCAACCATCGGCCGGACAGCCACAAGCCCCGGTGTTCAGCAATCCTCCCCCTCAAGCTGCATACAATGTGCCGCAAGGCTACCAGCAGCACACCGCAGGGCAGTACGGCGCGCAAAATCTTGATTACCACTACCAACCGTACTCCCCCAGGCAGTATCAGGCAGAGGGCTTGCAGCAATCATATCAGCAAGACCTCCCACATCGGCCCGCAGGATACTGGGCCGATATGATAGCCGAAGTGATGCGAGATCAATTCGGCTTGAAGCCCAAGGAGAACTCTACAGTGTATCGGCATCCGTATCCTGAGGAATTTGACAGAGTGTCATTGCTAGGCCGATACAAGATCCCAGACTTCTCCAAGTTTTCGGGACAGGAACAACGTCTCGACGTATGAGCATGTCAGCCGATTCCTAGCACAGTGCGGGGAGGCATCGGCTATCGAGGCGCTGAGGGTAAGATTTTTCCCTCTGTCCCTATCAGGGTCTGCATTCACGTGGTTTTCTTCTTTACCCTGCAATTCCATCAGAGGATGGATAGATCTGGAGAAACAGTTTCACAGGTATTTCTACAATGGCGTACAAGAGATGAAATTGTCCGATCTAACTGCCATCAGGCAACGAGTGGATGAATCGGTCCCAGAGTATATCCAGAGATTTAGAGACATACGGAACAGGTGTTACAGCCTCAGTTTGACCGATTCCCAGTTGGCCGACTTGGCGTTTCAGGGATTGCTAGGGCCGATACGCGAGAGGTTCTCCTCGCAGGAATTTGACAGCCTAGCTCAGCTGGCACAACAAGTATCGGCCCACGAGCAACGATTCCAGGAGGCAAAGAAGTTCGCGAAGAAGATTAACACAGTTTATCAGTATGCCTCCGACGATGACGACGAAGAAGACTTTGATGTCGACCTAGCCGAGTGGGCCCGGATGAGGAAGTCAACGACTTGCCAATGGGCCAAGAAGGGTGACAAAGAAGATAAATATGATTTCGACATTAACAAGGCCGATAAGATATTTGATCTGCTGTTGCAAGAAAAGCAAATCCAGTTGCCAGTAGGTCATATATTGCCATCGGCCGAAGAGATCAAGAAACGGAGATATTGCAAATGGCACAACTCTTATTCACACCATACAAATGAATGCAAGATCTTCAGGCAACAGATTCAATCGGCCATCGAGCATGGCAGGATTAAAATCGATGATGCCAAGCGGCCGATGAAGATCGAAGGACACCCGTTCCCAGTCAACATGGTGCGGGCGGACAGGACCGATGGCGGTGCCCATCGGACCGGCAAGCGACCTTATCAGACCTCTGAGGGCCTGATTAGAAAATACCAGCGGCGGCAGGAAGAACAAGCTCAAGACTACGCCGATCAAGACAACTCCTACGACCCGCATTGGGAGTGCGAGTTTTTTCGGTTCTGCTGGAATGAGGGAATGAGGTTGCCATCTATCCAGGAGTGCCCTGCATGCAATGGTGCAGAAGATTCTTATCAGGGCAGCTCAAGCATGCAAGCGCATCGGCCGGCCAAGCAAAGGAAATCTGTTCATGAGAGGTTAGGCCCGATGCACCAAGACCAACAGACCGAAGCCGAGGAACAGGTCCAGAACCCCCAATGGTGCCCAAGCGATGTATTCACGAAGACACAAAAACGGCGGGTTCAGAGGCTAAGGAGGAAAGAACAAATCCAAGAGCAACAGGTGGCAATAACCCATCGGCCGGCCAAGACCAAGAAAGAGTGGAGGATAAAATCCACGGTGGTAACGGCCGATGAGGGCACCTTCAATACAGCCCGAGCCTCTACGGCTTCAAAAGGTAAACGAGCGACATCGGCGCATGTTAACATGGTTTTTATACTGCCAGCAGAGTACAGCGTGCAGGCGGCCGATGAAGCAGTGGCCGACGATGAACAATCTTCGGCTAGGCTACAGTTGTCACCAGATCAAGCCATCTTCGACAAGCCAGTTGACGCCAGCTACAGACACTTGCGGCCGCTATACATCAAGGGATTCATCAATGGGCGGCCGATGACGAAGATGCTGGTCGATGGCGGCGCGGCGGTTAACTTAATGCCATACACAACCTTCAGGAAGCTTGGGAAGGTGCCTGAAGACCTTATCAAGACCAATATGGTATTAAAGGATTTTGGTGGCAACGCGTCCGGAGCGAAGGGGGTCCTAAACGTGGAACTCACCGTGGGCAGCAAAACAATACCCACCACCTTCTTCGTCTTCGACGGAAAGGGTTCCTACAGCTTGTTGTTGGGACGGGATTGGATCCACGCAAACTGTTGCGTCCCTTCAACAATGCACCAATGCCTCATGCAATGGCAAGGGGACCAAGTTGAGATCGTGCAGGCCGATCGGACAGTACACGTAGCCAATGCCGATCTCACAGTATGGGAGATGGAGGGAATCGACTGCTTGTCCGGACGAGTCTGGGACGCCGATTTCCTCAAAGTAACTGACTGCGACATCGAGACGATCGAAGATCAAGACAAGCAGTTACTTTAGCAGAGATGCGCCGTCCGCCGTTGAAGATGAACAAGCTAGTCCCTACACAGATGACGCGGTGGACGAGCTAGATGACAAGTTGGGACACAGTTTTACGTCGGCCGATGAACTTGAAGAGATTGATATAGGGATAGGTGATAAGCCTAGGCCGACGTACATAAGTGCTAACCTGCCAAAGGAATACAAGTGTAATCTTATAAATCTGTTAAAAGAATTCATGTATTGTTTCGCATGGGAATATCATGAAATGCCAGGATTAAGCCGATCGATTGTAGAACATCGGCTACCAATCAAACCAGGCTATCGGCCGTTTAAACAAGCTCCTAGGAGATTCAAGGCCGATATGCATGAAGCTATCAAGGCAGAGATCGCACGAATTTACGATGCCAACTTCATCAAACCTTGCCGATACGCAGAGTGGGTCTCCAACATAGTTCCAGTAGTGAAGAAAAATGACAAGCTTAGGGTATGTATTGACTTCAGAGACTTGAACAAAGCAACACCGAAAGACGAGTACCCTATGCCTCTGGCCGATTTGCTGGTCGATGCCGCGTCTGGACACAAGGTTATAAGCTTCATGGATGGGAACGCAGACTACAACCAAATTTTCATGGCCAAAGAAGATGTTCACAAAACAGCCTTCCGATGCCGAGGGGCAATCGGCCTATATGAATGAGTTGTCATGACATTCGGCTTGAAGAATGCTGGAGCTACGTCATGAATTATATTTTTCATGATCTCATCGGCTCTTTGATTGAAGTTAACATTGATGATGTCGTCGTAAAGTCACGAGAATATGATATGCACTTGGCCGATTTACGTAAGGTACTTGAAAGAGCGAGGAAGTATGGCTTTAAAATGAACCCTAACAAGTGTGCCTTTGGCGTATCGGCCGGTCAGTTCCTGGGTTTCTTGGTCCACGAAAGAGGAATTGAGATTACACAGAAGAATATCAATGCTATAAAGAAAATCAAACCTCCGACGAACAAGACCAAGTTACAATCTCTGCTCGGCAAGATCAATTTTGTTCGGCACTTTATATCGAACTTATCAGGAAGGATAGAGCCGTTTACTCCGTTATTGAAGATAAAAGAGGATGAAGATTTCGTATGGGGTGATAGGCAGCAGAAGGCGCTGGACGATATCAAGAAGTATTTAACTTCTCCGCCAGTTCTAATCAGATTTCGTATGGGGTGATAGGCAGCAGAAGGCGCTGGACGATATCAAGAAGTATTTAACTTCTCCGCCAGTTCTAATCCCTCCACAGAAAGGGGTTCCGTTTAGACTGTACCTATCGGCCGATGAGAAATCCATCGGCTCAGTCTTGGTTCAGAATATTGATGGTAAGGAAAGAGCTATTTTTTATCTCAGTAGGAGGATGCTAGACGCTGAGACAAGGTACACTCCGGTGGAGAAATTATGTTTGTGCTTATATTTTTCATGTACTAAATTGAGGCATTATTTACTTTCCAACGAGTGTATTGTGGTAAGTAAGGCCGATGTGATGAAATACATGTTATCGGCCCCTGTGTTAAAAGGAAGAATTGGGAAGTGGATTTTTGCCTTAACAGAGTTTGATCTCAGATATGAATCGGCCAAAGCAGTCAAAGGACAAGCCCTGGCCGATTTCATTGTTCAACATAGAGACGAATCAGTTGCATATGCAGATATTGTGCCATGGACATTGTACTTTGATGGATCCGTCTGCAGACATGAATGCGGTATCGGCCTAGTTATCATATCCCCTCGGGGGGCAAGCTTTGAGTTTGCTTTTACTATCAAGCCTTATTATACTAACAATCAAGCAGAGTACGAAGCGGTGCTTAAAGGCTTGCAGTTATTACAAGAAGTCGAGGCCGATTCCGTAGAGATCATTGGTGACTCACAACTGGTAATCAATCAACTTTCTGGAGAGTATGAATGCAAAGATGACATCCTCAAAGTCTACAATGAAGATTGCAAGGTGTTGCTTCAGGCATTCAGAATCGTAACGATGAGGCATATACCCAGGAAGCAAAACTTCGAGGCCAATGACCTGGCTCAGGGGGCATCGGGATACAGGCCGATGGCCAAGGATGCGCGAGTTCAAATCGCCACCGTGGACGCCGATGATTGGAGATTTGCTATCATTGATTATTTGAAGAATCCTTCCCAATCGGCGTCACGAAAGATGAAATACAAAGTATTACAGTATGTCCTGTTAGATGGTGATTTATACCATCGGACGATTGATGGTGTCCTGCTCAAGTGCCTGGGTCCTGAGGAGGCCAAAGTCGTTATGAGCGAGGTCCATGAAGGGATTTGTGGAACACATCAATCGGCCCATAAAATGAGATGGCTGTTGAAACGCATTGGGTATTTTTGGTCAACCATGCTAGAGGATTGTTTCAAGTATTATAAATGATGTCAGGATTGTCAGAAGTTTGGAGCAATTCAAAGAGCACCGGCATCGGCTATGCATCCCATCATAAAGCTGTGGCCGTTTCGTGGATGGGGAATAGATATGATCGGCCAGATTAACCCGCCATCGAGCAAGGGACACAAATATATCTTGGTGGCTACCGATTACTTCACAAAGTGGGTTGAGGCCGTTCCTCTTAAGAAGGTTGATTCCAAAGATGTAATTCAGTTTGTCAAGGAATATATTATATATCGGTTTGGGTTACCTCAGACGATAACCACCGATCAAGGATCAATCTTCGTGTCTGATGAGTTAGTCCAGTTCGCCGATAGCATGGGCATTAAATTATTAAATTCTTCTCCTTACTACGCGCAAGCTAATGGATAGGCAAAGGCTTCTAATAAGACTTTAATCAAGTTAATCAAGAGGAAAATCGACGAACAGCCGAGGCAATGGCACACAACGCTGGCCGATTCCCTTTGGGCGTATCGGATGGCTTGCCATGGCGCAATTCAAGTGCCTCCGTATTAGTTGGTTTATGGACATGAAGCAGTGCTGCCGTGGGAAACCAACATCGGCTCAAGAAGGATTGCTTTACAAGACGACTTGACAGCCGATGAGTACCATAATCTTATGGTGGATGAGTTAGACGATTTGGCGCATGTACGATTACGGGCCCTAGAGAAGATCAAACGTGATAAAGATAGAGTGGCTCGTCATTACAACAAAAAAGTTGTCGCCAAGTCGTTTGAAGAAGGGGATCTTGTATGGAAATTAATAATGCCGATTGGTTCCAGAGATAATAAATTCGGCAAGTGGTCACCTAATTGGGAAGGTCCTTTTCAAATTCATCGCTGTGTTCCTTGCAACGTTTATTTGCTCAAGGGGTTGGATGGCGAGATTTATGGACGAGCTCTTAATGGAAAGTACTTGAAGAAATATTATCCTAGCGTCTGGATCGACTCATGATCGGCCCTCCAGCCGATTTATGATTACAGCCGATGTGTTATGCATTGTCTTTAGATGGCCAATACATACTATCGCCCTTAGTTCAAATTTTACAACATGAGCCCTCATTTTCTAAAATTTGGGGGGCATATATATATACAAGCGCGGAATTTTTCAAGCAATTTTCTTTTTCTTCTTCAGAATAAGATCAAATTCGGCTTCCTGGCCGATAAGGTTGGTTACAGTAAAGGGATATTTGTTGCAAAAAGGATTTCAGAAGTAATATTCAGATTGGAAATTTTTGGAGCAAATTCGGCTACATGGCCGATAAGGTTCATATTTACACAGTACGAGGACAAAATACGCTACATCACCCTATGAAATGGCTTTGCGGCAAATCTGCTCAACGTCTTCTATAGCCTGGGCGTCATCGGCCGCCGACCCTGGGATCGGCTTCAGTGATTTGCTTAGGGTCGCAAGGTACTTGGCCGATGCCTTGAGCTTTGCCGTCTGGTCTTCTATGGCTTTAGGTGATGCAGCTATTCCGGCTTCGACTTCTTGGATTTCTCGACGTGTCGATTCCAGCTTCGATACCAGCTCTGCCTCGAGGCGACGAAGCTCTTCAAGTTTGTGCTTCAAGACAATCGGCTCTACCGCTAACTCGTCCAGCTTGGTTTTATCAGCGTTAACTTGGGCCTTGCTGGCGGATAAAGCCGATTCCAGTTGGTCGCGCTCTCGTCGCTCTGCGAGTCTTTCTTTCGCCTTGTTGAGCTTGAATCGGTATTGCTCCAAGAAGATGGCCGGTGTTAGGACCTCCATCAGGTCGTCAGGCAATTCATCTTGAATTTCTTGTACCCTGACCCTGATGGGGGTGCAATCTTCCACCAAGTACTCCAGCGAGGACTCCAGCCGATTGGCAATATCGGTCAGCCGGTTCTTCAGATCATCAGAGATTGGTGCCCTGGCTGTGCTGGGAAGCTCCTTGTCCTCATCGTCAAGAAACTGGCCGATATCAAAGGAGAACATATCGGCTAGGTTCTGCAAATATCAACATGGGTCAAGGTCAGCCTCGTTAAACAGGGACCGGCAGAAGGGGAATCAGAGTAATCCTAGTTACCTGTGCTGGAGCATCGGTGGTGCCCGCATCGGCCTCCCTTTGCTGTGTCGACGCAGTAGGCGAGGGGGTTGGCCGATGTGTTGAAGGTGACGCAACCCTAGGCTGAAAAAGCAGGGAATTGGTAAATAGGGTTATGTGATTAGAAGGATAATGCAAAAATCAACTCTTACCGAGACAGTCGGAGAGGGTGGTGGAGAAGGAGAAGGAGTCCTCAATCGTGCCTTGGCTCGTTCACGCCGTTGTAAGGTGGCTTTCTTGGTTCTCGGCAAAGGGGCCGATTGAGTTCTCTCCTTTAACACAGACGACGCCGCAGCCTGAAAAGGATATGAAGTTAAAGTGTGACAGTACAAGGAGATGTAAACACAAAGAAGAGATTTTATTGACCTTGCGAACTGCGTGTCTGGTCCTTTCTGGTTGTGGGGCATCATCTTGGTCATCGGCCGGTGGGATCTCAGCAGTTTCGGCCGATGGCTCCCGGGTGGTTTCGACCGACGGGTTTTCTTCTTCGTGTGCGTCGGCCGCTGCTGTGTCAACCTCTTCCTCCATCACTTGTTCATCAAGGAATTCTTCCAAGGAGGGGTCTAGCTCTTCGGTATCGGCCTGATCATCGGTTTTAGCCTTCTTGCTGGCTTTCTGCGATTTGCTTTTGGTCGACGCTTTCCTTTTAGGGATTTCTTGAGGCATCGGACCTTGGAGAAGCGTCGCCACTTTTGGGGCAGTGAGGCCGATGATGGATTCCAGGATGGTTGACCCTGATGGAGCTAGGGCTTGAGCGTAGAAGATCTTCCGTCCACTGTTGCTCACAGATGGAATCAGCTTGTCTGGAACTTGAGGGCTGATGCCTTGGATAAGCTCCGTCACATAAAACCTGGCCGATTGATGAAAAATGTGAGCGGCCCATTCTTGCCACCATGTTTGGAAGTTGATATGGATGAAGGCACTCAGATGCAATCGGTCGCAATCGCCGAGATTCGGGAGTTCAATTTCCAGCGCTTTGCTCATGATCAGTGCCGATGGAATAGTGCCTCTGCTCTCTAGGAGCTTATGAAGGTGCAGACTGATGGGGAGTTGCCCGAGCCCGCATTGCCTAGCAGCTATCATTGGGTTGTAGAACTCATAGGATAGGCTGGTGCTTCTTCCCTGAAAGATGCCCACTGGGAGCAGGCACGGAGTGAGGCCGATCATGAATAATTCCCGGGACTCCATGTCGTCATTGATCAAGCTCAGCTGGAGGTCGTCAGGGAGTTCAAAATCTCGGTCCGATGTATAAACAAACATGTCCATCCTGGCTGATGGAGGGCCGGTGAAGAAGCGAATGAACCATGTGGACATGTCTTCGGCCGATTGGTCTGCTCCTGGATAAATGGAGGCTGCTTCCCCATAGGACATGCATCGTCTGCTCCTGGGATCTTCGTGATCGGCATATTTCGACGGGAAAAGTGAATCCGATAGAGGTGGCCGATCAACCATGGTGTTAGTGTGAATGGTTAGCCAGAGTTGAATGAACCACCATGGTCCTCCATGAGCCACAGTCTGTTTTAGCATCAAGTCTTGTGTGGAAACATGGAGTAGCCGATATACAGCTCCTAAAAGGTATCGGCCCAAGGGGATTTGTCTCTTGTTGACCAAAGCTTGAGCCAAGTGTTGACAGTTTGTAGTGGGGCCACAGGTCGATCCGCAAAAGACAAATCTCTCCAACCACAATGTCAGGAAAGCTACGTGTTCTCGCTCTGAGACCGATCCCTGTTCCATGTGTTCAGAGATATATTCGGACCAGCCTCCGATTTTCTTGGTCTTCAACTTGTGGCTGCTGTTTACCAGGAGGCTGAAGGGGTTGATCTCGGAGCTGATATCCAATCCTGTTAGTATCTTGATATCTATAAGGGTTGGGGTCATCGGACCCTGCTTGAATATGAAGGCATTCAAGGTACTGGACCAGAAGTAGCTAGCAGCCGACATGAGTGGCTCATTCTTCTTGGTATCAGCCAGGGACAGAGTTATGCATTGGCCGATCCCGATCTCGTCCCAGTGGACTTGCTTGGTGGCAGCAATCCTTTTATGCCAGGTTCTGTATCTGTTCAGCTTCGACGGCCATGACCTGAAGGTATGTTTCCATGCAGAAACAGTGGGCTTGGCTTGCCTGAAGGGGATTCTGTCAGTCTCGGCGTTGATTAGCCAAGTCGGGTCACAGTCGCCCATGGGGCCTAGCAGAAAGCGGTGAGATTTGTCGTCGGTGGGGATTAAAATTTGGTTTTTGAAGACCTAAATCATGAGAATGGCGATGAAGATATAAGACCCGGGGGGGAGGGCAGAAAGTAAAAACCTAACTTGGAGAAATCGGCGGAAAAGGTAATAATGCGGACTTTGAAGGAATTGACTTACCGCAGGGATCTCGGAGGCGTAGAACGGGGCGGAGGCCATCGTTGTTGTTGGAGGGGTCGCTGTGAAGGGGGTCGATGTTGACGAGACGCCGAGGGGTCACCGGAGTTGAAGAACACGAAGAGTTTGTTGAATCGGCGGCGAGAGTATTCGAATCTGGATCTGCGCGGTTTTCAGATTAGACCTAGCAAACAAGTCGATGGGTTCCTCGGAGCTAATTCCGCCACATTATATAATGAAGCGGAATTGGGGGGCATGTGTTAACGACGGATTTTGGTAATCGACTTGGAGAGAAAAGAGGAAACCGAAGCACAGAGGAAGGATTGAGTTGGAGTCGAACCAGGCTTCGTATTGGACCCGGTAACCGTATCGGACTGGGTAGGTGTTACTATAGAGAGCGTATCGGCCGATATGGATTTGGTTTGGTCATGGGCCGATACGGGTTGTGAGTTGATAGCATCAACGTGGGCTTGGTCTGGGCTCGGAATAAGCTTCAAGGAAGTTGCCAAATAGAGATAAAGCTCGGTTTTAGGCAATTGTATCTTGTAAATTAAGTAGTTTAGATCTAATCTGTGGCTTAAGTCTGCCGCAAGGACTTGTTTGTTAGTTGTAGATAAGATCGTGCCCTACAAGGGTTCTGTTGTAACCTCGGGTATAAATATCCCGATAGTTTGTACATGTAAATTCTCTCTCAATCAATCACACAATCAAATTAATCTACTTTCGGCGCATCGTCAACCCTCGCAAGAGGTTGACTCCTGACGAGTTCTTGCTTCCCTAGAGCAAGGTAAGAACTCGTACCCGACGATTCACATCGTCGGGGCTAGCGTGTCGCTTTAGGCACGTTAAGCCCTGATGATGTGATCGTCGTTTATCGTATTTTAGCTAACCTAGATGTGGTTTGCTAATTCCATCTCGCCAGCGGTTAACTCGTTTTAGGGTTTGTTGCCGACGATGATTGAATTGGTTTACTTATTTAGGTTATCTAAGGCATTTACCATCCCCAAAAGCAATCGACGGCTTGATTTTCTTTGTGCTAAGTCTCAATTCACACTTTGAGTTGCTATCGACCTTAGTCCTGTTTCGAGATCTAACATGAAGCCTGCTTTCGGTTGTAATTAAGGATAGAACCGGGGTTTCAGCCGGTCTTACCTAATGCATGTGATTATTTATGTTTTTGCATGTGTTTGCCACTTATACATGTGGATCAACGAATATAAACGTATCGGTTGCAGGGTGTCTTCAAGATGTCTTTGTGATTGGTGTATTTATATTGGCCGATTGGCTTGTATAAGTTTGCACTAGGGTAATAGCTAGTGTGTTTATCTTCATGAAATCCTCATCGGCTGCTTCTAGTTATTTGCCTTAGACATGTTAAGATAGGCCGATGAGATTATATCTGTTTCAATTTATTTATTATCTTGAGTAAGCCGATACAGCTTTGCCCTATCGGCTGGGCTATAACAATGTAACATCGGCCTATCGGCCGATCGACCATTGTTTTCTGATATGGTTTACTTGTTTCTTGTTGATTGCAGATCAAATCAACTGGCACGCTCTGCGCACGACTAGGCAAGCCAATTTGGACCTGCACTGGAGTTAAGCAGATCTCCTAGGCCGCCGTGGTAACGCGGAACCCGTTTCGTGATCGGACGGGTCCAAATTCTGCGCCAACACCTCCATCAAAGGCTCAAGAAGCATATCCATGTCGATGCCAGGTTGTTGTGGTCCTTGTATACGGATGGTCAACAAAATATACTTCCTTTTCTGACATAGCCATGTAGGGAGGTTTTATATGATTAGGAGTACTGGCCAAGTGTTGTGTGAGCTACTCAAGTCACCGAATGGATTCATTCCATCGGTGCTCAATGCAAACCTTACGTTTCTTGGGTCCTGTGCAAACTCTAGATACTTTATATCAAATTCTTTCCACAGTTGAGCATCTGTTGGTGTCGAAGCATCCCATCTTTTTTGTGCTTTTCATGATGCCAAAGCATCAGTTTGGCATCCCTCGGGTTCGAGAACAAACGCTTCAATTGATCTTTAATCGGAAGGTACCACATTACCAGCTGCGAAATCTTCTTCTTGTTGTCTTTGCATGGAGCATACTCTTATACCTCGTTAAGTGCAACATCTTGATCCTCAAACTGGTTACTTGTTTTGTATCGACTAGTGTTGCACGTTGAGCATCTATCCAAAGTCTCGTACTCTTTTCGGAACAGGATACAGTGGTTAACACATGCATGTATCTTTCGCACACCCATTGACAATGGGCAAGTAAGTTTCTTCGCTTGATAAGTGCTGGTTGATAGGGAGTTGGGCTTTAGAAACAATTCTTTCAACAGAAGCAACAAATCGTTGAAACTACTATCGGACCAACCGTTTTTGGCTTTCAATCTTAGAAGTTCAAACACTGTACGCAACAATGTGAAATCCTTGCCACAATAGTTTGCCTCATCATACAAAAGTTCCTTCGTTGCCTTTTGTAATGCATCAAAATTATCCAAGCCACGAGCAGGCCCAGCCACAACTTCAGGTTCAGCATGACGCAACATCTCCTCCAAATCAAAACCAGTGCCATCACTACCATCAACATCATCAACCGTGACATGACCATCGCCAACACCATCATCCAACTCATCATCAACAGATTCTACTACCACAAAATTCCTGCCCTTGAAAACTTCATCGTTAACGTCTGACGCTTCTTGGATAGGAACTTTCCCGTGGCAGCTTGGTTTAGATACATTTACCTGTCCATGCTGTGACCATGTGGTGTAGCACTTAACAAATCCACGTGTCACCATGTGTGTCTCAATTACAAATGGCTTATCACAAACTTTTTGATTTTTGCAGTCCGCACATGGAAATTTTATTTCCTTTGATTTCTTAGCTATAGCATTCTTATTGGCAGCTTTAATAAATCCATCGACTCCTTCAATATATGATGTATGATATCTCTCTATATATATCCATGCCCTGTCCGCCATATATACATTATGAAAAAATAACTACATAGTTAAATGTTTTTAAAAATATGTGATATTAAAATTCTATTAATATAAAAAACAAACTGTTTTGTCAAAATTAGTATAAAGAAGACATGGTAATTAAAGCTAGTTAAAATTATAATATTACACCATTTTCAAAAAAAACTACCACTTATTAATTCCCAATAGATGAAACTACATACATCTAGCCAAAATTACCAAAATACCCTCCTTCTTATCTCTCCGCTTAACTAGATATAGATCTATAGTGCATAGAAACAACCATGGCATATAGATCTACTACAAATAAACCTATTAAAACATTGTGAAATCTATGGTAGATCTATCATGTACAATATTGCCTTAAAAGTTTGACCATTTTGAGCTCCACTTAACAAATAAAACATACATGCCATGGTTGGGCCATGGCCCATACAGAAGTGTGCTAAATTCTCCACATAAAACACATAAAAATGAAAGAGAACTTGAGAAATATAGTAGTACAAGGTAGAACTAACCTGTAGTAGCATGGATCTATCAAACCATTCGAGTTCAAAATCTTCTCCCCTATATTTGAGTTCTTAAGAGAAAAAATCGTGTTCAAATAGCATGGCTGCTTGGGCTGGCTATATGTAGGAGAAGCCCTTTTCGCTGGCGGCCAGCTTAAGGCACCACCAGCAAAAATATTCGGTGTGGTGGTGCCTTAAGTGGACCATCATGAAAAGGGCTACGTCTTCGCTGGCGTTCCACATTACCCAGCCGGTCCACATTACCTAGCCGCCAATGAAGATCGATTTTTGTTGGCGGTCCTAAACCCCCCACCCCTTGTTACAATTTCACAAGCGGAGCTATTGTCTGGTCGCCAATGAAAAAAATAGGGTGCCGCCATTTTTCTAGTAGTGTGTAAAAGAAGATGATGATGCCACTATTGGGCAGCTAAGGGGTTCCTTCCTTGATGTCTTTGACCCATTGATCATGGAGCAATTTAATTTAAACAATGAATGGGTTGACTCATTTCATAGAGCACCAAGAGGTGTTCGTGAGTGTGTATGTGACATTTCATGATTGATGAAGCCCTCAGTGCATCAGCCTTACTTCAAGGTCGCAATGTCCAAATTGGAGCTCATAGAAATTGCAACGGCGAATTACTAACCTACAGGAAGTGTCAAAGAAATATAACATCAATGGTGGTTGAGGATGGCTGAGATTCAGGAAATGAAGAAGACGAGGGAGATTAAGACCCACATGACATGGATGTGAGCGAGGATGCTGGTACCAATAACCAATAACCCTGAGGAGTTTGATGATGGATATTATCAAATGATGGTTGAGATTTCATATTGCATTTATGCTCCTTTTGTGTTGTTTGATTTCTGATTGTGGCAGAACACTCTAAGTTTGTATTTGTAGACTCTTTTACGGTGTGGAGTACATTGTGGACTACTGCTACTACCCACTAGATTATCAACATGTGGATTGCTGTGACTGTTTCATTTATTTTGTGTTGTTAAGTTGTCATGCACTTATGCTGCTAATCAGTTTGAGCTTTTCACCTAGATGTTATTTACTTGTTCGTAATTATTGTTTCTAACTTTTTATTGCTGATTTTTGCATCATCCATGTTGTTTGCTGGTTGGGAGGAGAGAAGAGAAGAGATGTCAAAAGGTATGTCACTGTCTCACAACCCATTTTTAGTTATTTTACTCACATAATTGGTTAACAAATTACATATATCACATTTATAATAAGCAACATGTCATGACTTGCAAGAGGGATGCATGCTACATGGTACAAGAACAATTGGAAAGGGGAGAATGGGTGGCAAATGGGCTCAGTAATGGGCAGTAACAAGCACTCCTCACATTAGGTGTCATTGTAGGTTAGCATGTATCTAAGACATCGCCTTATATAACGCTTTGATCGCCTAGGCGCTCAGCTATGGTGCCAACGGACTTTATCATGATTGATGCTCTCTTGCTTGTTAATTATCATTCTATATCCCTTCTTGCTCCACATTTGTGATGCCTCTATGTACCAAGAGCAAGTATTGGTGGTCACCATTATAATGTGGTGATGTTGATTTTGGTAAATGGGTTTGAAAAATAATTTCAAAATTTAGCATGCACTGTTGGTCTTTGAAAAGGAATGGTCATTTTGTGTTGTTCATGTTTCATATTCCTATGAAAACAGCCTAGACGGTAATTTGGCTAAGTTGGCCCAGTATCAGCCTGGTCGACCATTTCTCTCTTGCAGTCCACTAGTATGCTGATTACTTGGGCAGACTGGCCGACCACAATAATGGGTTGTGACCAGAATAATGGGTCGGCTAGCTCACAAAATGCATGGTTGTCCCCCTTCATGTCCACGTCGACACTTTCACTGTCTCAAGATAGACTCAACCATTTCTAACCGACTTACAACTGCCTGGGGGGAATGATCTCAGCCATCCATGAACCGACTGGCCGGTCACCCTTCTTGGCCAGCCAACCATTGACCTAACGTAGGGCCAGCCAGCCTGCTTCTATTGGGCCGACCAGCCACTGACCTTCCCCCATTTGGCTACCAATACCCCTCCTGCTGGAACACTATGAAAAGGGTTATTGACCGTACTTGGAGAGGAGAGCAGCTCAAGGAGAATGCTCCATGCTGCCAAAATTGTAGAATAGGGTTGAGAATGGGTGAGGGAGAAGTTCATAGGAGCCAAGGATGTCGGCTTATCCTCTGACTTGTTCCTCAAGATGCGACTCCACGGGAGTACATGTTTTGGTCTGCTTGATTGGATAACATATTGACTCTTCTCTTTTAATTAATTTATTATGTTTTATTTTTTTATACCCTGCTTGTGGGTTCTTAGTCTAATTTAGTTAAAAGTATCCATGCTTTTTTGTGTTGGTCGCATTGCTTATAATTGCAAATAAGTTGAGTGGTAATTTTGTGCATGACTGTGGTGCGCGAGCATAGTTTTGTCTAAGAACATAGGTTACAGCAACAAACGATGCCCTAGTAACATTGATATGCATTGGCAAATCAGTGCTCACCCCATTCCGTGATGGGATACTCTCATCTCTCATGCCCAAAGCAAGCAAGATAAAGTATTTGGACTGAACAGTTAGCTCGTTTAGATGTAGTTGTATGAAGCCTAGATCAGAGGATCCTCTTAAATTAAATCTAACCTCTTGACTTGTTTCTAAAAACTAAAGTACACATTTTATTCCTCATGAATTCAATGCCCCTAGAATACTCTGAGCAAAATACTTGAGCAGTTTTCATTTGCTTGTGGACTATTTTTTACTGAGCATAAGAATCACCAACACACATTCATGTGATGTCCAAAGCTGGCCCTGTCCCCGTCTCAACTGCCACCGTATGGGCCTCCTTTGGCCCACCAGTCCATCTCCAGGAAGCACCACTGTTGCCACCGGCTTCCCCTATGATATCGGGCATTCCACTGCTGCCATGAGTGCCATCCACTTGTTCGATGCCCATCGTAACGGAGCAAAGGAGGTTGTGATTTTAATTGTGATTTTAGTGATGTTTCTCACGCCTGACAAATAGAAATGTAAACTAACGCTGCTGTCCTTCCCTTTTTTTGGTCAATTTCAGAACATTTAGATTTTCCACCCTTTACCATCCGTGTAGGTAAATCAGTAAATGTGAAGTTAAGACTCTACTTATGAAGACTACAACATTGTATGCAGCAACAAATTTAATTTACTTCTCTGCTTTGTGTAGTAGGACGTTTTCCTTCTTGGTTGAAGCTGTCGTACTGTTGACACTTGTTACTTATCTTCCGATTTCAATTTTCAATAATAACCCTTGAGTTTGATAATTAGCAAGTAATCAACAATGCTACATGTACAACGATTAGCCGTACAATGAAGTTGCGATGTAGCAATCATTCAGATACACTCCGTACAACATTTCAATCAAAGCCTTGCAGCATGCAGAACGGTCATCCAAAATGCATATATAGACGTTGCAAATTTCCCATAGTCAAACATATATTTCCTTCGTCCTAAAAATATAAGTGATTATAGACATTCTATTACCTGAACAGGGAGGGATGCAGACCCCCTGAAGTTGGTTCCAAATCCACCAGGTGAATTTCAGGTGATCCAAGCCATTGTTTGATTTCAACGGATCAGATTAAGCAAGTTACTTGCTTCTTCTCTCTATCTCTACGAGTGCACACACCATCCTAATTAATTACTATTTTCCAAAACATAAAACAAATTGGAAGCAAAATAATATGAGTAGTTAGATGGATTACTTATTAGAGAATGAAAACTGTAATATTATCGCCAGTAGATTGAATAGTATATCATTAGGAGATCAACACCAAAAATAAAACATGGCACATTATGCCATTTAACTTTAATTATTTACTGTCTTGTCAGTTATGCATATATAGCTATTCGTCACTGGGATAGCAAATCTAAACGCCATGATTAATCATTCTGAACCGCGTCAAGGAAATTTAGTCATTCTAATGCCTATGTAATGTGATATCAAGAGATAGAGGGGGCTTCAGTTCTTCTGCATGGAATTAGGCGAAAAGAAGGTGACGTGGCTACATCTACCTCATAGAAAAAAACAAAATGGTCCAGATTTATAGAAATGCACCGGGTGGATTTGGAACCAACTTTAGGAGATCTCCACCCGAACAGAGAGGATGTGTCCCATCCAACCAAAATCTCTTATATTTTAGGACGAAAATCTCTTATATTTTAGGACAGAGGGAGTAATTTCTTATATTTTAGGACAGAGGGAGTAGGTCTTGCAGAGGACAAGAGAAGAAAGAAAACATAGTTCCGATCATCTTTATTAGTTAGATAAGTACATTTATTTGATTTACTCTTATTAATAAGTTAATTACATCGATTTACTATGTAGGATATACTAAACAAAAAGTTGAGAGCGAGCCAACTTGGTTTGACTAACTCATACTACATTTCAATTAAAACGGATAGATAGACAGAGAGCTCCAAATTACGTTCCTAAACTTCTCACCTGGAACAGTTTCCTTTTATTATTATATTAGTACCGTTTTGAACTTGATATATAGGAATCTGTTTTTTTGGGTATAGACATTTATTTTAATAGTGAAATAGGGGAATTAACTATACACAAAATTATAAATCTCCAAAAAAAATCTTCTTTCCACGAAAGTGAGTTAAGGAAACCAATAGTACTCTATGGATGCAAACTGTTCCAATGTCATGAAGTCTACGATAAGTAGATCAGCACTCTAATTTAACTCAAAAATATAACACTCTAGTTTCATGTTTCAACTGAGTACATGCACCAGGTTTTCCTAGAGCATAATGTAAACAAACCAAACCTAATTATAAGACGCCAATAATTGATCAATCGATCAGCATGAAGCCTGGACGGTGAGGACACCGGAGAGGCACCCGGTGCCGGTGAAAGCATTGGTGATTTGCATCGTGCACGACTCCTTCCCAAGGCACGCTTCTGTGAAAGCCTTGTACGCTGCCTTGGACTCGCACCCTCCTTTATAGGCACCGCACCGGCCACGCGCAACACCAAAGCTGGTCACGTCAATGGTCGAGATAGTCTTGCCGTGCTGACCACAGGACAGTGTGACGGCGTCCCCAACCTCAGCGGACGCGCACACGAAGCCCGCCGCGACGGTGCAAAAGCTGACCTGTGATGGATCGCCGCCGGCCTCCTCGAAGAGAATGAGTGTGTTGGGCTCGCCATTCTTGAGGAAGGAGCGTGGAACATGATAGAACCGTTGAGACGACTCACCGCATCCCGTGAGGCATTTTTGGCCATCGCCCTCCGCCTGAAAAACTCCGCGGTAGTCGCAGTGATGGCAGCCACCCATCTCCGCCGCTGTGTATGATGGCCAGTAACGGCCAAGGTTGTTCCCGTTCACCCACGCCACGCCCTTGTTCAGCCCTAGGAGGTCCACCACCACTGTGTCCTCACCGGCCGGAGCTTGGAAGGTGGTCTAAATAGAAATAAAAAAGTAAGGTGAATTTACTTGCATTTCATAGCACAGTACATTCTGTGGATAATGCATATCAATCTATATATACCTTGTACCACGTAAAGGGCCTGTTGATAGGGACGGTGCCATTGTTGTGCCATTTGCAACCGGGCTTGTCAAGGTGGATCTGCCTATACTCACCTGCCAAGCCAGCCTAGAAATAGAAAATCAAAGCAATATTACAATCAATAGAAACAGATATTTAGGTTGCTCCACTTACCTCTTAAGAGGTAATTAAAGAGGTAAGATTATGGGTATTAATTAATCTAAACAATCTATTGATCAAGGGTAAAATTAGCTGGTATATTTCCTAATAACTTCTGTCGTCAAAATCTTAAAAATATCCATATAGAAATATAGTTCATAAATAAATAGTAATAATTGACAATTGATAGAGGTTTAGTGCACCTTATATGACCACGAACTGTTGGAGAGATCAATCCCTGTGCCATTGTTGTCGATCAACTTAACTGGCCCAACAATGCCAGCAGGCATCTTCTCAAACAAAGGGCCATAGTTCTGTTTGACATGGAACAAACATCTTTCATCATGCACAACAACAAATATAGCGACGAGCTTTTAATGAACCGTGCAGTAAATATATTAGAAACCTTAAGGCCAATGGTAGCACTCAAAAGAGAAATGTAGTTCTTGCCATCATGAAGCTTTACTGGTGGTGACTCAAGCTGGAAAACAAAGTCTCCATTTGGAGAATGGTTTTGACCTGACAACCGCATTGATAGTCTTAGTGTGACATTTGTGTGATATCAATCATTTGAACATCTTAATGAGAAAACTATCACGAATTATTATGTTGTGCAAGGAGCTAAATTTAACTCCTACTTACCAACAAGCATTCCATTCACAAAGGCATATAGTTCATGCCCGGTTGTGTTCACGAACAAGGTGTAGCTCGCCTCACCCTTGTGATCAAGGCTGTATTTCATTATATATGTCAAAATTAGGCAGCATATTATTCAATAAGTTAACATTAAAATTGTTGCTTATGATATAAAAGGTGAATAAAAATGTTTTTTTGGCCAATACCTTGTTCTGTACCACAAGTAATCACTTTGATCGGTTGATGTGACGATCTGCTCTAAGAGCTCATTCTTCCTAAAGCTTCCCTTCTCATCGATCATGAAGGGCGTCAAATTTTCACCCATCCATGACCATTTCAAGCTCTCCGGCTCCTTCTCCACCATGTTAGCTTTGTTTACCATGACAGTCGTTTGCGCCTTGATCTAATTGTTCCAGAAAATACGAAGAACAATCAATCTTAACAAATAGCTTGTAACAATAGTTGTACTATTATAGATCCTACATCAATCAAATTATGAAGTCAGAATTCAGTGGTGATTGGAAAAATACCTTGGCGCTATTGAAGGCAACGGTCTTGCAGTCAGGCAAGATACTCACAGACCAAGCAGGCAGAAGGTGAGTGGTTCCATCAAGGGTTACGTTAACATCCTTGTTGTCATTCCGGTTGTTGATGAAACAAGCTGAGGTGGATTCCAAGGCGTACTTGGTAACCTAGAAAACAAGTGATCATAGTGCATCAGATATATTGTAAAGAAATGATCAATGTGAACCACATGTATCGATCAGTTTGCCGGAAAAATTGAGTCTATTAGGGAAATTCTACAAAAATATGGCATGAATCATACTGTGACATTATCACTGTAGTTGGCGTCAACATATTCCCCATGGACAAGAATCTTCTCAATGGACTTGATCACGGAGTGGAGGTCCTTCAAGTGGCCATATTTCGGTTGACGAAGATTACCTAATTATGATAGGTAAACCAAAAAAAATCAGAATTATACTAAGATTTATAGCTTACTAATTGTGCATTTAATTAAATAGCCTAAAATGTTGTATGTTCATTACTCACCATATTCATCCAAAGGCGCATCATAGTCATAGCTAGTTGTGATGTATGGGCCACCTGAGGTGCGGCCAAAATTCGTTCCACCATGGTACTGGTAACAATGGTGTGATGGAAACAATTAGTTCGATTCATTGTGATATGTGAGAAAGCCACGAGAAATTGAGAGTACATACCATGTAGTAGTTCTGGAGAGAACCACGCTTTTGGAAGAACATTGCAACTGCGAAAGCAATATCTTCAGCAGATCTATGGAAATCCGGCTTGTCCCAGGCTTTAAACCTAATCCGAATCAATGAAAATCACAAAAGATATGCTTCAATTCATATTTGAGTATTAAAGAAGTTCTTTTACAAAAGAAGAGAAATATATATGTGTGATGAAAGAAAATCATATATATATATACCATCCAGTCCAGTTCTCTGTCCAAATCTTAGGGATTCCTGTCCTATTGGGGAACCAATCATGGCAGTAGAATCCGTTGCAGGTGTTCACCTAAATTAATCGGGAAACGAAACGGCGGCATGAATTTCAGCCTATCAACAAAAGAATATAAACAGATACAAACATTAATTCAACATTTTTTATACAAATTGAAACTCATGCTCACCACATTGTGCGGCACATCACTGTCTTGCTGACACATAATCCATGGGACACCGACATTCTTCTTGTTGGCCATGTCCGCACACCAATGGATGTATTCAGACGCGGACTGATTATTGTTCAGTTGGCCCATGACATTTCCGTACTCGTTTTCAATCTATATATAAAGATATAGGTAATGCATTTGTATTAGAATAACTTAAATTATTGTCAATAGAGGGTGATATATATATATAAAGATACAAGCAATTCATCTGTAATACAATAACTTATATTATTGGCAATAGAGGGTGCTAGCCTGCATCACATCATATTGCTCCCATAACTAAGAATGGTACAACACCTGTGCCAGGATGATTGGGCCTCCTTGCCCAGCAAACATGTTGGCATCCTTCATCTTGTTGATAATGAGAGTCGTGAAGTTCTCCATCTCATTCTATTCAATAGGAAACAAAACAATTTCTCAAAATTTCGCTTGCTATATAATATATAAATATGTAAATGGCTGACCTAATTTATTATTTTCCCCCATTACCTCAAATGGCGCATTATGCATTCTGAATTGCATTCCTGGGATGTCACGTAGCCAAGCAGGAAGTCCTCTGCAGATGAGGAAAATGATTCAGAAAAATATATGATTAGCATTTTTTGGTATGCATCTGCTAGTGAAATAGCATAACATTCCCTTAACTCTATCATACAAACGGGTAAGATTAAGCATATATAGTTATTTACCCATAGTTCCATTCGCCGCAAATGTATGGCCCTATGCGAAGAATAGCATACATGCCAGCATTCTGGATCTCCTTGAAAAACCTGATGATATCGTAGTTCCCCTCGAAGTTGTACTACATATCAAACATTTCACGAAGGATTAAACTACTTCGTTTCATGCATTATTGTTTAGAAATGAAGAATCTGGTGTGCATAAAATACGCGCGTATATGTGGAGATCCTGCGATCCATACGTAAAAAATATAAGATGTATAAACAAAGGTTTAATTCAACTACATATGTAATATGCGGAACAGCCATGCTTTAAATTACAACATATGCTTGGTGTGTAATCGTAAAATATTTACTGTTGATTTACAGATTCGGTTACTATATAAACTAGCTACTAGTAGTAACATCTAAGGCAGTATATTTTGTCTGCGAGCAGAACTAACCTGGCGGCGATGGGGCTCATGGCCGTTCCAGAAGACGTAGGTCTCGATCGCATCGAGGCCACCTTCCTTGGCTTTCTTGATCAGATCAGGCCACATCTGCACCAGGGGAAACATATCATATGTATCAGCATAAGCAGATCGTATAATTAAAAACTACCACATTAACAAAATAAACATATAAAACTAGAATTTCCATTTAAATTGAAAATAAAGTAACATTTGTTAAAACGGTATACATATATATCAGCATGTTATTTTTCTCACTGATGAGACCATCTTCCCGATGTATAACTATATAAATTATATACCGGCATGTGTGTATCTGAGATTCAAGAAGTATATACGAGGTCAGAAGAAAATACGAATTCTGAGTTTTTGTACTAGCCTCGAGGCATACTACAGAGCAATGAAAAGAAGATGGTGACGTTATGCTATTTAATACGACATATGGCCTGTAACTCTGTCTGTATAGCTAATTAACACTGATCTTCATGTGAGTACTTAAGTATGATACAAACGACTAGTCGATCGCTAGTAAGATATTATATGTAATGTGAAAGGATGATGCGCCAATTGATCTACTTAAATATATACCGTACAGATTTACTGTTGTTAGTCATATTCGACCATATGTTTAACGATGTTATGAGCCAAGCAACTGGTGAAAAAAAAATCATGATATGCGAGTGTATGACTAGAAAAACTGAGAAGATAAATTTGTAGACATCTATCAAAAATAATTAGAGTAGATGTAAATGATCTATCAGATATAATTAGAGTAGACATAAATGACGGCTATAGAATGAAAAGAGATTATTAAGTTTATGTGATCCTTTGAGAATATGTAGCATATGAAAGAACAATACCATAATAATCACACGTACTACACTAATCTCACGTACGCGTGCAAGTGAGATTGGTCTAGAGTCTAGACTAGACTAATCTCTATCAAAAGACGGCTAAGACCAAATACCGAAGTCACACGTATACTACGCTGCATGCATGCATGCATAGCGATGAATATATCCATAGCTAATATAACTTATAGTATACCTCCGGGGTGCTCCTCGGATAGTGGATGGATCCTGAGATGATGATGCGCCGCTCGCCGTCGATCACAAGGCTGCGGTCATTGTAGGCGACGGTGGTGCAGCCCACGCCGGCCACCTCCGCGAGTACGACCACCACCAGCGCCACGACGCAGGTCGCCGCCGCCGTCGTCATGGCCGGCGCGCGAGCTTTCCGCGATCCAACACTAAGACGGATGAGAAAGAGCTAGCAAGAGAAGGGCGTTGATGACTGATGAGATGGATGGAAAGACCTCTGGGCTCGAGTCAATTTATAGAGTAGGGAAGCAGGCTTGGATGAGGATTAATTAGGAGATTAGTTGAATTATCTTCAAGGATAGATTCATCTTCGTCGCGCGCGCGTGGCTTATCTAAACCTAACGAACTCTGTAGATATCGTGTACTTGCTGTCTCGAGCAGAATCAGTTCGTTTTCAGCGTTTTATTGGATGTTGGATTTTATCTCAACCAGCAAATAATCGTTAAACTGAGCCAGCATTCGGTAAAACGTGCTTATCGGCCTAACAAACTGAAACAGCGTTTGGGTAAAGATAAAACCGAGAAATCCGTGTTTCTCAAATGCATCCGTTACGTTATATTTGTTAAAAATATAATCAATTCACCATAATATTTAATCCAAAAATAAAGATTGCAAATCATGACAATGTAAGCATAAACCATAGGGATACGTAAAATAAACATGCTATAGGTGTAAACCATAGAAATAAGCATGTATAATTCATTTGCGCATATAAATGGATTCAACGGAAAAGGGAAGAAGAGGAGAATAACATACGGTGCTATAACAATGGTTGTGATGGTAGCGAAAGGAAAACCGCTACCGTTCCTTCCATTGTCATTCCCACCATTGCCGTTGCCATTCCCACTGTTGCCGTTCCCGTTCTCGCCATTAGCCATGATGAAGAGTAAGTAGTTGACACAGTCGTACTCAGGCACAAGCGAGCAGTCGCACGATGTGCTCCCCAAAAACCTGATTCGCCTCCTCCTCTCGGTGCAAGATCAGGGAGGTGGGGGTTCCGGAGGTCTGTTCTCCTAGAACGTGTACATGCACTCGTCGAGATATGATCACCGAAGTGAAAGTGGATGAAAATGCGTATGTTCTCTCTCGTGGGAGATCACATTCATTCTTGTTTCATAGTAGAAATGGAAGATGAAGAGTAAGAGAGTCATGTAATAGGAAAAGGAATGGAGTACCTGTTGACGTAAAATTCATCATTTACACGAAAGCCTGAGAGATTTGCTTAGCTCTAGTGCAGGTCCTATCAATCAGGTTTAGAACGTGTCAGTTAGTTTGATCCTCTAACTAACAAGATAACAAAAAAGAAATTAGATCGTGGGGCTGATCAGCCGCAAGGCCGAGATAGTATCGTATGCCTAGCCGGTGTCGATGGAATTTTGGATCAACGGCTATAACCAATGGAATTTAGAAATAAAAATAAATTAAGGGAAACATCGGCCGAGACTTGAATATGATATAATTGTAAATAATCTAACTTTATTAAAAACAATCTAGATAGATAAGATCAAACCGAGACAGTATAAGATTAAAGATAATAAAATAGTACTAAACAATTAGTTGATCTTTGAATATAGGCCGATGTGCCAAGTTAATTGAAATTTATCATTGGCTTCTGTGAAAGAGATAACTATCATGGGATACGATAAGACAAAGTATAATCAACAGCAATCTTCAATTATTGACCACAATCTTGATAGATCGGTATTGATGCGAAATTTGTCGCAACACACAAAGGCCTGAGAGATCTGCTTAGTTCCAGTGCAGGTCCTATCAATTGGGTTTAGATCATGCCAATTAGTTTGATCCTGCAACTAACAAGATAGATAAATCGATGATCAAGGAGCCGATGGCCCAATAAGCCAATGGGATGTAGCGAAGCCAGCCGATGTCGATAGAGTTTTGATCAATCGGCTATAGATTCAATGTAGATTCAAATAATGAGATTTATGCTATCATCGGCTAGAACTAAGCTTGCATAATCATTAATAAACCTATTATTTATCAAAGACAATCTTGATAGATCGACCAAACCAAGAAAATATAATATTAAAGTTGATAAAGATAGATTTAACTAAATATTATACAAGTTTGAGTGTAAGTCGATGTAACTCAGAAATAGCAATGAGATAATATAATGCAAACCAATTAGTCAAAACTGATATAATGAGATAAATGTAAATCCGATGGTTAAAACATTTAACGGCTGGAGATCCGATGTAAGTAAATTAAAGTGTATATTGGCTAGGCAACCGATACATTTGATAGCTGAAGCCCAAAAATAATGATAACATCGGCTAACACTCTAATGAACGTTGCATAAAAACCTATCGACTTACTAAAATTAAACTTATTAATAACAATATAATAGATCGGACCTAACCGAGACAGTATGAGATTGAAGATAATAAGAAAAACCTATTTAGCCAATAGATCTATACAAATGTGATGGATATAACAAGTCTATTTAGAACAATAATATGATTCGAGCAATATCAACTTAGGCAGAATATCAGACGTAACCAAGAAAGTCCTAACTAAGCCGATACAACCCTAAACAGTAATGCAATTAAAGATAAAATCAATATATCTGATAGGCAACGCTTGCATCTACCTAGATAGAATATCAAGCTTAACCGAGAAAGTTCTAGCCACGCAGATGCAAGCAAAGTTGACGGAACTTACTTCTCGTCGGAGATCAAACTCAACCGATGAAGCCCAACTTGAAACTAAGAACTCGTCGGACTAAAAGAATGGTGATACACCGAAAGTAATTGTATTGATCTATGGAGATGTCTTATAAAGACCTCGAGTGTACATATTTATACCCTCGGGTTGATACAAGTCCTAATAGGACACTACACAGTGTTTCCTAGGGATAAAAGGAAAAAATAAGTCTTGATCGGACACTAGACAAAACTTCTAAGATAAAAAAAAATTACTAAATCCTGCCTAATTAATAGATAGAATTAAATTACCATGCCGCGGTCTTCACAATTCCTTGAACTCGGTCTCTTCTGAATAAAGTTCCATTGGCTCGTTGATCTCTTTACTTAACCGAATCTACTAAAGAACTTTACCAAATTTTGGCGTTAACAATCGGACATAACCTAGGCAGTATAAAATTAAAGACAAGAAAATTAGAAACTAAATGATTATATTTAAATCTTGTAAACTATCAGATATAGCAGATTAAATAATGATAAGTAGATAACTCATTGGCTGAAACTCCGATGAAACGATAAATAAGGCATATCAGATTGATCAAGTTTATCTAGCCGATTACAAGCTAGAAGATTGGACTTAACCAAGACAATACTAGATATATAATAAGCTTGATGAATCAAACCAATCCGATTGGTAATGCTCAAAATGATTGATATATCAAATCTAACTAGACAGCAAAGCAATTTAATAAAGAGCCGATATATCAGATAAGCAACGCGAGAAAAAGCTTGACTAGTATATCAGACTTAAACGAGAAAATACTAATTCTGCTAATACAATCGAAGTTGATGAAACTTATTTTCTCGTCGAAGATCAAAACCGATGCAACCCAAACTCAAAAACAAGAATTCGTCAAAATTAGAACTAGGGTAGCGATGCGCCAAAAAAGTGATTATTGAACCGTTGTTAGATTACAAGGACTCTGGGTATATATATTTATACCCCCGGGTTAGAAAAGGAAACTAGCTGTGTCCGATTCATTTATGACTTGATCGGCTCAGGACTCTATCTATAGTAAAGAAAATTAAAAACAAACCTTCCCTATTACGGAAGCTGATACAAAATAACTCTAAACTTACCAACTTATTCCAATACATCTTCTAACCAAATCTACTATAATCATGGCACTAAATCCCCTTTTGATCCGGTCTTGATTAACGGTAATTGCCATTTTTTTCCTTTTAACAGTAACTAATTGTCATCAACTAGCCATGAACTATCCTCCAATGCACCACCATCAACCAACCATCAATTAGAAGTAACTGATATAGACATCAACTATCCTCCACTACACCACCATCAACCAACCATCAATTAGAAGTAATTCATTAATCAAATGAATTAGTTCTCAAAACTCTTCATCTTTACAATTAATATCCCATAAGAGAATAAATACACATAAACTCCTAGCATAATGAGCCTTGGAATTTTTTTGATTTAAATGGAAAAATTACCCAATTAAATCTAACAATATTCTCTATCTATAAAATATATCAGTTGGTTTTTATGGCCATCGGATGGCTTTGCCATGCTTGTTTGCACTTGCTGAGTCCGCATAGCCAGGCTGGTCATATTTGGGCCCGTTAACTTGCTTTTGCTAGAATTTTTATCATATTTAATTTTATTTATTTAAAGATTTGCAAAAATAATTTTTCATTTCGAAATATTGCAGAAGTAATCTCCAATCGCCCTCTGGGAGGGCGAGATTTAAAAATCGCCCTCCCAGAGGGCAATTTTTATGACGTGGCAGACGGCCGTTGGGCGCCGTCTGCCGCGTCCTGGCTTTTTTGCATCTAAGTCCCTTGCCACCCTCGGCAAGGGCGTTTTTTGACTGTAGCACAGGGGGCCGCCTGCAAAAGGGCGGCCGCCCTGGCAATTTTGCAGGCGGCCCCCTTGCCGCCCTTACAGAGGGCGATTTTTGCCTGCGCAGGGGGCCGCCTTTAAAAAGAAAGATTTTTGATTTTTTATAAAAGTTAAACTATTTTCATTTTGATTTTTTATAAAATTAAACTATTTTCACTTTATTTAAGTAAGGTTATACAAATATAACAACATTTGTAACATTAAAAACTATCAAAATATATGTAACATTAAATATAATAAAACTAAGTTGATAATATAAATGTTGCCTTTTTTTTATAAACTTGATTAAACTTTTAAAAGGATTGATTTGAAAAAATTGAAACGACTTGTAATATGAAACATGTAACAGATAAATTGTAGTATTTTTTTTTGTAAAAAAACAAATTTCCTTGTAATTTGCTACTGAAACACATCAAAGCTGATCAGTTTTGTGTTCTCGATGAGAATATGGAAAAAGTGCAACTAGAACTACAGAGGGGTGCGGCAAATTTGCAGGTAGCCCCCTCGCCGCCCTTGCAGAGGGTGATTTTTGGCGTAATCTCGCCCTCTGCAAGGGCAATTTTTGGCCGGCATCCCATAAAGCCCCAATGGCCCGAGGAGGTGCTCATTTCAACCGGTCACAATTGAAGGAAAAAAAGAGAGAGCTGAGGAAGAAGGAGAAGAGCCGCGAAGCGTTGTTGCTGTGCTTATTCGATCGCAGGTTAGTACAATATCCCGACGTATGGTTATATTTTGTGTCGCATACTAGTGTAATTACCATGTATTTGAAATTTGTGAGTAGATCTGTAGCACTTAGATGTGGACCCTAAATTTTTTCCGAGTAGATCTGTAGCACTGTGAGTAGATATGTTAAAATTTGTGAGTAGATCTGTAGCATTTAGAAGTGTGAATAATTTTAGGCTAGATTTGTTGTGCACACGTTTGGTTTGTAGTAGTACTATATTTGACCGTATGAAGGGCGTTTACAATATTTGATAGTTGTTTTTTAAACTGTAGGATGCCAAGGCGTGGAAAAGCTACCAACTCAAGGTAACGTAAATCATTTCTGTGATATTTTGTGTTATTCGTTGTGCGTGAAATGAGGAATCCTAGATTAACGGGTTAGGGTGTTTCATTTATTGTTGACTTGTAGTTATCGCCCGAAGACTGGAAATGCCTTCGACCCATTGCCTTTGCCTAGCGGTGTTCCAGTGCCCATGTGCTGGTGCGGTGATCCTTGCAAGGTAGCCAAGTCCGATGAAGAGGAGACATACATGCAGAGATACTGGATGTGTGCCAATTTTGAGTTTGAGCCAACACCTGAGATACGCCGCATTAACTTAATGGTGAGGAATTGATGTTTTCTAATAATTATTTGGTGTATTAAGTAGTGTTGAACAACTTATTTGATTAGTAAACATTGCATTTGTGGCAGACCCCTCCACCGCTATGTGATTTTGAGCAGTGGATCGACACCGAGATCAAGCCACAAAACAAGGAGCGGTTGGAGTACATGCGGCAATGGGATGCTGAGCGCAAGGATAAGATAGAGCAGAGACGCAAGGAGGAGGCCGCAGAAAAAGAGCACAAGGCTGAGGCGGAAAGGAGGCGTGTTGCTGCGTACAGGGAGGAGCGGGAGCGAAAGCTTGAGCGTGCGCGGCGAGCGAAGGCAGCAATGGAGGAGAATCCCGATGCGCAGAGGAAGGGAAAGTGGCCTCGTTGCACTCAGTAGTATGCACGAGTTGGTAGTTGTATGGTGTATCGATGAATAATGTTGCGTAACCTCGTAACGTGTAGCGAACTAACGAACTTGAAATGTTATTTCGCGTGTCTTCCATTTTCCCTTCCCTTCTCGCCGTTGTACTCCGTTTGTGTTTCGCATTCACTTACTTTGATAGCGACCAATCGTAGCCCTCTGTTACGCGCCGAAAGTTTTTCGTCGTTTCGTTGAGTAGATGTAGCGAATGACATGAAATGTTTTCATGACATATGAGTGCGGCGATCGAATAGAGTTATATACAAAGAGGTAACACAAAGTTACTACCTGTAAATATTACAAACATGTAGCACTAGTAGCCTACTGGCGAGGCCTCTTACCCCTATCCCTCCTAATGTGCCCCTGAGAGTACGTCAGCCTCTCAGCGGGCACGGCACGACTAGCGCGGACATCTAGTGCGGGCGTGTGCTGCGGCTGCTCCTGGCTTTGTGGTGGTGGTGCTCCACCAAGCTGAGAGGCACCGAGAACATCCTGCTCTGGCTCCTCCAGGTCGTCGAAGTCGTCGCCCTCACCAGACCCCCCCGCACCGGACCCGCCCGCCTGCGACGAAGACTTGCCCGAACGGAAAATCCCCGCCGGGTAGTATCCTCCTGCAGATGTCAAAAGTTAAGCAACATTCCGCTCGAATAGTATGTTTGTAGCACTCATCGAAAGACGCTTGCTTACCTGGCGGCTGACTGAAGGGAGGAGGGACGGACGAACCGCTCGTTCGAACAAAGGCCGACGTGCTGGGCGGAGTCGCGAACGGCCGAGGGATCGACGATCCACTCGCTCCAGCAGAGTGTCCTGTCGGCAGCGTCGGACCTAGTTGACATTCAGTTTGTAATAACATGGCGAAGGTTTTGCATAGTGAGAAGGTACGGAACTAACCTGTGGACACACCAGCACCGTGCGATGTCGATCCTGGTGTCGGGCCGCGTGGACGTGGAACAGCAGCTGCCGGTGGAGGTACCGCGTCCACGGCTGAACGACAAGAGAGGACGCGCAAGATCGAACGCATCTTCGTCTGCATCCGCTCGAACGTCACCCTCTGCTCAACATCGTTCAGGTGCAGTCCAGCGTCTAACCTCAGCATCTCCGCGTTGATGTCGGCGTTCATGGCGCGTGCAGCGTCGACCTGCTGGAATCATTATTAATTAGGTTTGTCAGTCTCATATGTACCAACCGCGTAGTACGAAAACAAGAAGTCCGAGAAACATGGACGTACCCCCAGGAAGTACTCCTGGTCACGGTGCACGGGGTAGGTGTCCCTGACGCCTGCCTGGTGTAGCTGTGGAGCTGCCGCGGTGAAGGTGACGTGGGCACGTGTGCACGGCAAGTACCACCGAAGGTAGGCAGTGTAGTTCTCCTCCGAGTATGGGTGGACCTCGGCAATCACCTCCTCGGTGGCTACCAACCAGTCCTCGACGTACGGCTAGATCCGAGGTGCCCACAGTGTCCCTGCGTGCTGTCCCCATCGAGTCAACCTGCAAAGAACGTAATGGTCATCGAACGTTCCGCGTGTAGTCGACATAACAATAGTAAAGGTGAAAGAGAAATACTCACTGGTGGTCCTGGGGCGCGACGGGTATCGGTACGTTCACTGGAAAGCCCTGCCTCAGTCCGAACTGCCTCATAACATGGTAAGGGCAGTGAGGCTCGACGAAGATGTCGAAAACCAACAGCACCACCGTCAACCAGTACGCTGCGTCACGCGTGCACAAGGCAGACAGACCTAGAGGTGCTCTCTCCGTGACCACGTGGTGCGTGTAGGGCTCCCAGATGACGTCTGAAGGCTGCAGACGGTCGAACTCGAAGACAAACTCTGGGTAGCTCCGTCTGACCTGGACGTGGGCGTAACGGCGCTGTGACACAAGGAGAACCAACTCGTCAGAACATCAGTCGCACATAATCTGAAATTTGAAATGAAAACAATTTGTACTTACGTTGCGGCGGCACTAGTACGTGCCCATCGTCGACCCGTCGGCTGGGTGGTCGGCTGCCGGTCCTGAAGCGTACGCAGCGGTGTCGACGATCGGTCGGCCGATCGCGAACCGCTCAGCTGCCCAAAGCTGAATAAGCAGAGGGCAGCCCGCGAAAATTGCTCCAGGATCCATCTTGCAGCAGGCCTCGCACAGCGCACGGTACGTGGCTGCGAGGACTGCCGAACCCCAGCTCCACTGCGGCACGGCCCCTAGCTCCGCATCCGCGATCGCCCGGGCGTAGTGGATCAGGCCCCTGTCTACTGCGTGCCCGGTGGTGCTGGTGAACATCACCCAGCCGAACATCCACAGTAGGTACGCCTCTAAGGACCGTCTGAGCGAGTACTCGTCGGCGTCGGGGTGGAGCTGGTCGGTCTACAACAAAAAGCAAACGATGTTAAAACTTGTAAGATTTCTAGGAAAGTAACAAAGTGTAATTTTTAGCATTTTTAATTTTTATTTTTTAAAAGATCTACAACTTTATAGTTAACAACTTTTTCATTTAAGATTGTTTACATATCCAAATATTCGTTACAAAATCTAAAACCTATTTAAAAGAATCTCATATCTACATTTTAAACGATATCGGATGGAGATAAACTTTATATGAAAGTTATAGATCTCACGAAGATCTACAGCTTTGTTATTAACAACCTTTTATTTAAGATCATTTACAGTGTCGTATAAGCATTATTAGTTTTGCAAATTTTTGAAACCTAAAATTATTTTTGCAAATCTTTAAAAAATAAAAATTAAAAATTGCTAAAAAGTGTAGAAGTTAACTTACTGTGAACTGCAGCAGCCAAGCCTTCGTAGGCCCGGCGGTGGTGTACATGTTCGGGGGAGCAAATCCAGGGAGCCCAGGTAGCCTCATCACGGGAATGAATCGCTCCATGATATCCTCCCTCCAGCCACTAGCACCATCCACTGGGCCAACAGCCTCCCCGGCCAGTGGAAGCCCAAGCAGGTACGCGACGTCCTGCAGCGTAGGTGCCATCTCCCCACAGGGGAGATGGAAGGTGTGCGTCTCCGGCCGCCACCGATCTACCAAAGCAGCCAGCAGCGACCGGTCCGCATCCCAGCGCTTGGCCGGGTCGTTCTCGTCCGCCCGCGCCTCAACATGCCTGGATATCGCTATCAGGCATGCCTCGCGCAACCTGCGTACCGTCGAGTTCAACATTAGTACCACATATTTCCAAATAGCCAAAAAATTACATCAAGTAATTAAGTTTTATCATACCACGGAACGTGTCGCGGATCGGCACGCAACAACTCTCGCGACGGGCGTGGACGAAAGGTCGTAAGCTGCGCACCCTGCACCGCCGACAAGTATGAACGGTGGCTCCTGTCCAGTCCCCTACTGAGGAGAGCTGGTGTCTCGTCCGCCATACCTGCATACATAAGAGTGATTACAAATAAGCAATTGATAAAGAAAAAAACATTACACAAATTGTTCATTACAATGGTAATTCGTAACGCTAAAGGTACACTACACAAATAATAGCAACTTTACAATAGTTCATGTTTCAGAAGGATAAATATTACACACATGACAAATGACAACAGCATTACAATAGTTCATGTTTCAGAAGGATAAATATTACACACATGACAAATGACAACAGCATTACAATAGTTCATGTCTCACAAGGATAAATATTACACACATGACAAATGACAACAGCATTATAAATACTACATCAATTGGATCACCGCTAGACTAAAAGGCTGACAGGAATAATCAAGTCATTGCATCGCCAGCGGATGACGTAGTCGCCGCACGAGAACGCCTAGGACGTGGTCGCCTCATTGTTGTTCCTTCTCCCGATGGACGGCGGCCATCGGTTGCCTGTCCAGATAGATCAGAACCTGGGACGGTTGGAGATTGCGAATTCTTCGGGCATTTCTTGTAAGTATGCCCGCGCTCATCGCATTTGCTGCACCGTAGAGTCCTCCCCTTGCCTCCGACTCGTCCATGTCGTTTCTGATGCATCTCGATTGACGCCGGCCCTTTTTCAGCCTTAACTTCGACGGATCTGGAATGTAGAACACCTATGGCCTCAGAGTTGTATAAGATCCAGATATCCCGAACCCATATATCTTCTCCTTCCATGTATGAAATATTGCTTCTTTCCTGTAGTAGGGTGACACATAGATATCGGGAAGTATGCCACAATCCCCAACTGCTGCAAGTACGTGTGAGCAAGGCAGATGTCTAAGCTTGGGCTTCATGCAGCTACAACTGCAACCGCCCTCCGCATGAAGCACACATTCTTGCACAGCTTGAACGCGGTTGATGCCGCGCCTTCGCCTGTCCACACACATTATCTCGTACCTATGAACTTGGGTACCTTGGGGAATAACTCTGTGCTTCATAGCCTTTGCTATTTTATCTTGCATATACTTTGTCACCACACTTTCAAATACAATGTTGTTATCTTGCATCGAAGGGGCAATTTTCTTGTATCTGTCCCTGAAGTATGCCTGAGTGCCATGAAGGATAAATTCCACAATACCGACCAGTGGGAGTCCTCGCACTCCTCGCATCACCCAGTTGTACACCTCGGCCAGGTTGGTTGTCATTATACCATACCGAGACCCGTCAGTGTCATACAACAGAGACCACTTTTCTTTCGGTTCATTCTCTATCTACTGCGAGAAATTATGTATTGATGATGCCGACCTTCTTCTCATTGTTGGCGGGTCATCATGTAGTGGACCAAGAGGTACTAGAGGATCGTCATCCTGTGGCCGACGAGATTGCTCGTCGGTTTGCTTTGTTGTCAGCTCATCCAACCTCCTCCACAACTCATTGAATTTTTTCTCCTGATTTTGACCACATAGCCTCTTACATAGATCCATCAGGTGCTTGTTCTTGAATTGCTTGTAGAAATTGGCTCCCATATGACGCATGCACCACCTACTCCGAACATCATGCCACCTAGCTGGAAGTCCCTTCTCCGGCCAACCATTCTGCAGGTAGTCAATTGCCTTCATGCCCGCATGATGATCATGAATGAGGCAAACATTGGGCCTCATACGCACGACTTGGCAGCGAACTCTCTCCAAAAACCAATACCAGCTTTCGGTGTTCTCACTCTCAACAAATGCAAATGCCATAGGTAACACCTGGTTGTTCCCATCGGCTCCAATCGCCGTTAGTATCTGACCTCTGTATTTGCCTGTCAAGAAGGTTCCATCTATGCACAACACAGGGCGACAGTGCACAAATGCGTTGATGCAAGCACCCAGCGAGAAAAAGGCTCTTTGCAGCACGCTCTTGCTCGGGTCATTAGACAATGGAAAGGTCTGAATGTTGTAATAGGTATTGGGGTTTCTCTGAGCAATGGTGCCTAACAGACGAGGCAAGTTATCATAGGATGCTTCAAATGTGCCATACCTCATCTCCAAAATCTTTTGTTTCGCCCTCCAAGCCTTGTAGTAGCTTATAGTATACTTGAATTTGTTTTCAATGTGCCTAATAATGGATCCCGGTTCAAAGTCCGTGTTATAAACCACATCGCTGTACATCTCACCGGCAACAAAAGCTGAGGTGATGTTGCGGTGATACTTATCAACCCCTGGCAACCAACATGTGTGCTCACCAACAATGCTCACTTTCCAATAGTCATTCCATTTTCCCTTATATGCATGAACGCGCCACGGACAATCATCCTTCGTGCACTTCACGTCATACACACAGTTGGTAGACTTCACCACCCTAAACTCTCTATGCAAGGAGACCGCCCAATGTTTCACCGCCTCTTTCATGTCTTCCTTATGCGCATACCTGGCACCTTAGATTACCTCGTTATCCTTGTATTCAAAGGGTGCTTGCTGCCCCTCTGAGATAACAAGTTGAGAGAAATCGGCTTTTGTCCAATCAACGGGCAGTACATCTTCCTCCTCGTCCGATGATTCATCGCTCACCGCCAGCTCATTTTCAGAATCTTCCCTCTCCATTTCCTCAACAATTGCTTCGATTCTCTCCCCCTCATCCGCCACGCCTATTGCCTCCTCCAACCTTGCTTCGTTACCCCCAGTTCGCATCGATGGTCCAACATTCTCCACAGCATTGCTAGGACCTTCACCATCCTCTGTTTGCACTGTAACACTGCTATCGATTTCATGCAATGCCACAAAAATAACAAGGGGCCAGGACCTTTCAAATGCCATCTCTACATAACGTCTCCAGGACTCGGTGTTATCTACAGGCATTAGTTCCCAATAATATCCTTCCGTTGCACGACTGACTACAACGGATAGAGACATTGTGTTCACTCTTGTATCCACTTTAAATCCACGTAGTAACCAACTATAGACCGACTCAAATGTTTTATCGGTTGGCCTATCAATGCCCTTTGATTTCATACTAAATTCTGACAGATCAACACCATCTCGACCATATCTAACATTGCCTTTACCGTGAACTATCTGAAATATGACCTTGCTTGCCATTGTGCCTGATAAACAGGTTCAAACTTAATTTACTTCATACTACAAATATGTTGCCTAGATCAATCTGTGCCTAAGTTAAATTCTATATTAAACAAAATTCTACGCAAAAAAATGTATACATACATAAGGACATATCCTACATATGTTCATCTAAATCGGTTTGTCCTAGGTCAAATTGACTAAAATAAATCATGCCCTAATTTTTAAATCCATATTATAGTGCTACACAACTATTTAAATAACATAGACATAGATCAGAATGTATTGTACGTAGGTTCATCTAAATCGGTTCGTCCTAGGTCAAACTCCTTAAATTAAATCGTGCCCTAATTTATAAATCAATATCTTACTAAACAACTATTCAAATATTCAAAAAAAAAATTTCTTTTCTTATATATTCTACACAAAATAAATAACACAAACATATAGCGAGATATTGTATTTACCTGCGATCGAGTGTGCACACCGACAGGGCTTCGCCGCTCTCCTTCTTCTTCCTCACCCCTCGCTCTACTATTTTTCTCGAGTCTCGACGGCTGCGAATGACGGCCGCGGAGTTGGAAATGGGGGTTTTATAGGGGAGGGCAAAAAATCGCCCTCTGTAAGGGCGGCAAGGGGGCCGCCTGCAAAATTGCCAGGGCGGCCGCCCTTTTGCAGGCGGCCCCCTGTGCTACAGTCAAAAAACGCCCTTGCCGAGGGCGGCAAGGGACTTAAATGCAAAAAAGCCAGGACGCGGCAGACGGCACCCAACGGCCGTCTGCCACGTCATAAAAATCGCCCTCTGGGAGGGCGATTTTTAAATCTCGCCCTCCCAGAGGGCGAGAGGAGATTATTTCTGCAATATTTTGAAACAAAAAATTATTTTTGCAAATCTTTAAATAAATAAAATTAAAAATGCAAAAAATTCGCTTTTGCTATGTGTGCTAGTTCTCTTCTGGAAGAACGACATGACGCAGAGGAAATGATTTTGACTCAAAATCGGTATGTAAAATATTTGGTACCTACATATATCATATCTAGTACCTATGTATCAGACTTGGTACCATACGCAAGTACTAGCTAGGTATCTATGAAAAAATTAAAGACAAATTGTATCACATACTACTCCATTTCAAAGAGTACTGGGAAGATGTCAACCCAACCCTGTTTTTTTTCACTGGACTGCCCCAACTTGAACACACTATGCACTTAGCCTAACAAAGACCGTCATTAGGCATGGCCCAAGCCACAAGGCAACGTAGACGAATGTGTGATGTGACCAAGCTCTTGCGAACTGGCTCCAAATTCGACCACGCCTTAAAAAAAAGAGGAATGGCATCCTTTGCTGATGTCAGGATTATGTTAGATCTGGTAACTAGGTGGTATCGACTATAATACATTGACACCAAATTCGGCACCACATATAATCCTTAGGTATAAGTATCAGGCCTGATACTTGAGTATAAGACGTGATACCCGGGTATCATAACATGGTACTCATAGATTTCAAACATGATACCAGGCTTAGTGCCAGTAGCTTGGTATCATACCCATGTACTAAATCTGATAGCTAGATGTTAAATCTTTCACATCTAGCAGTATGGTACAATATTACACACAGGTACCGTCTCTTTATTCTCTCTTGTATGGATTGTGGTGAAACATGTGCATGAAAAGGCATAGCTAGGAGGGTAAAATAATCAACAGTAATGTCCCTATTCTATCTCCCACCCCTATTTTATCTCTCTCTCTCTCTCTCTTAATTCTCTATATTGCTAGTCTGCTGCTACCGGTCTATCTCTCATCCCTATTTTATCTTGTCTGTTGCTACATTAGTTTCTCACCCCTTATTCTCTCTCTCCCAATTTTCTCTATCTCGATCAACGTGCATAGGTTCACCAATGGACAACAAACAGTATTCCGTTGTTGCCACATGCAGATAGGGGTGGATATCGAGCTAGCTTGGCTTCGGCTTGGTCTATCATGGTAGACTAACGAGCTGGCTTGACTCGGCTCGTTATCTTAATGAGGTGAAAGTCCAGCCTGACTTGGCCTCATTAAAAAATTTGAGCTAGCTTGGTTAGCTCGCGAGCCAATGTAGGCAACAACGGAAGGGGATGTTGATGAAGTCACATGATAATAGCATGATGGTGAAGGAGGGCGATTTCATAGCACCATCATGGATGCGCAAGAGCATGACGGGAAGGAGAGGGGAGAGGGGGCGCACGCACAAAGGGACGATGGCCGATGGGCTATGGTGCACGTGCAGGAAGGCAGGTGCCCGACGCACGACGGGAGAGAGAATGGAGAGAAGACGCACGCATAGGATGGGGAAGGAGAGGGGCGGCAGCTGGTGGGCGATGGTGAACACGTAGGCAGGTAGTCGGCGATGGCGCACGCATAGGCGATTGGCGGCAGTGCAAGGGCGAGTTGAGAAGGGGTGCAAGTCAGTCATGCAACGCTAGCCACTAGTGCTTGGCTTGTTTCTTATTTCAGCGTAGGATTTGATATTTGAGGGCAGTTGTAGGCCTTGTGGTTGATTGGGCTCAACTGGGCTAGGTTTGATATGCTACTTATATTGTTGGGCTCTAGCTCGTTTGGCTCGCTATAACTAACGGCTAAAACCATGGCTCAACTCGTTAACAATTTCCAACGAGCCGAGTTGAGTCGAACCGAGCTAACCACGAGCCGACGAGCTAACGAGTCACGAGTTTTCCATCTAGTCCTACATGGAGAGCAAGTAGACATGCCTTGCCTAGCCATGTCCGTCGTGTGCTTGAAAGCTCATGTCCGGTCATGGGGTTCGCTCATAATTTATCTCATTCTTAGGACGTTCTGTAGTTTGTCTCGAGTTCTAATTATTTTATTTAATGGATAGACCACTGTGTCATACTAACATATCGCATGACTACACTACTAAAAAAAGATTTTCGCATGAGGCTACAACTATCGATGCAAGCGACCAGCGCCTCCGCCTGCTTTTTAAGACGTGTGAAAATTAGGCATTTACGTAGGTGGGTAAGTAACGTCATCTGACTGTGAAGATATTTTTCAGCGCTAAAAAAATGCGTAGCCAACTCCATTTTGGCCGGCAATAGCTTCCTGTTCCCATTCCCATTCCACATCCAATCCAATCCAAAATTACCATTCACAAATTCATAGAAGCAGAACAAATCCACAGCATCACAAATTCACGAAAGAAACTACAAATTGGGCATCCGATTCCTCCAAAAAGAATCAGGCGGGTCAAATGTTTCAGTTGACCAACGAGTGAAACACTAAGTTATATATGATGAAACAAAAAAACAGTAATTGAAACATTTAAAAATTTTGTGAAACATAGTAAAAACATACGTTGAAACATGTTGCTATCACATATGAAACAATGAATTTTAACATTCTGAAACATATGTTTTTCTTTTATTAGAATATAATCATGTCATATCTTGTTGTAAAGATTTAATTACAACAAGTACAATGGTATGATCGGATCGTAGATTGGATAAGTAGTTTAGAAGAAAAATTATTTTAAAGCTCGCTAAATGCATGCATGGATGGAATGGAGAGAGAGGCAGGAGAGAGATAGAGAGAGAGAGCAATGGCAGGTGGTTGCGTGAATTTTATGAAACACAGTGAAACACACGTTGAAACATGTTGCTGTGATGTATCAAACATTGAGTTTTAATGGTTTAAAACATACCTTTTTTTCATTAGAATATAATCATGCGATATTTTGTTGCAAAAATTTGATTACGATGAATTCAATGGTATAATCGGATCATAGATTGCATAATTAGTTTAGGAGAAAAATATTTAAGGTAAGAAGGAGGGAGGGAGTAGCTATCTACAGCCGATCGTGCATGCAGTAGTGGCAGGAGTCCCGATTTTCTCTTCTCTAATTAGGCATCCGTGTGTAAGTATTCTCCCAAATTAGCACAACAAGATGAGCAAATCCACACCATCATAGCATTCCTCATTGCGGTCATCGGGGCAGTCCTTGTTGTCGTCATCAATGGAGCTAGCGGTCGCCGCCGTCGCCACGTTAGGAGGGAGGTCTCGTAGCCGAGCCGTGCTCCCCTCCCCTTCCTCAGTTACATCGGGGCCCTGCTCTTGTTCCTCCAGCGCACCACACCTCCTGTGATCATCATGTTTGTCGCTGCAACCTGCCACCGCCTCTCCCTCTCCCTACTGTCAGACGCTGCAAGCTGCCGCCGCCACCACCTTCCTCTTTGTCGTTGCCGGCCACCGCAAGCCATCGCTGGCCTCCTCCCTTCCGGCCAGGTCTAGGAAACTGAGGGGACGAGAGAGAAGGGGAGGGAGTAGAGAGCTGTCTGTGCACTACCCCTCCCTCCCTCTACCTTCGAGCATCGCAGGACACTGTCGACCTCCTCACCTCTAGCCAAATAAGGTCCTCTATCAGATCTGGGAGAGGAAGGGGAGGGAAGGATTGTCGACATCGCGTCGCCATGCCACGTGGGAGAGGAGCGGAGTGGAGGGGAATCAGTTGAGGGTGGGGGAGAAGGACTGAGAGCTGAGAGAGAGGCACGGTGAGACCGACTCACTAGAGTAGTTGCTGCGCTGATGGGACTTAGCAGATTTTAATAGAGTCCCACAGTTGTAACATCCTGAAAATTCCAAAATAAAATCAGGGAAACAAAATTTGGAAACAACAAGTTTTTTCCCAAAATTGCATCATGTTGGATCTTCTGAAAGTTCACTTTGATTTTTATGCCAGTGCCCAAATCAAATTGAATCAAAAATTCAAACTCTGTATATTCACAAAACCCTTACAAGAATTCGCAGAAAAAGAAAATCCTAAATCTAAGTCTAGTTGTTGTCCCTGGGCTCAATCTCCTCTCTCTCCCTCCTTTCCCTCGAAACCCAGCCCACCCCCGGCCTGCTTTTCCCCCTCCCCCACCTTTCTTGTTCTGTTCCAGCGAGCACGCCATGGGAGGAGTCGTCCTCCTCGAGCCGGCCGAGCGCCCTCTGGTCCGAGCGCCACGCCGCCTACCTTGTCGCCACCGGACCACGCCGACCGCCCCATCGCATCGCCAACCACCGTACCAGCCCCCGCTGACGCCACACCGCACCCTGTACCCCTTTCCTCCATGCCGCTAACGCCGGCCACGCCGTCCTCGCCATCTCGCCCCATCCCCTCCGCCAACTCTCGCATGCGCCGGCCGTCCTTGAGGAAGGACGTGCGTGGCGCCGCCCGCGTCAACCGCCCATCCCACTGCTCGCTGTTCCATTCGCCCGCGTCGTCGCCCCCTTCAGACCGCTAGGTCGAACGCCACCGCCGCACCCGACGGACCGTGGGAGTACGCAAGAACGGCGACGGACCACCGGGGAGTCAACCTCCCACACGACGCGTCGTCCTTTCCGTCCTCACCGCACGATGCCAACAACCCTAACCTCACTGTCCTCGCCATCCTCGCCATCCTCGCTCTGCAAAGAGGGAGCAATAGCCGAGCCCGTCCGCGCCTATTGCCGCACCCCACACACCACTCCACTTCACCGAGCCACCCCGCCCTTCCCACCGCTGTGCGCCACGCCGCCACCTCCGCTCGGCCGCCGGAGCGCTTCCCGCTCCTGCGTCCGGGCCAACACCGCCACGGAGCAAGAAGAAGGACAGCCGAAGCTGCAAGGAAGCCGGAGGGAGGAGGAGCAGGTTGTCTGGGACCGCGACTGACCGACGCCGCCACCGCTGGACAAACTGCACGCCGGAGCGAGGAGGAGACGCCTTCCCGGCTCTGCACCGACCGCCCCCAAGCCAAACCTCGTTGCCAGGCATTCCGTTTCTCCCTCTGCTCTGTCGAGCCGCTTCCCGGCCGCCTCTCGGTGAGCACCCTCCACCACCTTTCCTTCCCCTTCCACGCGCCACCACCACTGGCCGACCGCATCGCGTCGCCGCTCACCGTCGGGTGGTGAGGTCCGGCGACCCCTCCCAGGCCACCGCCGGCCTCCCGCGCCGCAGCGCCACGCACGCCCGCTGTCGGCTTCGCCAAGCCAAGGGGAACCGGGAGGAAGGAGAATGCGATAAATCCCAANCGACTGACATGTGAGCCCACCCTCTAGTGAATTCTTGGTTATTCACTAATGACAGATATTAAGTTAATGACTCCCTTAATCCTTAGTATGACATACGGGTCCCGGTCATTTAGAAACTCTAATTAAAACATGTTTAATGATTTGTGTTACCGGCATGTGGGCCCTAGGCGATTGACTGGTCAAATTGACCGAGTCCACCTTGACTCCAGCCCCAACTGTAAGTTACTAGAACCCTTTTTCCTTAAGAAAATGTTTAGAATAATAATTGGAAATACTCGGGACCCACCTGCCAGTGAGTGCTCTCAGGCAGTAGAAGACGAATTGGTACACAATAATTTTTCGCAATTATTGAATTGATTCAAATTTGAATCTTTAAACAACCAAGTCACTCATCCTAACTCCCAATCCAGTGAAACTTTCACCGTCCCCCTCCTTTGAACATGTTGATTCTGTTGCGAAATGTTTTGTTTGCATCTAAACTGCATGCGATATTAAACTGTGTTCCTATATTGTTTTGTGAGCCTATCCATTGATATTGTTGCCATGTACCTTAATGCCATACACTACCTTATGTCCCTAGTCAATTATTGACAAATGCTTAGTCATGCTCGATAGATGATTCATGTCCTATGTGATTAATGGATAGGATGGGAGTAATCACTCTGGATAGAGAGTGGTTACATTTATGCAAGTGGAGACATGAAATGCCACTTGTCATACACACGTGGACTATTTGTGAAAAATCAAAGTTAATGAACAAAACTATTTTCTGTTGGGTGCCAAGGATTGAATTGGGTTGTTTCTGGAAAAGGTTAGCGCCGACCCTAGCCAAACAAGGACCGAGTCAAGAAAACATGCAAGAAACGAAATAGATTTATGGCTGCTTTTCTTGTATGGGCTTAGACCTAGTGGACTAGGTGATTCTGGTGAGGCAGCACCCTAGTCATGGCCGGTTCTAAACATCATGTGGTGTGTTGAGAACGTTAATGGCACGTCGAGTAAAATGAACCATTGCTTGCTTTCCTTTCCTTTTGATACCTCTGTGTCAAGACTCTCCTCACAACTGGCGTGGCGGGATGAAGCCCTAGGTAGTGCATGGGGATGCATAGTCTTTTGAGCGGGTGCCGCAATGCTAGAAGATTGAAAAAACCGGGTCGTGATTAGTCTCATGTTTTGGACATGTCACGGACTGCGTACATCCACTGCGGTGTGAATAAAACCAATCTATTTGAATAGCCGTGCTCGTGATTAATTGAGCTTTGGGACTTGGGGATGAGTTGAAAGAAATGGACCACGAAGGTAAACCAAACCAAGTGAAGCTTGGTGAGGTGGACACGGCCTTTGTAGAATAGTTAACTACTTGAACAATAATGAACTCTTTTTGGTAAAATGGCCAGTCTTAGGTTTGTGAAATGATTTGTGAAAACTTGCTTTGTGCAAATAGCCCTATAACCTTCCTTTGGACCCTGTGAGCATTAATGCATGCTGTATTGGTGGCTTGCGAGTACTTTATGTACTCACCGTTGCTATTTTCCCCATCTTAGAGTTAGATACCACAAGTGATCCGTGCGAGTAGTTCCTGGACGAGGAAGACCCGAAGGAGGCATCATAGGACCTAAATTCCTAGTCAATGCCTGTGGACAAGCGCAGGACCGCCACAGCTTAGTTTCTGCTATCTTATCTATCTATTTTGCTAGTTTATGTCAGTCCATTTGGGCCCCTGTTGGGCAACCTTTTGTATCCCTATTATGTTGTAAGACTTTATGATGATGAAGGCAATGAATCAGTAGTGTTATGTGTGTACCAAACTAATGATCCAGGGACTTGGTACAAAATATACATGAGGTTTCAGGTCTCAAAAGCCGGGGGCCGACAACATTTCACAGGTGGACCTCTTTAGACTCTGCGAGCGAAATTCGATTTTTACAAGCAGGGTCTAAAGAGGTCCGCTATGAAAATATGCTCACTTTTTACAAGTGTCCTACTTAACAGCTTGCCTCTGAAACCTTTGGGGCAATTTTGTAGGAGGCTATAAGTGGCTATTTTCCTTGTCTGGCTGCAAAAAATAAAAGAGGGATGCTGTAAAAAATGGTTTTTTTAGTGTCAATTGGGAAAATGTTCTAGAGAGGACATCAGACACATGCCAGAATACCGGGCGCGCTGCTTTCCTCTCCATTTTCTCCGATCGGTGTCATCCTCTACCACCATCGCCTCCCTCCTCTCAATCCGCTCTAGGACGGATCGAGGTAGCATCATTTGGATCTACCCCTAGCATGTGGTGGCTCGACGACGCCGTCAATAGCAGGAAGGAGGGGAATCTAGCATCTGAGTCCATCCATCCTTCGTGCTCAGTGTTGCTAGCATCATCCTCCTCCACTATTGCCTTCCTCCCAATGTGCTCTGGGACAGCATGATTGAGATGGTGTAGTCTGGATTTGTCCCTATCGTATGTGTGGTAGCTCGATGGCATCGTCGATAGCAAAATGGAGGGGATCCAGACTTAGTGTCGATCCATCCTTTTTGTGCTCAGTGTTGCTAGTATTGTCCTTCGCCTCGATTGCCTCCCTCCTCCCTATCCACTCTGGGACGCCACATCTCCATCGAGGTCCCGTGGAACTAGATCAGGCCGGGTAGCAACGGGTGGGAAGCAGGAGCTCGACGAGCTCTACAGATTGTTCTCCTTACTCGCTACATAGTCGCAAGCCACGTGGGCACGCCATCTTCTGCCCTGACTTTCCTCCTGAGCACTCCGTGCCACACCCCTGGAAGAAATGATGTTTTATGAGTTAGATTAAAATGTTGCATTGGTGTTCTTAAGATAATTAGTAGGTATTTTGTGATGTTGCAGCCCATATACTTGACTTCTTTCCTTTTTCAGAAAAATATTTCAACTCTTTGGATAATTTGTTTCAGTTCGTTTTAGAGAATGTTTCGACTTTGGTCAACTGTTGACCACCCAATTTTTTGGATGAGAACGCGCGGGTGATACCAAATCTCACCTGACTGTCCTCACCCTGGCATGTGGGACTCACATGCCATACTCTCCTTGCACTCATTTTTCTCTTCTTCCTGCACTTGCAGAAGCACTCAACAGCTAGCCGAGGGGAGGGCATGGGTTTCCTGTAGACACCCTACTGGCGACAGCAAGGCCCACTATTGTTTGTTTGGATACACACCAGTGCATGTCAAGGCCATTTTCGAGTCGATGGTGCTACCATGCTAGCACATAGGAGGATTTCGAGATAGCATAAATCTTGGTTGAGCTTCAGTTCCGTTATAGTAGTGACACAACCAATTGATCTTGCCTAGAGCTTGTAGCATCGAACAACAAGAACTAAGCCAACTAGTTGGGGGTGAATGGTTGGAGTACCAAAAACCAAAAACTTTTAACGGAATTAAAAGTTACCCACAAATCGATGGAGATCGGTCTGACCATAGGTCTTGGGCCGGTTTGACTGTGCCTATGCTTCTGGTCTGACCGGTGTAGAACAGCTGGTCTAACCGCCCTTCGTGCCGCCTCCTCCTATCGTTGCCGCCAGTCTAACTAGAGTAGTACTGCTGATCTGACCGGTGCGTTACTGCCAGTATGACCGCTCGCCGGTGTGACCACCGAACCCGAGGAAAACACAAATCGAAGATCTCTCAAAGTAGATTGAATTTTATTACTTCCATCTCACAAATCTCAACTAAACTCGAATCCCTAAATTTTCTCTAAACTCAACTCTCACAAAATCGATATTGAGAGGCCACAACCTCCCTCTCTATTTATACCCAAGGTACGTAGCCTAATGCCACGAACCCCACTTGTACAAGAAGTCCTAATACCCTAGAAAACCTTCCCATACAAGATACAAACTTTACAAACTCTAATCATACCAAATTCAGACTTCTTCCAAATTCGACTACTCATCCCATACGTACATAATCTTCATATCGTACGCCACATGGAATCTTCACCAACCACGTGCATTGTTCTTTAGCCTAAGCATCCCGCATGATATCCTGATCATCTGGATGTCATCTTCTCCCACCAATCCATCACCGGCAATACTCTCCCGAGTCATCAAGACACACCTATTGATACGGGGCAACGGAGTTTGGCCTGATCTTCACGGTGTAGGATTGAAGGGTAACTAGACCGGTGCAACTTGATGAATAATACCGCCAACCACCGTCTTGGTCACGGCAACCTACGGCACTCAATTCACCCAACCACACGCTTCAATTCTTTTTGTTTACTCTCACATGGAGTAAACGTGTTCTTGCAATTAGCAAAGCAAACCACAAGAATGACAGAGTAAGACACTCAAATCAATTCCTGTTTCTATGAGGGGTGGAGTAGTATCACACACAAACCCTAGAACAAGAATTCTATATTTTAAAGTGTCAAAATCTGATTTACATAGGAGGTGGGCTGCCCTTTATGTAGGCTTATAAGGGTGGTGCTACAGTACAATGGCGGAGCTACAGTGTCTTGTCGGTGCTACGGTACATCGTCTGCTACAGTACCAGGTCAGCACTACAGTACATGGCCAGGTACATTGCATGCTTGAACTTGAAGCTAGCTAGCTTTTACATATAGCAAAATTCTAGTGCAATTTCACCTCTAAAATATCTAGTCTAAAATATATTGTATATTGATGTTGCAAGCGAGCAAAATTCAAGTTGATCTCTTCTCCAAATATCAAGCCAACTTGCTCTTTATTCACTTCTCTTATTCTTTGAATCTGATAACAAGTAAAATTGGTGCATTAGGTAGTAATCCAATCTCACTAAAATTAGTATCTTTTAGGAAAAGATTCACCTGGTGTTTTAATTCTCTTGCTCTTGCTTGTGTAATTGGTCCTGTTGGTGTGGGTGTACTAGTGATGTCTTCATCATTCTCCCCATCTTGAGAAAAATCGTCCTCGATGCTTCATTTTCTGGACCAAAGAAAGGAGATAAGTCTGAAATATTGAAAGTACTACTTACCTCATAATCATTGCCTGGAAGTTCAATCTTGTAGACATTATCGTTAATCTTTTCGAGTACTTTAAATGGACTATCAGCTCTAAGCAAGAGCTTGGATTTGCGCTTCTTGAGAAAATGTTCTTTGTGAAGATGCACCCATACTAAATCTCCTGGCTCAAATAACATCTTCTTCTTATACTTATTTGCCTTCTTTGCATAGTATTGTGCCTTCTTCTCAATCTCTTCCTTAGTCTTGACATGGATTTTCTTTACATACTCAGCCCTTTTTTCTTGTGCAGGCAGTGGAAGTAGATCAAGTGGTGTAATTGGTTTGAAACCATACACCACCTTGAACGGACATAGTTGAGTAGTAGAATGCACTGCTCTGTTGTATACAAACTCCACATGTGGTAAGTAGTCTTCCCACTCCTTTATATTGTTCTTAATCATCGTTCTTAGAAGTGTTGAGAGAGTTCGATTCACCACCTATGTTTGGCCATCGGTTTGTGGGTGACAAGTTGTTGAGAATAATAATTTAATTCCAAGCTTTGCCCATAAAGTCTTCCAAAAATAACTTATGAACTTCACATCACGATCAGAAACAATAGTCCTTGGCACTCCATGTAATCTGATTATTTCCCTGAAAAATAAATCAGCCACGTGAGAAGCATCATCACTCTTATGGCAAGGGATAACATGTGCCATTTTAGAAAATCTATCAACTACCACAAAAATAGAATCCCTCCCCCACTTTGTTCTTGGTAATCCTAAAACAAAATCCATACTAATATCTTCCCAATGAGCATTTGGAACTGAAAGAGGAGTATATAAGCCATGAGGATTTAATTTGGATTTAGCTTTGTGGCAGGTTTCACATCTTTGCACGTATCGTTCAATATCTCTTCTCATTTTTGGCCAATAGAAATGATCTGCGAGCATCATATAAATTTTCTTGCGACCAAAGTGTCCCATCAATCCTCCCGCATGTGACTCCTGCAACAATAATAAGCGAACGGACGACTCGGGAACACATAGTTTGTTAGCATGAAATAAAAATCCATCATGTATATGATGCTTATTCCAACGCTTCTCTTCCTTGCATTTGGAATATGGTTCAGAAAAACCGTGATCAGAAGGGTATAATTCCTTTATGCTTTCAATACCTAGAACTTTTACTTCCATTTGATTTAGCAAAGTACTTCTTCGAGATAAAGCATCAGCAACTATATTTTCCTTTCCTGTCTTATATTTAACAACATATGGAAAAGTTTCAATGAATTCTATCCATTTAGCATGTCGTCGGTTAAGTGCAGTCTGACCCTTCAAATACTTTAATGCTTCATGATCAGAATGAATAATAAATTCTTTAGGCCAAAGGTAATGTAGCCAGGTTTCTAGCACACGTACTAATGCAAACTACTCTTTATCATAAACAGAGTAATTCAATTGGGCTCCTCCTAATTTCTCGCTAAAATACGCTATGGGTTTTCCTTCTTGTATAAGGACACCACCAATACCTACTCCACTAGCATCACATTGTATTTCAAAGGTTTTAGTGAAATCTGGTAAAACAAGCAATGCTTCTCCTGTTAATCATTTCTTTAATTCTTGAAAAGCTCTCTCTTGTGATTTACCCCATTGAAATATAATTCCCTTTTTCATTAATTCATTGAGTGGAGCTGCAATTGAACTAAAATCTTTAACAAATCGATGATAAAAACTTGCTAATCCATGAAAGCTTCTAACTTAACTAACATTCATAGGGGTAGGCCAATTTTTAATTGCCTCTACTTTAGATTCATCAACCTCAACACCCTGACTTGATGCTACAACACCCAAGAATATAACTTTGTTAGTACAGAAGGTGCATTTCTCAAAATTATTATATAACTTTGTTGGACATGCTTAACATGTTCTTCCATGGACTTACTATATATCAAAATGTCATCAAAGTATACGACAACAAACTTTTCAATAAATGCCCTTAAAACATGATTCATTAATCACATGAATGTACAAGGAGCATTAGTTAACCCAAATGGCATAACTATCCATTCATACAATCCAAATTTTGTTTTAAAAGTAGTTTTCCATTCATCTCCTAGTTTCATTCTTATTTGATGGTAACCACTTCTTAAATCTATTTTGGAGAAAACAGTTGAGCCGCTTAGTTCATCTAACATATCATCAAGCCTAGGAATAGTATGACGATACCTAATAGTTATATTATTTATGGCACGGCAATCTACACACATTCTCCATGAACTATCTTTCTTCGGGACCAAAATTATAGGCTCTAAACAAGGGCTAAGACATTCACATACGTACCCTTTATCAAGAAGTTCTTGCACTTGTCGTTGTATTTCTCTTGCTTCCCCAGGATTAGTGCGGTAAGGTGAAAGGTTAGGAAGAGACGCTCCTGAAATAAGATAAATTTGGTGCTCTATGCCTCTTAAAGGAGGTAAACCAGTAGGTATTTCTTCTGGAAAGACATCTTTGAATACCTGTAATAGTTCTAACATAGCGCTAGGAAGGCTAGTGATATCATTAGTAACAATCAAGTTGCCTTCGTATACAAGTAGCACATGTATCAAATTTGGATTGTTTTGCACTTCTTTTATATCAGATTTTGTAGCAATCATTACCAACTTTTTTTCCTGATTAGACTTGTTGGCTCCTATGTTGCACCTAGGTTTCTTAGATATGTTCTTCTTTTCATTTCCAACAGTAACTTCTACTTTCCTTTGCATGTTTTGAGCTAATATCTGATTAGGTGTCATTGGTGTCAGTTTCTTATTTCGACCACCAATCTTAAAGGTGTAAGTATTATTGCGTCCATCATGTATCACACTATGATCATATTGTCATGGTCGTCCTAATAATAAATAGCATACAGTCATAGGCACCACATCACAAGTGATAGTGTCAACATAATCACTAATTTTAAATGTGACTTGTACCATATGTTGTATTTTAACACTACCACAATCACTAAACCATTGCACATGATAAGGATGAGGATGTCTCAACAATTCCAAATTAAGTTTATCACACATTTGTTGGCTAACTAGGTTATGACAACTACTTTCATCGACAATAAGTTTGATTACCTTGTCATTTACCTTGGCTTGTGTTTGGAAGAGGTTGGATCTTTGTGGATACTCATCATCTTTGATTTGTACACTAAGAGTTTTTGGTGACAACAAGGGGAACTCCTGTTTCAAATGTGCAATCATCATATTCTTTCTTCTCTTCATGAACATCTCCAAATACTTCAGGATTTGTATTAACATCCTTCTCTTCATCTTCACTAGTTGACTCGTATTATCCATCTTCAGCCACTATCATTGATCAGTTGTTTGGATATTCCTTGGACACGTGCCCACGTCCCAAACATTTGAAACATTGAATTGCACTACTTCTAGCAGTTGATCCCAATGATGACGAAGATGCAGTAGTCTTCTTCTCATTAGGTGTAGATGCTGGTTTTGACATAGATGCGGAACTAGCATTAGTTTTAAATGAAGTACCAGTAGAAGTTGGCTTGTGTTTTTAAGCTAAAAGAAGGTGTTTTTGTTATCTTGGCATCTTCAAGTAATTGTCTTTCTACCTTTTCAGCTTGATGGACCAATTCCACCATGCTGTTATATGGTTGGTAAACCACGATGCATTTAATATCTCTATTTAACCCAAATAGAAAACGTGACATGGTTTGTTCTTCATCTTCATGTATTCTTGCTCGAATCATGGCTTTTTCCATATCCATGTAGTATTCTTCCACAAGTCGAGCTCTCTGTCTCATGTTTTGCAATTTATCAAAGAGATCACGTTTATAATGGTTAGGCACAAACCTTGCTCTCATTTCATGCTTCATTTCAGCCCAAGAGGCAACAGGTGGTTCATTATGTTCCTCTCGCTGATTTTGGACTTGCTCCCACCAAATGAGTGCATAGTCATCAAACTCTAATGCAGGCATGGCAAGCTTCTTTTCCTCCGAATAGTTGTGCATTCGGAAGATTTTATCAACCTTCAATTCCCATGTTAGGTAAGTATCGGGTTCAGAGTTACCTTCAAATTTTGGAATGGTAAATTTGAGTTTGCCAAATTTCTCTTCTTGAGGTTGATCAACTTCATGACGTATTTTACATCTCCTTATGTTGTTTCCCCTATGACTAGGTGGAGGTGGAGGTGGTCGTATGGCGGCAGCAACATGGTTTCGTCGTTGTTGTGCTTCATGTGCAGCAATTTCCTCATCAGCTTCCTCATCTGCGTTCAAGGTAGGTTGTCGGATACTTGCCTCGTCACCTTGATTCTTCAAGAGATGTGCCATATCATTGAGCAATTCTTGCCTGAGTTGATCCATGCTATGGTTCACTGTATTGTCAAAATTATCCATGGCATGTTTCACCTCAGCAGCGATCTCCTCTGTCCTTTCTTCTAACCGACTCAGTCCATTGTCCTTTCTTCTAACTGACTCAGTCCATTGTTCATTTCCCTTCTTAGAACATCCCTTAAGGCGTTATACTGCATTTGAGTAAAAGGTTCATTTCCATGGACAGCCTCATCAACGTTGAAATTTTTAGCTCCCTCTGACATGGTTAGTACAAGAAGAAATATATATAGAACAATAGGTCTTATGATTGCTTCACAAATTGAAGAACCACAAAATGTTCCAATGGAGATAAACAAACACTGAAGGTGATAGATTAAGTGAATCCAGACCCAAGTGCTATGACGAACAGTGGTTATTTTATGGAGCTTGGAGGGTTAGTCTTACGCAACTAAAAATTCAGAATTTTGTAATGATAAGTAGTGATCCTAGGTAGAAATTCGATACCCAGTTGCTGATCTTTGATGCAAGGGACGTTTATAGTGACTCAATGCACAAGGATAATGGAACTTGAGGCAACCAAAGGAATAAGCTATTTCAGTATGTCTTGAAATGTAAATAGCTCGTGCCACACAAGTTATAGAAAGACAATAGCCTGATTGCAATTGTTGAAAAAGAGGTACTGATTTGTACTTTAGATTATGACAACATGGATTGGTCGTATGTAAGAAACTTGAATTTGTAATCTGATGGAAGTCACTTTTGTTTTCAAATCTTTCCTTGCCTTTTTTTTCTATTCTTTTAAACTTTTTTCCTTTTTTTTGGTTTGCTCCCAGATTTTTTTTAGATCAAGTCTTCCCTAGGTATCAAACTTTGATTGATATGAAAGTGCAAAGCTCAAGCAATATTCCTAAGGCTACTTTTTGTTACAATCAAAGATTCGTGAAAGATAGAGATGGTTCACTAAAAATATTGTTTTTGATACGTTGAACAAGCTTTGGAATAGAAAACCAAGATAGACAATAGATCAAATATGGTATGAAACAAAATTGGTTCCAAGCAAAAGCGACGCAAAAAAACTTTAGATCAGCAAGCAAGCAAAGATTCTAAAGGATCAAAACTTAGCAAAACTCATTAAAATTTTTAATTGAATCTAGGGCAATGACAATTTTTTTTGTAAGGCTTTTTTTGGATAGGAATTAAAACATAAATATAAAGTAGCTAGGGTAAAATCCTACCATGTAAATGTGAGCTTGGATACCAAATGATATGGGGCAACGGAGTTTGGCCTGATCTTCATGTCGTAGGATTGTAGGGTAACTGGACCTGTGCAACTTGATGAATGACACCGCTAACCACCGTCTTGGTCACGGCAACCTACGGCACTCGATTCACCCAACCACATGCTTCGATCCTTTTTGTTTACTCTCTCACGTGGAGTAAACGTGTTCTTGCAACGGAGCAAGACACTCAAAATTCTAGTGCAATTTCACCTCTAAAATATCTAGCCTAAGATATATTGTATACTGATGTTGCAAGTGAGCAAAATTCGAGTTGATCTCTTCTCCAAATATCAAGCCAACTTGCTCTTTATTCCCTTCTCTTATTCTTTGAATTTGATAACAAGTAAAATTGGTGCATTAGTAATCCACTCTCACTAAAATTAGTATCTTTTAGAAAAAGATTCACCTAGTGTTTTAATTCTCTTGCTCTTGCTCTTGCTCGTGTGATTGGTCTTATTGGTATGGGTATACTAGTGATGTCTTCATCACCTAGACATAAATTAAACAAGAAACTATATCCGACCACAAGTTCTTTTCTAACTTGACTCAATATTAGCACACAATAGTAGTACATACGTATAGAAATCATCTAGAAGTCATAAACATGAATTAACAACGAGTATCCAAATAAACAATCCGAAACCGAAACCAACATAGAGTCTGCCAGTCAGACCGTCAGACCGGCTGGTCTGACCTCTCGCATAACTCCGGTCTGACTGGCGGCATTTGCCTGGTCTGACCGGTCCACTCTACCGAAACCTATTGATTATCTGAAAATAATATTCATCGTAATGCCTGGTCTGACCTGTACACAAACCCCGGTCTGACCGGTCTAAAAACCACTTCACCAATAATCTTCAAATATCAAAACCAATCATCTCATATGCCAATCGTTCATCATAAAATAATAATTAAACACACTTTGATTTTACAGAGCTGGCCTGTAGTACGATGCAATTGGTAATCCTAGCGGCGGAGCAGATGACGGGATTACAAATTAACCTATCAGAAGACATGTTAGTTTCTAGACCCCCTACCCATCTTCATCTTCCCGATGAGATGCCGGTGTCCTGCTCATGGACGAACCTCTTATCCCCAAGGATAGCGAGTTGCCAAAGAGACCACCCATCTTCTTACTCTTAGATCTAGAGGCAGGTGAGCTCCAGGTCGCTCCATCGTGTTTAGAAAAATGAGCACCATTCAGTTGGAAGTTTGAGGCTTTTTGAAGTAGAAAGTTTTGTTACACGAGTTAAAAGTTTGACGGTATCGGTATAAACTTGCTCATATTTGTGTAGAAATTTTAAAGTTAGCGGTAAAATGTATTGAAAATTTGACATTTTAAACTGAAATTTTCAAAATTGGAACAATTTTGATTTGAAAGTTCAAGGTTATAAAGTCTTTTATATTATTTTTAGGTTAAAGTTTTATATGTTATATTCATTTGCCCTGTTCTGTTCGGGCGCAGCAGCTCAAGAGAGCATCAGCCTTCAGCAACCAAATGGGAGCTCATTGCTTTCAGTTCTACTGCCTTCCCATATAATTACACGGTTTCTAAAACATGTCATTGACTATAATTTTTTATTATATTATAAATATATATATGACAAGTAAATATTTAATTTTATTAAAGTAATATTTAAGACTAATCTATACATCGTGTAAATACGTCTTATCTCGCTGAAAATGTCCAGAATACTTGCCTCGAAAACGTTTACCTCCGCACGTCCGAGCGGAGCAAAATAATCGGATGCTAGGATTTAAAATCTGTACAGAAGCAGACGGTTGTGCATGGGGGCCCACAATACCAACAGCATCATGGATGGATACGAGTGTCTCAGTGGTGTTCTTTTTGAACTTTAATTGGTTTTAAACAATTTTTTCTTTTATTGATATGATTTTAGATCTAATTATATTGTTATAATTATTATAATTAAATTTTCATAATAAAATTTTATACGACTATATTTTAATAAAGAAAATTTGTATGTTGTATATAGTAAAGTCTTTGTGTTGCAGTTTGCTTCTTCCTGATGTTGTATCTTAGTGAAACGCTTTTTACTATGCGGTGGAACATTTTTAATCAAGCACTAAAACATCTACTTTTTATGAGGTGGTGAAACATCCGAAAGATTTTTTTACATAAGGTGAAACACCATCCGGAGTTTGGAGTTTTGATTGAGATCGGACGATAGATCCCTAGTCGTACCCGAATTATCTAACTCGACGAAGTATTGCGTTGAAGGCGAGAAAGGGGCATCGAGGGGTTCTCGTCATGATGGGCAAAACTACAAAAGTACAAGATACAAGTATACAACCCTCTTTAAACCTATCGTAATGGCTAAAATTATCAATATGAAAGGATTAATTATTTTACTCCCTCCATCCAAAAAACTCAATCTAGGAGGGATCACAACGAATATTGAGTTTTTTTTTTACGAAAGAAGTACTTGCGAGTTAATTAAGAGATTAATAAATTAATTAATTACATAATGGCCACCCTTGACGATCGAGTCACCACACCCTCTTCTCTCCGACGAGCCCCTGCACCTCCTCCCAGAGTCCGCCCTTGACGACGGTGGCGAGCCCCAGCACGGCGGGGCTGCACGCCGCCACGCGCCACAAACCCGCGCGCACCTCGTCGCGCAGCTGCTCCCGCTCCCACCCGCAGAAGCCGTCGAAGAACCGGAAGTCCCTCACCCCGACCACGCCGCGCTTCACCAGCTCCGCCGCGCACCCGACGCTCTCCCGCGTCCCGTAGTGCACGCCCGGCATCACCTCGTCGAATAGCCCCGTCCTCCCCACCACGTCGCCGGCAGCCGCCGCGCGTGGCCCCAGCAGGAAGAAGCACTCCTCCAGCGGGCCGCCGAAGAAGAGCGGCCGGCCCGAGAACGCGCCGGCGATGTCCGTCTCCGCGAACACGGCCTGCGCCTCCTTGATGGACATGAGCGACGGCCGGTTCAGGATCACCCCGACGGGGCCCAGCACGCCGGCGGACAGGAGGAGGATCACCGTGCGCTCGAATATGTGGGACCCGTCAAGCTTCTCCGTCGCGATCAGCAGGCAACCCTTCTCCGGCTCCACCAGCGGGTGCGCCCACTTGTCGCCGATCTTCACCGGCTCGGGCGTCGTCGCCGTCGCCCTCACCGCCGCCACCGCCGGGTTCACGCTCTTCGCGTACTGCTCGTTGAAGTAGAGCTGCGCCCTGAACGACCGCCAGTCCGGGTCGATCGCCGGCGCCGCGCCGTCGCCGTTGTAGCTGCAGCCTGCACATGACAATGCCACACACACACATCTAATCAAACCCAACACAACAACTACATCAACGAATCATCACCAGCCAAGCATGTGATCGATCACTCACAGGTGGTCACCGACGAGCTCGCCGCTCGCCGGCCGCCGAAGGGCAAGTGCGGCCTGCCCTTCGCAACGCCGGCTGGTGACGGCATCACCATGCTCTTGATCGGCGAGGCATTGGAGGTCAGAAAGCACGAGGTCTCCATTGCTAGCAACTACGCTACTATTGAATGAAGTGTAGTGACAAGCAAGCTAAGTAAATAGGAGGCGCCGGAAGCAGCTGCGCCACAAATCTCCAACCATCGATCCAAGATTGGATATAGCTCGCTTTTTTGGGCTCCGGTCTGGACCAATGGCGGCACGCGATGTGTCGTCACACAACAGCGACACGTGGAGCGCGGGTGGAGCTTGTGGCTGAGCAGCGGCTGTTCAAAGTACATGGCTTGGTGAGAAGGGAGAGAATTCTTGGCTAGGATGGATTAGGAGGATACGGACACAATGGACAGCAATTGGGAGCATGGTGGATACAGGGACCATGGTCTTTGGAGCTTAGCGGCGTCGACTAGCCATTGCAATTTGTGAATTTGTGGTTGCTGAGCATTTGGAGAATTGGAGAGTGTGCTAATTTTCATCTGGCAGTTCTGGACCAAGAGAAATCTTCAGAGCTCTGTTACTGTCATGTTGGCAACAAGCTTTTGTGATCAGTGGTCACATGGACGGCGATCAGCTGCTTCCAAATCAGCAATCAACCGTTCGAGTGATCTAATCAGGCAAGGAACGGTCGGTTTCCAAGAGAGAGATAGCTAAGAGCAGACATCGAATTGAATGATCAACGGTCGAGATAAGAAGTGGATTGTGATGGCAAAACGTGCACCTTATTTCCACGCTATGATTGATTGGGACCGTTCGTTCATTCTGGGCTATAAGTTCAACACGTCTGGAATACTTAGCCATATTCAGTTCACCGTAACATTTCAGATACGTAAAACAGTCCTTAAAAAAGTAGCAAACATTATTGAGAAGCTTTGTTGGATGCATTAAAATCATATACGTCGATGTCTAAATATGTATTTCTATAACATATTTCTAATGAGTTATAAAAATATTTTTCAATAGAAATCAGTTATTAAAAGGTGTTTGGAAGCGAGAAAACGGATAATATGTCCCTAATTCATATGGTTTCGATAAAATGCCACACACCACGTTGCCTTTAGGTTAAAATATCACTTTGTAGAGTTTTATGATCAAAATGCCCCTGACTATGGAGAGGGAGAGGAGGAGGGGGGAGTGCGGGGAAGGCGGCTGCCGTCTCATCACCATTGCCAGAGCAGCCGCTGCTCTGACCGTCGACCACTCGCACTAGCTCAGGGTCCTGGGCCGAGCCGCCTCACAATGCTCATCGGGCGCGTGGTAGGACGACCTAGGATGTCGATGTTGGTGCACGAGACGACGACGATGCCGACGCAAAGACTGGGCCCATTCCCCGATGGTGGACGACATAGAGCTACAGACAGAAAGGAGCGAGTAGATGGATGACGCGGGAGACGGCAAGGAGCTAGCAAGATTGACGGAGAGCGAGCGACGGCTACGATGCACGGGCAGGCAGTGGCGGGCAGCGTTGGGGGCAACAAGCGAGCGGCGAGATCGATTCGATCTGATTGAAGGGGCGTTTTGGTCATAGAACATTGAGTGATGTTTTATCGGATGCATCCTATTGAGTGGCATTTTTATCGAAACCATACATAGATTGGCTATTATCGTTTTCTTGTTTGGAAGCCCAGGGCAATGCGTCTGTGACTATAGGGACAACCGGATTACTGCAACAAGACATCCAAATCTTCATACTAACTGGTGTTTTAGACAAGCCACGGATCAAGCAATTAGACAACCAAACATGAGATTAGTTATGACGAACCTATCATTCTGACAGGAAAAAAAGCAGCTCAAGATTAAGCGTCCAAGACGTAGTACTAGCCATGAAGATTTGGGATATTGTATCTACAATTCTACGTAACTTCCAGTCACGAAAATAGGAGAGAAAATCATAACTGCGGACATCATATAAGCAGCGTAACTTCCTTATGACTGCAATCCTTAGAGTTTTCATGTCTCAAAATGAAGAATTGCTGACTGAACAATATCAAAGGTACACTGCGATAAATTATGATATTTGAACTATACAAACTAAAAGGAAAATTATGACAAAAGAAAACTGGAGAAGACAGAAGAGTGATAACCAGAAACTTTCACCAGATAAAAATTTCCAGAGCAATTCAAGCTAAAACATGCAAGATACAATCATCCAAGCGAGGATTTTTTATTTCTACAAGATTTGCAACAAAAAATAAGACAACTAGTGTAAAGAGAAAAAACTATGTACATCAGCAGGTTAAGGACATGTTTGGTTCCAGCCAAGTTTGACACGCCACAACTTCTCAGGCTAGTGTTTGTTTCATTACTGAATGACAGCGCGCCACAGTTCAGCTGCAGTACCTTGGCTGCACTTGTGGCATGACACACACATGGGGAAAATTGGGAAAATGTTCCTGAAGTATGCTATAACCTTGCAAAATGAATAATATTAGAGTTAACAAGATCCTTCCTCTAAGGATAAAGCTATGCACAGCCTAACAAACAGATATACAACTCATTCAACAGAGGGCGACACTGAACGTAAAGACAAAGCAATACACCAGCAAAATTATGATTATTTAAGGCATATGGACATATAATGCTAGACTCATCTGAAAAGCTAAACAACTATAAAATTTTACGTTCCAAGCATGCTTTTGGATTGATATCAAGCTGACACCAGGGCTCCTAGCCAGTTTCCAATTGACTAAAAGAAAAGAGTAAATATATGGAGGGTAGGAACAAAGAGTTAGTATCATTCTTGGTATCACTAAAGTAGCACACATAGCATATTGCACAATGGTAGGAGGCTCATACATTTTGCTCTGGTTTGCTATTGCTATAGCATATTGTGCTACTTTAGTGATACCAAGAATGATACTAACTCCTACCATTGTGCAACATGCTATGTATGCTCACGTGGATAGTTAGATGAGCACGACTCACTTAACTCACATTAGTGACCCAAATGTGCATTTTGAAAGTAGAGTGATCTATATGACACACCTAAACAAGTTGAATGACCCTCCATACATTTTACTCAAAAGAAAATGACTGGGGAATCTGAATTACATAAAACAGGACTTACAGGTTCAGCCGTAAGCTTGAAGTATCTTTATTCACCACTTGTGTTCAAATGATCCAGTATCAGCACTGTGCATTTCATATAAGGAACAAAGAGTTAGTATCATTCTTGGTATCACTAAAGTAGCACACATAGCATATTGCACAATGGTAGGAGGCTCATACATTTTGCTCTGGTTTGCTATTGCTTATTCCATCACCGTCAGATGAGATTTCCTTGTGTGGCTGAGAATTAAACATGTCGATATGTATTTCAGAGGAAAATGAACTCAAAATATTTGTTATAAACAAAATAGCCGTGTAAGTTGCAAGCAGTCATTAACAGAGAAATACATACATTTCCAATTGTTCCATTGGTTTGACTTCCAGAGAAAGTGTCACTGCTTGGTTTGGCAATATTGCTACTAAACACATTTGGTTCATTATTTCTGCTTCCAGAACCTGCATTGTTTGTACATTGATTGCCCATGGCAGGTCTTGCATTGTTTCTATTACCAAGAATCTCCAGCTTTTTTGCCTTGTGTTTTTTTCCTCCAATATGGGCACCAAAATTAAATTCTGTAACACAATCCACCTTACAAATTTTGCACCAAAAGGAAGGTATCAAATTTGGTCTGGGAATCTGCAAAGCCTGCGAAGGATGCTGTTGAAATTTCAACTTTTTCTTTGATGGGTACCAATTTGCTTGTGGTCTTTGTACAGTGGAACCAACAAAACATGAGGGCATATAGCTGTCATGGGCTGAGTTCCTCATTGACAAATCAGGCGATGAACCAGATCCAACCTCCTGAAAGTATTTTTTTTAAGGACATGTTAACAGCATTTTATTTCTGTAAAGTGATGTAGCAAGGTACAACGAACAAAAGACAGCAACAAATAGCGCATGGTCTTTCATGCTTCTGGAGAATGTTATCTGCATGTCTATGTACACTAGTAAATACATGGGCTTGTTGATACATAGCTCCAGAATTGATAGGTTATACTCATTATTCAGGAGCAAATGCAAAAATATTTAAAATCAGAAATCCAGAATGCAGGGGCACCAACTGTACAAGGATTGAGTCAACATCCAAGTGTACATCAAATGAAAAGTCCACATTCAGAATCGTTATTTTGAGGGCTATTTAGATGTGTCCCTTATTCCCAATGTAAAGTGAATGGCTCAGACCAATGGATATGCCACTGCAAATATGCTTTCGTGGCATCTTGGACCACAATGTGCATTTTTGTTCATCCTAACTCCTCTATTCCTCCTCTGTTCTACCATGCCTCTAGCTATAGCAACCACCACTGTCACAGCTTAGCCACTGGCAAGCTCAGTTCTCCTACTCCTTCCCTCTAGTTCCCGCTCGGCCATGTGATGTAATATCAGCCCACATAGGTGAGTGGTGAGGTCATTCAACATCTTTGGGATTACCATTTAAAGATGTCAAATTTTGATGGGGAAACATTCTAGATGTATAATGCTATCAATAACTAAAATAATCATTAGTTTCATGGTTACATGATAAAGGAAACCCTAGATAGTGATGCATGCTACAAAATGAATTTTGCAAGTGTCTTGCATATTAGAAAGATCAAAATTTCCCCTATTCTTTCAATCATGATATAACAACATATTAAGAGCTGCATGGTTCAGAACCAAGCCATAGGTAAAACTACGAAATAACAACTGAAGTATATCCTTTAATTACATAGGGATAACACAAACGATCAAACTGCATTAATGCCAAGAGGGAAAGCTACTTTTTCATTAAAAATTACAGGCTAGACTACTCTGACTTTATTCTATTAGTGAAGAAAACATCCGATTGTGAAATTTTCAAATATCTTCTATTGGTCAGCTTAGTTGTCCAGGCTAGTTGCATTTTTCTAATCTCATCATTGAATGTTTGCTAAAAAGTTACTGAAAGTCTTCAAATCAGAAACTTACATTCAGCAATGCAGGGGCTCCATTAAGACCAACCAGCAGATGTGGATGACTCCTTTCAATTTTTTGCCGATACTCCAACTCCCTTTTAAGAGCTTCTTCACATGTGATAGTAGGACATGATGTATTGGATTTGTGCATGCCTGAAGGTAACGAATTGCACCTACTTGCAAGTGCTGTAGAATCGTAGTTGTATGTCAGCTAACAAAGTATCCCCTTCCATACTGTAGAATCGTCCGAAAATGTGCTGTGACTTTCAACATTTATAACCAAAGGTATTTCATCACTTTCTGAAGCTGTGCTTATATGATCCAAAGCTGCATTTTGTGGAATCATCAATCTGCCATAATATAATGACATGATGAAATTAATACCATGTTTGGACCCAGACCAAAAAAAAGGAAAATGTATATTATCAAGCATCCATGAGATAATTTTGAAAATTTGAGAAAAGATATTAATCCTCAATTTGATAGCATCAGACCAATCCATTAGGTTGAATAGCTTTGTTATCCAGCTATGGAAGTGACAATAAGAAAAGGCCAAAGTTATTTAAATTTGCTACAGCAAATTTCAACATATGGTGTATTTTGTTAACAGGTAAATTTAATTTAGTCGACAGTCAAAGACACCTATGGAAAGTAAAGAAAATCCTAAGCCTGCCATGTAAGTGTTCATATCCATAATACATGACTCAGTTAATGAAGATATTTAACACTCAAAAACATTGGCTACGTAGTCTTAATTCAATGTGCCATTCATCCATTGATTCTTTTATTAGGTATACTTTATTTCAAAAGTCAAACAATTTTTTATTTTGGCCAGCAATTAGCCAAATTACAAGTGGGTACATTTAGTACTCCCGCCATCCCAAAATATAGCAAATTTTAGCTACGAAGCTGAACAAACACTTGTCCAGATTCGTAGCTAAAAAATGTTATATTTTGGGACAGATGTAGTACATAAAAAATATAATAGATTCATATTTTAAAGAGGTTTCACAGAATATTGGTTTTATAGCTAGTAAGAATGTATTTTATGAGAAATGAATGGTCAAATGTTAATCTAGAAGACTTTGTAAAGTTAAGACATGCCTTATCCCTTAGAATAAAAAAGAAAGGTTTGGTACAATGATGAATGCAACAGAAATATGATTAAAGAATAGATTGCATGTAGAACATAAGTACAAAAGTGGATCAACATAGCATGGTTGAATCCAAGCAATTGTAGAAAAGGCAAAATCAATTAAGTAAAGGGATACTTCAGGAAACAAGCACCCTTCAGCAATCAGCACCTGACATTTTCAAAAGACTGCATCTATTGTCATCCAGTCCCATGTCAGTATTTGGCTCTTCTTATACTTAAGATGTCACATAGAGATAGGTAACAGAAGAACTTGTCTATGTCCATGTCAGAATAGATGAAAGCCCAGAAATAAACGTTTGTTCAACTATTTTATTTAGGAAATCAGAAACAAAAAGCATCAAGCAAGCTATAGATAATTATTTTTGACTTAATTCTTCAATTATACTAGTATGACATGGGGCACACAAAGGCCAGCAGTGAGTTTAAGCGCCATCCTGATCTACTTGAAGAAAAATCAAATAACAGGCCATTTTGATTAACTTCACTAATACAAAGGAAAGCAGCTTAGCTAGATAACGCTTATATCACAAAGTTTAATACATGAAAAGTAATAATTCCAGTATCCAATAATGCCCCGACAAAGAATTGACAAATTAGTTAACTAGTTGGGAAGTGCACGAACATTCCAGTTTACAAATGCCACGGATTATTGCCAGAATTTGTAGAAAAAAACATGGCATTCATCACAGTATTGAACAAGAACCACGGGCGCATCAGAAAATAAACAACAAAATTACATGCGCAAGAAACTGAATAATTAGTACCTGAGGTGGCACGAGTGCTGCAGTTAGTTGGTACAGAGAAGCATCAAGTCTGTGAAAGGAGCCGATAAAGTCGTCGACTCAATCAGAGAAGTTCTACAGCTAGGATCAAACGGTCGCTGGCTCTAACGATGGGATCGAGGAAACCCTAAAGGGAAAAGAACTTTGGATAAATGGTAGCCTGGGGAATGAAAATTGGGGGCAAACCTAGCACGCGAGGAAGGGAAGGAGGAGGAATCTCGGCAGCAGCAGCAGCCGCCGTTGAGGAGGACCAGTCTGGCTCCGTCGACGGAGATGGGGAGGCGGCAGCGGCGGCGGCGGCGGCGGCGCGAGCGATGCACGAGAGAGAGAGACTAGGTGCTAGTAGGACGCCAGGTGCTCCAGGATCGGGACGTGGCCTAGTTCGTTGGGCACTTGGAATTTGGGCCGTTGGAGACATGGGCCTTGCGATGTGTATATGGCCTGTTGGTTTGTAGTCTATTTTGACTCCCTCATCTTTTGCTCCTAATTGAATCGTCTCCCTCAACCGCAAAACCAGATATAACACGTCTCTCTCAACCGCAAAACCGGATATAACACCTCCCTCATCTCCGAAAGTCAGTATAAATCAATTCCTTCAACGGTTTGCGAAGCGGTTTCTGCTGATGTGCCAAATTGAATGGGGTTGACTTGCTGAGTCAGCGGTAGGACCCATATGTCATTGTGTTAACGTCAAAATTTGGTAAGATTCTTTAGTGAATTCAGTTAAGGAAAGAACATAATTAACCGATGAAAAGTTTATTCAGAAGAGACTGAGTTCAAGAAGAAATCGTGAAGACCATGGCATGACAGCTTAGTTTATCTATTAATTAGGCAAGTTTTGTATTTAGGAAAATTTATATCATGTCCAATAAAAACTTTATGTTTTTTCTTTTATCTTTAGGAAAGTTTATGCCGTATCCGATTAGGACTCTTATTGGTCTATGGGTATAAATATGTACACCCAGCGTCCTTGTAATTTATCTCTTAGATCAATACAACTTTCGGTGCATCGTCACCCTCTTTTCCGAGGTTTCTTTTACTATCGGCGGAACTTGGCACCTGACACAAGGCTGCATCGGCTTCGATCTCTGGCGGAGGGGTAAGTCCTAAGTTCCGTCGGCCCTGGCAATCATATTGGCTACATCGATGTTATTCAAGGCTGGATCGCTTTGGTTTGGTCGATATATTTTGCCTACATGATATTTCAATTCTATATGTAATAGCATTGTGTTTAGAGACGCATCGGTTTAGTTGGGACTGTCTTAGTTAGGTCCGATCTTCTGTCTTAGCCGATATATCTTTACAATCACAATGATGCTTTAGATAGATTTGTTATAGCCATCACATTAGACAGATTTATTGGCTCATTGAGTATTAGATTACAATATACAATCTCGTGCTACATCGGTTAGGTCCGACCTACTAGATTGTTGTTGATAATCTAAGTCTTGTTAAGACGATATGTTCATGTTAATGTTTTATCGGAGGGTTAGCCGATCTTATCTGATGCTTTAAATTTTCCTTTGATAGTTTTACTGTTTAATGCATGACCACTTTGATCAATGTCTTATCGGCTTGCTTAAACCTATCAGGCAATCATCAACATTATGCTGCATCGATTGGGTTCGACCTATGAGGTTGTGGTTGTAAGTTATATTTACTTAAGTCAGTAGGCATCAATCATTGTTTCATCGGGGTTTCAGCCGATGAATTATTTGAATATTACATTAGCTTATAAGGATTATATACAAGTTAGTTTTAGCCGATTGCAACAAAGGTTTCATTGATTACTTAATCATTTGAATTTAATAACATCGGACTTTCAGCCGATGTATGCTTTAATTATCGGATCAACGTCTATTCTATCATACCGTTATCAGCTGATTGGTTTGTTGGATACTTGCTTCATTATATCAGCTGGCAGGTTCATCGGATATTTACTTTGTCATATTTATATCAGTCGATCTTATTATATTATCCGATTGCCTTTTATATTATTATTTATCCAAGTATCAGAATCTACATTGGATATATAGCCGATTGCACAAAACCCTATCGACATCGGCTAGTATCGCTACATCAGCTTGTTAGCCGATCGACTTTTTGGTTATCAGCATATTTATCCATCTTGTCAGTTGCAAGATTAAACTGACTGACATGCCCACATTCGATATTTTAGGACCTACATTGGAGCTAAGCAGACCTTTCAAGCCTTCGTGTGTTTGTCGACATAGTTCGCATCAACACAGATTTGGTACCATCGGCCGAGCACGGATTTTTCGTCAACATGGGTCCTCCTTACTCATCGTCTTCCTTACCCCTTTCTCTCTCTCTCTCTACCTCCTACTTCATTTGTTTCGGCGGTATCGATGGTGAGGTAGGCGGTCCAGCACCGGGTGCCCAGTGAGGCTACCGACGTGTGCGAGGGAAGAGGGTAGCATGGTGACGCCGCGTCGGCCGTGCATGCCCACACAGCCAAGCTTGGCCTCAACTGCCGTCGCACCGTCCATGATGGGCTCGTTGAACTCTACCTCGCATGCGATAAGATCGCCTCCGACACGGGTGCTCCTTGACGGGTTATTGGACATCCTCCCCCAACAGCAGATACGGTCCTGGTGGCGGCGGCGACGACCTCTCGTGTTCCTGTGCCAGCGAAAAGGACGATGGCGGCTCGGTGTGCAAGAAGTCGTCTGTGTCGGTAGAGAGAGGGGAAGACATGGCTACGACGACAGCGGTGGTGCGGATGGATGCGGTGCTCCGTGTTGGGCTTGGGGCACCTAGGTGGCGGCGCGCCGCATTGAGCTCAGGGCAGGGAGAGAGAGAGGAGTGGTGGGGAAGAATGATGCCGGCGACCGCATCCCCTTCACGCGGCGCCGACAAAGCAGAGGGGATGGAAACAAGAGAGCTCAGCCAAGGCGGAGGTGGCGGATTGGAGAGGATTGGATGGGCGATGGTGGCAAGTCTCTGTGGTCACGTTGCATGATCTAGCTAAGCCATGGTACGCAGTGCCGCGCAGGAGTGGCACTTTGCGGGCCTCTCGTGGATCGCAGCACCACGCGGTGTCATCGTTACCACTTGACGCGCTATGCAGCAGAAGTAGGTTCTAAGAAGCCGAAGGAACGTTGGCAACGTAGCGCGCGTCGATGTAGAGGAAGTAGTAGATCGCAGCAGCCCGACCTTCTCCTCCTCGTGCGCATGCCCCGCCGTGCTCTCACGCTGATCAGCGCCGCAGACCAACGGTGCCCCTACTAGTATCCACACGTCCAGGGATGGAACACGTCGCACGGACGTGCTAGCACCTGTGCGCGGCTAGGATTTTGCTCGGGAGGGGAGTGACGGCTAGGGTTTCTCACACGCCACCAGCCTCATCACCCGAAGAATATATAGGATCCATAACTGGGCCTCCGAGGCCCATAGGAGTCCTACTCGGATCTCTATCTGAATTGAACATATATTGGATCTTCATCCAATCCCTTTGTTCCGGCCCGTTAAGCGTGCGACCCTGTAGGTTAATGTATACTCGGCTACAACCCGAAAACTCTTTTTCGGTCCATGTGTCAATAGCGGCCCATAGCAGAACATATTGACCCACCGGGCATACATAAAGATCATATCGACTGCACCTAATATCTCAATCATTCACTCGATCCTGTAATAGATTATTTAACCTGCGATTGACTCCTCAATCACTTTTAGCATGGCCATGCACTTCCATAATGTATAACATCGACGGGCCCAGAGATATCTCTTCAAAGGAGGGGCAAATCTCATCTTGATTATTCATATCCCACTACATGTTTCATAGCATGCCCGAAGACTACTTTTATAACTATCCAGTTACGGAGTAGTGTTTGGCAGTCCCTAAGCAAGCTACTACACATGTCGGGAACCATGATAATCTTAGGTTTAAGGATTCTACACCAACACTAAGGTTTTGCTGTGTCTCATATTGGGTCTATCTAACAATATGTTTCCCAACATGTGTCCACCTTATTAATTTGGTATCTATATACCATGATCCATGAGACATGATCATCAATAAATGAATAAGCTGATCATTGAACCATATTTGTTCCATATATGATATTTGATCAGGGATCCTTTAGAAATAGTAACATACAACATGTGTGAAGAGCATTCCTGACTTCCTGATGAGTTCAAGATGATACTTCATGTGTGAAGAGTTTTAGCGAGGATAGTTTTCATACATTTCTCTAGGGCTATAGTACATCCTTTGATGCTTGCTGATATGTATGCTGAATATTATTCCTTTTTATTGCATTTGCATGTCGATTAACTGACCCTTGAATGTAGTACTTTACTATGTTGGATGTATGATTGCTCTGGTAAGCTTGTTAACATGCTTGGTGAACTTTCATGTGAACATAATTAGTGTAAATCAATCAATTGGGCTTTCGAAATGGGTTTAGCTTGTTATTTGATACTAATGCGAACGGAAATGGAAATAATGTGGTATAATGATTGGGCCTATATGGGCTTGGCCCACTTGTTATTTGAAACTAATGTGAATTGATATAAAACAATTGGGCTAAAAATAGTGATTAAAATTCTACACCTTAGATGGGCCACGCTAGGATGAATCTAATTGGGCTTAGCCCATTAACATGTTGCTCAATAGATGGATCTTAACAGGCCACAAGACATTTTGTGACGTTTTTTGGGCTAGATAGTGATAAAAATGGGCGTCATAAAGTCAATGACAAAACAAGGATCGTCACTAGAACAATGACAAAAAAAAAACATTTTCGTCACAGAACATGATTAGAGATGCATGATAGGTTATGAACAATTTTTTGTCACATGAATGTCATAAATTTTGAAACGTGATGTAATTTTTTGTTTTTTGATGTAAATGAAACATCACATATCATAAGATTTCTTGTAGTGCGGTATGTTTCGAAATACTATGTTTCCAAAAATAAACACCGAAATTTGCAGTAAAACAAAACTGCAAAAGAAAGCCATTTCTGCGTAAGGGTGAGGAACCAATTTTGACGGACAATTCACACGCACATTGCATACGTGCGCCGCCTGGCCAGGCCAAGCCAGGCAAGGCAAGTGAGCGCACGGTGTTTGTTCCTCTAGTAGCTAGGAGGACACTCTCCCTTTTAAGGAGATCTCCCTTTTCTAGAATAGACAAGGTGATCCTAAACATCCCGATGCATGCCTTCCCATAAAGTGGGCTTTTAAGATTTTCCAAAGAATTAATCTTCAAATGGGCTAAGGCTCATATATTAATTCCATCAAACCCCGCCAAATCTCAAACTCCCATAGAGATTTGCCTTTTCCAATGTACTATTTATATACCAGCGGTTCAATGGAGATATGTTAAGGTTGAACATCCACATAGAACTTTAAGCTACACTTACTCATAACTTGAACAATGGACTATGCCTTGAATTGTAAGTTTCACTCAGAGTCTTATATGGTACTATGCTATCAGTAGACTACCCCTCGGGTGAAGCATATAAGCCATACTCCTTGGTCCATTAGTAAGCTTCTTAAGAGATTCATCCAAAATCTCCATGGACTGTGACTAACAATGAAGCTTAAATAGATGTTTTCTTTCAAGAATGCTCCGCAAGATAGCATCTTCGCTAATTAAAGCCAACAGAACGCATTAAGGTAAAGTCAACCTACCTTGCAGCTCATGAGAGTGTTGACGATCGTTAAGTATCGATTTTGGGCGTCAACTATCACAATTAATAAAAAGAGGACTAACATTTCTTACATGTATATCAATTATAAATAATATAGTTCCATTTGTATTGGAGAAATACTATGGATGCAGGGATTATACACTAAAGTGAAGGAGAAATGAGTCGGCATGCATGGAAACATACTTCCGGGGAATCACGTGCGAGCACACAAATTGATGGGCCCACAAGTTAGCTTAAACCGACTCAAAGTGGGTCTAACCCATTCTCAACCGCCATAGGGGCCCACCTGGCAGTCTCTGGTGAAAGGCAGTTGAGAGAGGTGGGGCCGAGGGTTGGTTCGGCTGAACCGCCATTGGTGCCCCTCAACTCCACCCTCCACGTGGTGCTTTCTGGTGGCTCCTCAATGACGATTGTGAGAGTTGCCGACCTCCTCAACCGTCATAAGCAGCTACAAAAGGAGATCACTCCCTCACTCTCCAAACACACACTTCAAGGAGCAATTCTCTCATTCCATATTGTATTATCTCTATTAATAGTGGAGTTAGGCTTATAATAGTTTTCGTTCCTGTAGTCTTCTTGGAGATTTCAGTATGTCTTTAGTACTTTACTCTTCTTGTAAGAATATAGTTGCAATGAAAAAATTATCTTCTTTATTATGTTGTGTTCATAGTTCATACACTAGTTTATTAATTATGTGTTCTATGCATAGGTTATACTTCATCTATATGCTTCACTTGATTTGGCTAGTCGATCTATGCTACAGTAACGACCCAATGATCTTACTGAGTTGCACTAGTTCTAACTTGTCCATCCAAAGGGTTGAAGTCTCGAGGGAATTAGTGACATTATTTATTAGCATAAGTATGGTGCTTAGGTTAGTTAAATGCCGTTAGATGCAGGTATGCCCCACGGAAAGTGAGGTAGGCAGCAGTTAGTGATAGCCCTATCCGTCCTATGTATTCCTCCACATTCGGGTGTGATGTAAGAGTTTGTAAAATGCCATAACCACGTTGGCAGATCAGCAGGGAGTGGTCTCTCAGTAGTACCTGGGTGCATAAAACTAAGTCCTAGCCTTGTAAGCATGTGTGTATTCGTTCTATGTACTCATCCTTAATTTATAATGGTCATATTAAGAGGAATAAGGTTATGTGGAAACTTAAGATGCCGATTAAGATTAAGATTTTTATGTGGTACTTACTTAAAGGAGTAGTGCTAACTAAAGATAATTTGGTGAGAAGAAATTGGAATGGCAGTTTGAGATGTTGTTTTTGCTTGGAAAAAGAGACGATACATCTTTTATTTTTTGATTGCCACTTCACTAAATTTCTCTAAAGATCGGTACAATTCTCTTTTGGTCTATATCCTCCTAATAGTATGTCGCATATATTTGTGGATTGGCTCATGGGTATTTATCCAAAAACAAAGAAACTAATCCTTGTAGGAGCATCCGCTATATGTTGGCCTCTCTGGCAAATCTCCATCTAAATCTTATGTGCAGGTACTTTTCATGACAACATATTGGCTCTAGTTCTAGGCACAACTACAAAGGTCTGATAAGGACAACAAACAAATGCATGATGCATGCCGTAAGCAGGAGACAATGGTTATGCAGATTTTTGCCAATTATGGATAGAGATATACAAATATCAACAAGCATTTCTAACACCGTTGTTGAAGAAGGCACCGGTTAAAGATATAGTTCCATACATTCATAATCATACTATGATTAGTGAACTTTGGTCGAACAGGTTAACCTTGATTTGTTTTCTCTTCATGTGAAACTAAGTAGTGTATGACCGGTTTCAACTTACCAACAAATTTCAACTTGCAAGGAGAGTCCGACCTCACGTTGTTCCTCTGCAAATCAAGCTCTCGGTACCTGAACCAGTCCTTTTTGCACTATCAACCTTCAAGCCAATGGCTCAGAAGATCCTCTGTGATTACTCCGCTCCCTCTGCGGCCAACGTGCGCGTTGGGCCCGCTGTCAACACTAGAGATGCCAACATTGAAATGAAGATGAGTTTTATCACTATGGTGCATGCTACCCCGTTTTGTGGAAAAGCCAATGAGGATGCTAACGCCCCATCTCTAGCAATTCTTTGAGCTCTACGACATCGCCTGTTCCTGTTCTCTCTACTCGGGAGAGCAAAGCAGTGATTCTATTCCAAGAGAGGTGCTGTAGACACTTGGAAGAGGTGTTCAACTGCGTTCCTAGCGAAGTTCTTCCAGACGGGCACACCCTTCGTGGAAAGATTTCGAGCTTCCAATAAGCAACTAATGAGTCAATTCCATAGGCATGGGAGAGACTCTTGGAGTACATCCTGGCATGTCCTCACCATGAAATGGATAACTGGCTCATCATCCATAACTACTATAACGGGCTGACATAATCGGCCCATGACCATATTGATGCTGCTATTGGAGGAGCCTTCTTCTCACTCACTATTTGCTCATGCATTAGAATTGATTGAGAAGATGGTCTCCAACCAAGGATGGAGTGAAGAAAGACTCCAACCTCGTTAGCGAGGCATCCATATCGTCAAGAAGACGGACATGCTCACCGCCAAGATGGACCTCCTCATGAAGCGCTTAGACGAACGCGCTCATGATGAGGCGGAGATGTACAGTACGGCCCAAGCCTTAGACATCGCAATGACGTGTGAGACTTATGGCAATATTGGGCACTCAGGGAATGATTGCCCTGAAAACCGTGAAAATGTATTTTTCATGAACAACAACAATAGATACCATCCACAAGGAGGCTAAGGGTGGAACCAAAAATGCCCATATTATCAAGGAGGAAAAAGGGTAACTTCAATCCTAACCAACCCATCTTGAAGGATCTCGTTTTTGGCCAGGTCAAAATCAATGAGACAATGTCTAAAAAGCTGGCGGCAAAAGACAAGACACTGGAAAATATCCACACCAAAATGGAGGGACTTTCCTCAGATATCAAGAACCAGCTGAGCTTCAACAAGATGCTGGAGACTCAACTAGCTCAGCTAACAGCTGACGTTTCCTCTACCGCGACAGGGAAGATCCTAGGACAACCCAAGCCATTCTTGATAAACATGAGTGCGGTGACCACGAGAGGAGGCAAGTCCACTCGTGATCCGCCGTACCCAACTCAGGCAATAAAGGGAAAGGAGAACTAGGAGGATGATCCCCCTTTTAACAACTCTGACAAGGGGCAAGATGAGAGAACAACTCCATAGGAATTTGTTGATATGACCATCGTACTGTTCCCTCGCTGCAACAGGAAGGCAACCGTGGACAAACAATTCAGCTGTTTCATTGAGCTAATCCAGAAGATATACATTAATATTCCACTGATGGATGCGATGCAGGTGCCTACCTATGCATGCCACCTCAAGGACATCATCAAAAAAATATGGCCGATGCCCACCATGGAGATCGTGAAGCTCATGGAAGAATGTTGCTCAGCTATACTCAACCGGCTCTCTGAAAAGAAGGATCCGTGGTGTCCCACTATTAACTACTCAATTGGGACGCAACACTTCGACCATGCTCTATGCGACCTTGGAGCAAGTATCTAATTCAGTCTTTGATCAACTGAATTACACTACTGTATCACCTATGCCAATATGTCCCCTTTCTCTTGGTGTGCAAAAGATTAATGCATGTGTGAACCACTGCATCCTTTATAGAAAAGAGTATGCTTTTATTGATGTAAAAAAAAACACACACTGGCCTGGGAGATCTGCTTAGCTCCAGTGCAGGTCCAAAGACTTCTTTCGGGTTCTAGGCGTGCCAATTGGTTTGATCCTGCAACCAATAAGAAACAAAGAAAGTGCAGTTAAATCCACCAATGATAGCCGATCGGCTGGTTTACCGATGACATATCATTGAATATTGAGCCGATGCAAGATGCATTAGATCGGCTATAACAGATAAAGCAAGATAAAGCTAAATCTACTCAATCGGCTGTAGATATCAACAAAATATAATCTAAGTCTCAAAATATATTTAAACTAAGTGATTGGGATAGATCGGACAGGGCGCCGAGACAGTATAAATCACTTATGCCTAAATATATTATGAAGCATAGATTACACAAGCTCATAGCATAGCCGATTAGGCAAATCTAACATGTATCGGCTAGTACTCCGATACCACTTTATACAGAGATATTACCATGAACAAAATATATTAAACAACTTGTCAAACTAATGTTAAGATGATCTTAACCAGATTTGACAACAAGCTCAATATATTTTACTAAGTTAATATCTCGATATAAAGGGCAGATTTAATATATCAAGATAACAAGATAATTAAACCAGGTAAGGTCGGCTGAAACCCCGACGCTATCTCTATTAGTAATCATAGACAGGCTAGGGACTATGGTTCTAAACATGATTTAGTAGGTCAAACCTAACTGATGCAGCACCAAATATGTAAAGAAACACAATGTCTAGATGATCAAGTCGATGAAAACCTTTTCGAGATGGTAGATATATTGTATAATCTAGATCAACAGCGATATATAACCCTATCGGTTGCTTTTCTGTGAAACAGACATCAACCGATCTAAGTTATATATTGATATCAATTCAGATTATACAATATATATGATAACTCGACGATTCACACAAACAGGATCAGAGTGTCATAAAGATGGAAGCACTAATCCCGAGAGCGCAAGCCGCCATAACAAGTTTTACCTCTTGCTGGAGATCGAAACCGATGCAGCCCAACTCGAAAGCAAGAACTCGTCGAAAAAACGATGAAAGAGTAAAGGTGGCGATGCGCCGAAGTTGTTGTATTGATCTGTTGTTTTTCTTTACACGAACCTGGGCTTAATTTATACCCAGAACTTCCACAATAAGTCCTTATCGGACACGACCCCTATCTCTATTACAACTCATATTAAAGACAGTTTCCTAATACAGACTCTAACCGACAGTATCTACTAGGAAACTAACATTATATCCTAAGCAATAGATACAATTCCCTTCTTCGGACCCAATCTGTATATGGGAATCCTCATGAAGCTCACTAACCGACCCCGACAAAGACTCTGTTATCCTTTCGTCGGAATCGGCTACATCGGCTATCCTTTCCGACTCTGTCTCAGCCGATGGTCACAATAGCCGATTCGGTCACCAGTCGATAGACACCGTAGCCGATTCAGTCACCAACCGATTCTTGCTCTGTTTTGGTAACCGCCAGCTTCCTCCAAATCCGCTTTGATTCTATCTTCAGATCTAATATTTGATTTACCAAATTTGGTCGTTAACAGCTTTGTTAGATAATTGCCCAACATGCGGTGATAACCAATACAAATCAACTAGCGACACTTTCCAAGATGTTGATTTTGTTGACAATGAAGAGGTTGACAAGTTCAAGGAACACAAGAAAAAAAATCCCTCAGTTGGTGATGTGCTACCTTTCTATGAAAGATCGCATCAAGGTTTGTACTCAAACCCCTCGAGATGCGGAACTAATGCGCTGGCATCAAGAAGGGTGCAAGAAAGATGGCATGATTCGACAACCAGCGAATGCTTGTAAGTGGATAAACTTTGACGCATAGTATCCATAATTTGCTAAAGAACCACGAAATATTAGGTTTGCACTGAGTACTAATGGAGTGAACCCTTTTGGAGTCATGAGCAGCTCACATAACACTTGGCCAGTGCTTCTGACCATGTACAATCTTTCTACCTGGCTTTTGCACCATTATTCAGCACCTTATCCATTAGTAGCCCCTGTTGCTAATGCTAATCCACTTATTCCTCCACCCGTGCTCAATGTTTACAATGATCTTAATTATGTTTATGGAGGACATCCACAAGATGCTCGATATGGCCAATATAATCATATTGCGCCGCCTCCTCTTAGGCCACAACATCCGCAACCATGGCCTGAGAATATGGAAGAGCATCTGAGAAAAATCATTAGAGAAGCCTTTGGTATTGAGCCAAGGAATCGAGCTAGGGTTTACCAAAAGCTGTATACTAATCATTTTGACAATATCCCATATCCTCATGGTTTTAGAGTCCCTAAGTTTACTAAGTTCAATGGCGAGGATAGAACGACCACATGGGAACACATAGGCCAATTCTTAGCACAATGTGGAGAGGCTAGTAACACAGATGATTTTAAATTGTGCTTGTTTTCTTTATCTTTGTCCGATACCACTTTTACATGGTTCACTTCTTTACCGGCAAATTCCATTTATACTTGGGCTCAATTAGAATATAAATTTCATGATTACTTTTACACTGGTGAAACTGAGGTTAGATTATCTAATTTGACATCGGTTAGGCAATAGTATAATGAGTTTGTTATTGATTATATCAAGAGATTTAGGGATGCTAGAAACTGATGTTTTACTTTGAACATAACTGAAAGAAATTTGGCCGACCTTGCTTATAATAGTTTACTTGCTTCTATTAAAGAAAGATTAGATGGCCAACAATTTCTTGATGTTAGTTAACTCTTGCAAAAGGCTCTGGCTCAAGAAAACTAGGTTAAAGAAACTAAGAGGTTTGCTAGGTCTAATGACAAGAAACCCATTGTTAGTATCATTGATTGCCCTAATGATAATGATTCTGATGATGATGATGGTGATCATGATATTTATGTAGCCGAGTGGTCATGGACTAATAAAAACAAACCATTCGTTTGCTCTAGTTTGACGCCGAGTTCTCGCAAGGATCGGCAAAGTGATGATAAGTATAGTTTTGATGTGGCCAAGTGTGATAAGATTTTTAATTATCTTTTGCAAGAAAAACAAATTAGATTACCTAAAGGCCATATCATACCATCTTTAGAGGAATTGAAATGTGTACTAATTGTAAGTGGCATGATTTTTATTCTGACGTTACTAATGATTGTAATGTGTTTCATTGACAGGTTCAATCGACCATAGATGAAGGACGATTGAAATTTACTGAGGGTTCTAAGATGAAGCAAGATCATGATCCTTTTTTGGTGAATACAATTGACTTTGATAACAAGAAGATGTTGATTCAGCTGGAGCAAGCCGGGTCTACCAAGGGTAAGAAGGTAGTGATTGGAGAGCCTCGGACTAAGATGATTGTTCCAAAAGGCCCACGAAAGCCCAAGGTGCCTTTTGAAATGCTTTTGAACAAGTATGAGAAAGGGAAGGTTGGGCAACGTCCTAACAAAGGAAAGAGACCAAGATCACCTCCTAGAGAAAGAATTGGTCAATCACCAAAGCAATTGGAGCCATCTTTTCCTTACAATCCTCAAGTCATGACATGGGAGCCTTGTCCAATGCCGCCACCTGGTTGACGTTTTCCTTACTTCATGCCATGGGGGGCATCGCCACCAATGTTATATGAGTTTATGCCGTCAATGCCTCCAATGCAATTTCATCAAGGATGGGTGGAACCGTGAAGGTCAATACATGAGTGGTTGTCTTTGCCAAACAAAAGCCGATCTCAATAAAAAATCGGTTTGAGGAGGAAAGAGGAGGAGAAAATCGTGTCAAGGTGGAGACAAAGACTTCAGAGGTGATTACCATCAAGGTGGGTCTCATGAGGTGCCAATACCTACTGGAGGTGAAGCCAAGGTGGTCCAAGGCAAGAAGATTGAAGCCGGAGTTGATGCAACATGTAGCGCCGGTCTGACCGAGCCTTATGGCCGGTCTGACTGACGGTCACAAGCCAGTCTAACTGTGCCTCAGGGCTAGTCTGACCGATGCCGACCAGGAGCCGAGCCAGAGCGCAAGGTCGGTCTGACCGGGCCCTATGGCTGGTTTGACCGACGACCTATGGCCGGTCTGATCGGGCATGTCCAAGAGGTGTTTTGAGGTTCTCATCTTCGTCGGGTAAGATTTTTAAGAGACATTATATTGCCCCTGGAATAGAGCCGAATTCAAGGTGGATGACAAAGAATTTGGTGGCTTCACAAAAGAGGAGGTTACAATGTTTTCGTGCTCAAGAGTTTAAAGAGAAGAAAGTCGAAGAGTTGCGGCCGCCGCCAAGACAAGAATGGAGGCCTAAACCACTAGAGGTTGAGAAACCGTTGATTGCTCAAGAGGAGGATGAGGATGACTTTGGTGGAGGTGAGTCACCGGCTATTAGCAATGATTTGTCGCCAAGAGAGAATATGGATGTCAATATGGTGTGCGTATTGCCTATGGAGTTTCGTGCCATGGATGAGGCCGGAATTACCCAAGTTTCACTAGGACCAAGAGATGTGGTTTTTGAGAAGCTCGATGAGTCTAATCATCATATCAGGCCACTTTATCTCAAGGGGCACATTGATGGAAAGCCGATCTCTAGGATGTTAGTGGATGGAGGTGTCGTTGTAAATTTGATGCCATACTCATTATTCAAGAAGTTGGGGCATGGAGATGGGGTGTTGAAGAAGACAACATCATGCCTAATGACTTCAATGGTGAATCAACGGAGGCGAAGGGGATCTTTTCTATGAAGCTTACCGTGGAAAACAAAACATTGCCAACTGCTTTATTCGTCGTCGATGTGCAAAGTAACTATAGTATTATTTTAGGCCGTTGTTGGATTCATGCCAATTGTTGTGTTCCTTCAACCTTGTACCAATGTTTGATTCAATGGGATGATGATAAGATTGAGATTGCTCAAGCGGATACATCGACCAAGGTTGCAATGATTGATGTTTCAATTGTGTGGCAATATGGGAGTATTCAATGCTTATCAGGGTTAGATCTTTCTAATTATGATTTTATTAGTGTTTCTAAGGATGGCTTTGTACCCATCTATGTAAGGCCAGCTAACTTAGCACGACTAAGCAATGTAACCATGTATTATGAATAAAGACACTAATTTAGAGTGGTTGCAAAAATGAGTATAAGAATATCGATCCACAAAGAATGATATTGGTGAGTCCATGGAAGATTTTGATGAAGTAGAGAAGTTGGGTCAAAGTTTTACATTGGTCGATCCATTAGAAAAAGTAGACATAGGTAATGGAACCATTCCAAGGCCTACTTTTGTAAACAAGAATATGAAAGCCAATTACAGTGTTAAAGTAATCGAGTTACTAAAAGAATATGTTGATTGTTTTGCATGGGAATATCATGAGATGCTGGGACTTAGCCATGAGCTTGTTGAGCATTGGCTTTCAATAAAATCAGGATTTAGGCCGTATAGATAACCACCTCGCCGCTTTAATAGGTCGATAGACCGATTGTTGAAGGCGAGGTTCATTAGACTATGTAGATCTGCGGAGTGGGTATCCAATATTGTTCTAATCAAGAAGAAAGGAAGTGGTAAGATTAGAGTTTGAATTGATTTTAGAGATTTAAATAAAGCTACTCCTAAAGATGAATATCCTATGCCTATAGCCGACATATTGATTAATGATGCTTCGGGACATAGAGCCAGCTTTTTAGATGGTAATGCCGGTTATAATCAAATCTTTATGGCCGAAGAGGACATGTCCAAAACGGCTTTAGGTGTCTCGGTTTTGTCATGACATATTAAAGGGCAATGAACTTGATCTTTCCTGATTTGCTAGGTATTATCTTAGAAATCTACATTGATAATATTGTTGTCAAATCGGATGGCATGGAAGGTCACATAGCCGATTTGAGGTTAGCTTTAGAGAGGATGCGCCGGCATGGTTTGAAGATGAATCCACTCAAGTGTGCATTTGGTATATTGGTGGGGAAGTTCTTTGGGTTCATGGTACATGAAAGAGGTGTTGAAATTGATGATAGGAAGATAGAAAAAATTAGAGAGTTCAAAGCGCTGACATGCAAGAAAGAGGTTTAGAAGTTGCTAGGTAAAGTTAATTATTTGAGGATATTCATATCCTGTACTTCGTTTGAAGAAAGATCCATTTGGGTTTCAGTCTCCAAACAACCCTTCTTCCTTCCAGCGCCTCTCGCTCTCTCGCTTTCTAACCGAAACCCTAGACCTCATCGCCGTAATCCTCCGTCGATCACCTTCCGCCATCCAATGGATCTCCTAGAGTCAAATGTTGATGAGGTGGCACTCTCTAGCCTATGATGAGAGGGATCGCTTCCTAGCACATAGGTGCTTGGACAAACTAAAGGAGGTACCGATCCCATTGCTACTAGAGGGGAAATCATTACCCTCGCCTCTTTTGTCCAATGTGGTTTTTTACTCCTCTGTCTGAGTTTCTTTTACTTCTTCTGAACTTCTGTGGTATCGTCTCCTACATTTGAACCCCAATTCCATAAGCTTCCTTAGTATCTTCGTCCATCTATGTGAGGCGTACCTCGGGGTATCGCCCTTTTTAGCTTTACTTAGATATTTTTACGAGCTTAGATGGATGGAGCCCTCTAGGATTTTTGGATGCTGTGGGTTTTGCCTCAAGGATGGTATGTGAAGCGTATACATCCCCTTCAACTGCCCGTCCGCAAGGAAGGAATGGAGGAATAGTTGGTTCTACCTATAATCTGATGAAACCGACCCCATCCTTGTCGTCCCAGATGAGAAACCCGCACACTCCTCCTATTGGACCTCAAAGCCTTCCATGACTCCGAGCCTAAAGGTTTTTGTTGACAAAATCTGTGACCTCCGAGAATGTAGTTTGACCGGATATGAAGTCATCCAAGACTTCATTCGTCATCGGATTGCGCCTCTTCAGGCCCGCGCACACCCTGCGTAGGAGTACACGGGGGTTAAGAATGTGATGCGGATATTGCAGCAAGGTATAACACTTTCAAAGTTTTCCTGACAACACTTATGACTCCATTTCTGATGAATTTGATCTTGTTCTTTGATGTCTTGCTGCAGTCCTTCTTGACACAACCTTGGACAAGCGCGTCAAACAGGTTGTGGTCGATCCAGCGTCCACTGCGGTCAACACTCCCACTCCACTATGTGATCTTTCATCAAGATAACGAGATGCCGCAGTGAACATGAGTACCTTCGATTACCCTCCTCATCACACATATTCATGCCTGTTGGAAGAATAATCTATGTTTTTGTAGGTATGGCCCTTGACAGACGTCATTGGCCCGCTTGTCGACCACCAGGCCTCTGTCTCTCTTAAAGAGAAAGCAATTTTAGAGCAGGCTACCGCCAATACTGCACCAAGCGACAGTGGGACGAAGGCCACCAAACGACGATGGGCTGCTCTAACAAAGCCAACTAGGGCAGGGAAGCTGGTAAAAACAAGTGGCTCTGAGGTTAATCCATTGATCCTAGGTTCATTTTGACAACCCTAGAAATCTATTCGCTCCTGACTTGAGCGGCTTCCAGACCACATCCAGCGCGAAGCCCGCGTCCCTAAAGACGAGTTCGCTCTTGAAGCAACAGAAGACTGGGTAAGTAGGCTCTTTATCTTACTTGACATCCCCACTCCATCTCTTTGTTCATGTTTTGTACTCTTCTTGTCGCAGCCCTTCTCCCACTGCCTCGGGACAGAGTACCGGGGCTTGTGAGGAGGTAAGCTCCAGATCGCCCGCAGTTGTTGTTGCTCGCACACCCGATCCTCCATCCACTAGCACCTTGACCATCCTAGATTCCACCTCTACTGCCGACAAGCTTTTACAAGCTTGTCGGTTGCTGGAGGCGAGCGCCCAGGAGGTCATTGCAGAGGTCAAGCGGCTCAGAGATGCCGCCTCCTCGACAGACGACCGCATTATTCAGTTGGAGGCCCAGCTGAATGAGTTGCGGGCCGACAACGCTATGCTGAAGGAGGTGGCGGCTAGCAACGAGCGGCAACGCCGAGGACTAGAACATTCCTTAGAAGAGTCCAAGGGAAATATAGCGTCTCTCCGGCAAGCGCTACAGGAGAACTATGGGCGGCTCGACATCGTTGCTCAGTGCATGAGAAGCAGCCCGAGTTCCCAGACGAGACAACTGTCTTGGGGTCTTTGGGTTCCCTCATCACCCGACTGGAGAACGCCGCGAGCCTCGACGTCAAGAAAGTTGTCGATGGGATATGCTCTGGGATCACGAGCGGTGCATGCCACATCCTCACCTGCCTCAAGCTCACACATCCCAAGGTCGACATCGAAGAGATGATGGCCAAGGGAGGAACCAACGAGCGGCGAGAAGACACCATGACAGAGCTAGAAGAAGTAGGAGGCGCCATCGTCCCTTTTTCGAGGAGTAATACCTGTCTCTGTGCCTCGTGTAGTACTAAGAACAATTTAGGTCTCGTTGTCATAGACAAGCACCTCCTGGTTCTACTTAAGCCTACGGGCATTCTGTTTCTTGTAGATGTCTTGAAGTTAAGACCGAGGACATCCAGCAAGGCGAACATCCTCAAGCTCCAGTTGCTGACCCGATCTTGCCTCATGCATCATCGACCTTAGGTGATGACAACTAGGCTTTGTTTGTCGTCAATCCGAGTAGCGTGTTGGTTCCTCAGGGACCCCAACCTTCGTCTCTCCTCGAGTAAAACCAAGGTAAGGAACTAGATCGCTGTAGCCTGTACCTTTGTACTCAGACCAGAGATCGCTAACTGAAAACGATATTCCCATCAGGCCTTGATCATTCCCTTGAGGAGATGCAGCACCGTGTTGACTACTGGAGGACCAAATTCAAGAAGGAAGAACTAAAAAGGATGGCTGATGTTGCCCGGAGCAAGCAAGACGTGGAGTCACTCCGAGGTAGGGAAATCTGGGTTTCCGCCTACCTCGAGAGCTATTATCTGGCGATGGCGCGGTTGTGCGAGGAGCTGCGCGTGGTCCGTTCTCCTCCCAAGAAGTCGATAAGTGGTTATCTAGTTTGGATGCGGAATACCTGTGACCAGCTGGCCGGAACCGGGAAGCGGATCAACAACAGCTTAAAGCAAGAGTCTCGCCGGGCTAGCCGGTATGCGGGTGGTCACATCCTTGCCTGTATCCGAGATGCCCTCCCTCATATGAACTTGGAATTTCTTCAGGAGGGGTTCGCCCATTATCGAATGACGCCAGCCGAGATCGACCGTCTCGCGCAGTTCTTTGGTCCACTCGCCAAGAACGTTTTCTCCACGATGAACTGGCAGTGGCCATCTTTGTAAAGTAGGTTCCGAAAAAACAATCGTTGTGCATATTAATATTTTGTATGACAAGGCTTATATAAGAATGGAAATCTATATCTAAGCATTTAAAGAGTAGTGTTCGAATACTCTCACAAGAGCTGTCCTCAGCAAATGGAGCCTGGTACCCTTCCTAGCCCCCAGCAGTTTTTATGGAAAATTGTATTTCGACAAAGGCAGCTTGAATCTTATAACACTGAAGCAACGGATTTCTAGCCCCTAGCCATGAAATTGGGAAAACCAATTCCCGATTACACGACTTAGTTAATACATTCAAATGGGTACTCTGACATGACCAATCTTACATGGTCGTTTGAACCGCATGGCCCCATAAGCTTTATAGTACCAGGCGTCCTCGGCTGAGGTCAATGAGACCCAGAAGCTTATCGGACTAATGTAATAGGACATTAGGATCGACTTCAAAACGTAGCAATATAAGAATAGGAGATCATTGGATAAAACACTGTAAAAATTGAAAGCAGAATAGCATATACTATAGAACATAACTTATGGACTTTTACATCGGTTCTATGCATAAAATTTACGTAGCTGATCGATGTTCCATGAGTTGACAACTCGCGGCCTTCGTCGTCTGTGATTTTGTAATGTCTGGTCGCAAGACTTCGATCACCGTGTATGGTTCCTCCCACTTTGGTGATGTCACACCCTGATTTTCGTTTTAGGGGTTTATAAATTATTTAATAAATTATTTCTAGAATTTATATTAAATGTTCATTAATTTACAAGTGAAGTTGATGTGGCAAATGAAATTTCCTAAATTAAACATGACTGAATTTAATTTTTATTAAATTCTTCATGGTTAATTACACTCTCTGGAATTTTTTCGGATTTTTCGGAGCTCAAATACTAATTTTAATAATACAAAGAACATGTCAGAAATTATTTAAATAATAAATTATTCATTTAATGGTCTGGTTATAATTTTAGTAAATACTTTAAGTGTCCAAGTATTTTCAGGATTTTTCTTGGAATTATTTGAGCACTGAAAGTATTTTTAATAAACAGAAGATCATTTCAGCAATTATTTAATTGGAAAAAAATAATTTAAGTCTCCTTCCAGGTTTGGGCCGAATCTGAGAAAGTTTGGCTCTTCTCTGTTGCTGGTCCAGCCCGAAACCACAGCTCCTATCTTTACCTCAAAAAGTATACTTTGCCTCCCTTCCTTCCTTTTCTTTTTCTTTTTCATGCCGGCCCTTTTACCCAGAAGTCTGTTCACCTCCCTCTCGCTACAGTGTCATCTTCTAGCTTGGGACAGAGCTCCAGCCAAGCCCCAAGCCGCCATTTCCCCTCCAAATCCGGCGCATCCGTTCATCCCCGTGTTCAATTGGTTGAGGGGAAATATTTCCCTTATCCTCCTCTTCCGTTTCCCCCAAGAATCGGAGTTTATCCCTTTGAATCCGACGCGAAATCGAGCTCGAACTTGAGTTTATCTCTCCAAACCGAATCTAGTTTTTCCCGGCGCCGCCTTAGCCGTCTTGGGCTCGGACTCGACCTCTTGCGCCTATAAATAGGATCCCCTCGGCCTCCTCTTCGGTTTCCACCCCTTTGCCCAAGCTTGCCGCCACCCGAAACCCTTTCCCCGTGATCTCCCTCTCTCTCCACCTTCGGCCGCCGCTCCAGCCACCTTGCGCCGTTGCCCTGGTCAACGCCGCCTTGCGCCGTCGCCTCCATCGGCTTCGCAAGGATGAGGGCTAGCCCGGCCACCGGTTGCCTTGCGCCTTATCCCTCTGGAAGTACCCGTCACCATGAAGGCCGAGCTTGCCGCCGTGTTTTGATCTCCAGCAAAGCCCTGCTGCTCTTCTCGTCGTCGCTAAGCTTCGCCACCACCTCCATTGGATTCGCAGCTGCAAGGAGAAGCTCATCCACCATCTCTTCTTCGCCAAAGATCGCCGGAGCGCCATCGCCACCATCGACCCGAACCTTGCCGTCTCCCGGAGCTCGCCATCGGCATCTTCCTTCGCCGTCCGTCGTCGCGTAAGTGTTGGTAAGGTTCGTCGTCTCATGCTCTTTCTTCTGGTGCCCTCCGTTTTCGCTGTCGTGCCGTCGTTTGTCGTTGTCACCGTCGTCCCGAGCCACCGGTCGGAGATCTCGCGTGGCACGCCACGTCGTCTGCCTCGTTGGCTGCCACCTTGGCCCTCTTGCTTGCATGACAGTCACCTTTGAATCCTTAGATCGAGTTTAATCCTAGCCGTCCAGATTAACCCTCCGTTATCAATGACATATTGGTCCTTTTTTGCTATATGTCATCCATCAAATTTGATCCAATCTTTTCTGGAGGATGTTTTTAATCTTTTCTCTCAGTTATAAATTATTTGTAAATTGTTTAATTAATTTGGAATAGCATTTCTTTAATAGGCTTTAATTGGATTAAATATTGTAAAAATCATAACTAATTCATATAAAGTTGGAATGAGGCCGTTCAAGTCTTTATTTGGAGTTTCTTAGTCTCTTTCCTTGTTTTGTGTATTAGCTTGTCGTTCGTTCGTTTCGGAGGATCGTTTGTTTGTTCGAGAAGTTCCCGAAGACGAGTTAAAGACGCTTGTTTGCAAGGCAAGTCACACAGATCCCAAACACAATCCTTTGAGCATGTTGATCCTATATTTAAATTCTCTATTTATTTCAAATACGCATTTATTTTCGAATGTCATTGGGTGATGTGAATCTATTCTTTGTATAGCCAATTTGCATTGATTACCCTATTCCTTGATACCTTGGGTTATAATTTGACTAGTTGGACTTTATATATATTGGTTCAACTAGAAATTAGTTATAATTGCTTAGTCATGCTCAGAAACATTAGCACACTATTGGGATAACTAATGCTTCACTATTATTTAATGATGGATATTTAATGATAGCTCACGATGGTTAATCGTGATTAGTTAATTAATTTGTCTAACTAAAACTTGATTAATGGTGGGTTGTGAGCACATGGTTTGAGGTCTGGATAGTTGTGCTCATGACAATTAAGGACCGGTTCGCGAGCTACTGTTGTGAAGCATTAACCGTACTAACCACAAGCCAGCGTGGGCAACGGCTTTATCCTTGGTATAACATGGTTCTTAGCGGCGCACCAGACTGTGAAATGGCGATAAGTCCATGGGGGTCGCTGGGGAGTCCATACCTTGGCTAAAGGGGGTGACTATGATCCGGGAATGGTGCACTGCTCTGCGTTGTGTTATGTTGGGGGTACTGTCACAGTCTCTATTCGAGTACTTTTGCTGTATCGCGACGCATGGTTGACATGATGTTGAGGCTGTGTCTTGTGGGTAAATTTGTACACCTCTGGCCAGAGTAAAACTATTCGAATAGCCGTGCCCGCAGTTATGGGCGAGCCTAACAATGTTTTTCGTGATTAAGTCTCACAGTGTTCATTAATGGAGGGAATGTGATAATGTGATAAATGATGATAATTTCTTAACTCCTGGTATGGAATGGTTAATTCCGGTTTGGAGGTTTGATTTGTACGACCGGGATTGGTTGTTCAGGTTTGGTTGGGCCTGTGCAGCATTGGTGTGTTGTGCAGTGATTGGTTAATATTGATATTTAGTAACTCAACTGTTTTACAATTCTCAAATATTTGCTAAATGCTGCCTTTGCAAATGAACCCTATTATTGCCATCCTTTGTATCCCGGTGCACTTGCATACTTGCCGTGTGTCTTGTTGAGTATTCCATGTACTCACTTTGCAATAATCATCAAACCTCAGTTGAAGAAAAAGGATTCAGAAGGAGAAGACGTTTGGCTTATACCCCAGTTGAGCTACCTGTGGGAGTGGAGTTGAAGCCATCGTTAGATCGTTTGTCCGCTGCTGTTTTCTTTATTTTTTGTAAGTATGTATCGTTATTATTTTGATGATTCTGTATATTAAATTGTCGATTTGTGTACCTCGGCTGATTCCTGGACGAGGATTGTATGCACAAATTAGTTCGGAAATTACTTGTGAATTTCCGGGCGTGATAGGTGAGAGCTTGTTACGCCCTGCCTGAATCTGAATTCGTTTGAGGACGTAATCACCGATAGTGAGTGTGCAGGCATGAACATGCTTCTCGTGATAGCGACGTAGGGCCTGTTGGTATCCTGCTGTCCGAACTGCAACATGTTCTCGATGCTACTCTAGGAGGTTGACATTTTCTACTCGCCGATTCTCCTAATCCTCGTCTAAATTGTTCTGAACGCGTATAGACCGATGACGTAGCTCTGAAGGAAGCATGGCCTCGGATCCGTATATGAGAAAGAAGGGAGTCTCTTTTGTGAGGGTTGTCGGGGTAGTACGGACGGCCCACAGAACAGATGGGAGTTCGTCGACCCAGCGTGTATCGTAGGCTATAAGCCTATCATAAACACATGTCTTGATCCCTGGAGCACAATGTCGTTAACCCGCTCGACCTACCCATTACTCTGAGAATGAGAAACCAATGCGAAGCAGATTTTGACCCTAAATTCAATGCAGTATTCTTGGAAGGCATCGCTTGTGAATTGGGATCCATTATCTGTCAGTATCCGGTGTGATAGTCCATATCGGCAGAATATCCCTTTAAGGAACTTGATGGCAAGCTCGGGTTCGATTTCTCTTGTTGGCTCTACCTCAATCTACTTAGTGAATTTATCGATATCCATGAACAAGAATTTATGGCCGCCTTGTCCTTGCCGGAAAGGTCCGAGGATATCAAGCCCCCAGCATGAGAATGGTCAGGACAAAGGGATGGTCTATAACGCTTGTGCCGGCATCTTGGTGTGCTTGCTATGGAATTGGCAAGCTTCGCACCGTTGTACCATGTCGCAAGCGTCTTGAAGGGCTGTTGGCCAGAAAAATCCTTGTCGGAAGGCTTTTCTGACCAGTGTACAGCCGTCGGCGTGAGATCCACAGATGCCTTCATGGATGTCGAGCATTAAGTCTTTGCCATCCTCAAAGAAGACACACTTGGGGAGTACTCTGTTTGTAGCTTTTTTGTATAGATCGTTACCGATCATACAGTAAGCTTTTTCCTGATGTGAGAGTTTCTATGCTTCAGTGTCATCGTCTGGTAGCTTGTAGGCATCTAGGAAGTTTATGAGCGGTGTATGCCAGTCTTGGATGATCTCGATGTCCGCCACGATGTTGTCGACCACTTCTGTAGCTCCCGAGGCATTGTCGACGGTGCTACTGGTACCTTCATCTAGCATTGTCTTTACTGATGGTGTTGTCAGTTACTCCAGAAAATGTATCGGCTCGACAGGTTCTCTTCTGGATGCGCGCCGAGCGAGGTTGTCGGCATCAGTGTTGTCTTTACGGTAGACATGGCGCAATTCAAGGCCATCGAACCTTCGCTCTAGCTTTCTGACTTCGGCAAGATATTTGGTCAACTCGGGATTGGAGCATTTGTAATTCTTGTGCACTTGGTTGGCAACTAATTCTAAGTCCCCTTTCACAATTAGTCGCTTGACGCCAAGTGCCGCAACAGCTCTTAGTCCGATGAGCAGTCCCTCATATTCTGCCGTGTTGTTGGTTACCCAAAAATTGAGGTGTATCACATGACGAAACTGGTCTCCTGCTCCTTGGCTATTGAAGTCCCCATAAAACGCCATTGTCCATGGCTCGTTGTCTGTCTGACTGGCTGTACCGTCTTCCAGGATGGTCCAGATGGCAACGACGTCAGCGGGTACTTGGGACTTGATGGCTATTCATGGGATAAAGTGGACATCAAATTGGCTGAGCTCGACGATCCACTTGGCAATGCGTCCTGCAACGTCTTTATTTCTGTCCACCTTGCCTAGGGGAGAAGAAGAGACGACCATTACTTTGTGGGCCTGGAAGTGTGGCACAGCTTCCGTGATGTCATGACCACAGCGTAGAGCAGCTTCTGGATTTGGGGATATCGGGCTTTGGCGTCATGGAGGGCCTCGCTGATATAGTACACTAGGCACTGTACTTTGTCCCTCTCGACAACGATGACCATCCTTACGGAGTAAGGCGTGGCAGCGATATAAAGGAATAATTTTTCAAGTGGTTATGGGGCAATGTGTATAGGTAGGTTAGACAGGTACTGCTTGAGCGCAATGAACACTTTCTCGGCCTCTGCTGTCCACTCGAATTTATCATATTTTTTAAGTAAAGCAAAAAAAAAGTTATCCTCATTCTCCCATCCTGGCCACGAATCGGCTGAGCGCTGCCAACGCCACATGAGCAAGGAAGTTTGTCGGCGACTTCATGTCCTCGATAACTTTGATCTTCTCAGGGTTTGCTTTGATGCCTCGTCCGGAGACAAGAACTCCGAGCAATTTTCCCGATGGTACTCGGAAAGTACACTTCTCCGGAGTTAGCTTCAGTGGATGTTGTCGGAGATTGTTGAACGTTTCTCTCAAGTCATCGATTAGTTTGTCTTTCGTCTTTGTCTTGACCACGACGTCATCGACATAGGCTTCCACGTTTCTCCTGATTTGGGTTTCGAAGGCCCCTTGGATCTCTCATTGGTAGGTGTTACCTGCGCTGATCAATCCAAACGGCATCTTGGTATAGCAGAACACACCGAAAGGCGTAATGAACGTTGTTTTCTCCTCATCCTCTTTGGCCATACTGATATGGAATAGAAGTTGCTGGGATATATAAATGTTTTGATGGGTCATTAAATAGATATCCTGATCAATGCTTAGACATCATAGACAATTTTGATGATTTTGTCATTAGACATATTGATAGGGAGAAAACTTCTATTGCAAACAATTTGGCTCAGCAAACATCTGGCTATAATATTAAGAGAGGCGTATTTTTTATTTTAAAAAGTCGGTGCTTGATTTCAAAAGTTTGGGCGAAATTGACAAAATTACAGACCTGGGGCGGTCTGATCGGTGCACTGTGGCCAGTCTAACCAGGGTTGACCAGTGGTCTGACCGGCCCAGTATGGCCGGTATGACCAAAAATATTGACCGGTTTGACCAGAGTTCTACAAGGAGCTTGGGGCACAGATTATTGAATAATTTGGAGGCCGAATTGACTATTAATTCGAACATTTGTGCCTTAGATTCATAGGAGGAATGGAGAATTCCTTTAATAGATTATTTGAAAGATCCTAGCCTTAGGTTTGATCGGAAAATTTGGCGGCAAGTATTTAAATATACTTTACGGGTTGTATCGCCAAAATATAGATGGGGTACTATTGAAGTGTTTAGATTGTGATCAATCCATGGTCTCTATGGGAGAAGTTCATGAGGAGATTTGCAGAACTCATCATCGGCCCACAAAATGAATTGGTTACTTAGGATAGCAGGGTTCAATTGGCTGAAAATGATTGATGATTGTTTTAAGTACTATAGAGGATGTGAAGCTTGTCAACGGTTCGGTAATGTTAAATTGGCACTCGTTGCCGTGTTGAATCCTATTATCAATCCATGGTCGTTCCGAGGTTGGGCTTTGGATTTCATAGGTCAAATTTCTCCTTCGTCATCAAAAGGGCATAGGTTCATGTTAATTTCAACGGATTACTTTACAAGGTGGGCCGAAGCTGTGCCGCTCAAGAATATGACTCGTATGGAGGTAATTGACTTTATTTTAAAGCATATTATTTATAGATTCGGCATTCCTCAAACTTTAACTATGGATCAAGTAGCTTCTTTTATGTCCAAGGAGGTAAAAAGTTTTGTTCAATCTTATTGTTTCAAATTATTAAGTTCTTCCCCTTACTACGCTTAGGCTAATGGACAAATCGAGTCGAGTAATAAGACTTTGTTGAAATTAGTTAAGAAAAAGATTGAGGAACACCCAAAGAGATGGCATGAGGTGCTCTTTATGGGCTCATAGGATATCTAAGCATGGTGCTACGAAGGTTACCCTTTTTGAGTTAGTATATGGACGAGAAGCCGTTTTGCCGGTAGATATATCAAGCGAGATGATTTATCAGTTGAGGAATACAAAACATTAATGGAAGACAATATTGATGATGTGACCGATAAACGTCTATAGGCTTTAGAGGAGATAGAAAAAGAGAAGAAGAGAGTAGCCAAAGCCTATAACAAGAGAGTGAAAGCAAAATTGTTTCAAGCGGGAGATTTGGTATGGAAGACGATTTTGCCTTCGGGTTCTAGATCTAATGAGTTAGTAAGTGGTCGCTGAGTTGGGAGGGTCCTTATCGGATATGTGAAATCGTTCGAGGGAATACATATTTTTTTGAGACTTTGCAAGGAGAACGATTTCAAAAAGCAATCAATGGGAAATACTTAAAAAAATACTTTTGAAGTGTTTGGCAAGACGTTTAGGAGGTGATATGATAGGTAATTAGATTATCGCCCTAAGACCATGTGTCCTATGCTTTTTGCTTCTCAAAGATAGCCACAAATGCATGGTGGCATGTGTTAACACCCAAATTTAGCACCTAGATTCGAGATAGGAAAATAATTCCAAAATTAGGAAAGGACCGAGATTTCTTCACGGGGCCGGTCTGACCGGCGGCATGTGGCTGGTCAAACCGGCTGGGTCCGAGTCCAAAGCGAACTTCACCGGGTCTTTAGTTTCCTTGCATAGAGAGATATTTTGAGTTATAATTGGTCTTTACCTAGAGATTGGCATAAAAGAGGTCTTGTAGGACGCAAGACCAATCCCTTTACAAGGGACAAGGCTGGTTCAATTGGATAGACATTTTACTTTCAACACAATTAGCCAATTGAATCGCTTTTTTAATATGCACCTACTTTTTTCTTAGTTCTAGCCTAGTTTTGTCTATCTTCGTCGGTTTGCGCTAAAAGCCATCCGTACTTGCCGCAAGAGTGCGATTATCCCTTTGTTGGTTTGTCCCATAAACTTTTCGTTCGCCCATGAAATGGGTGGTTATCTTTGTATCAATCTAAATCGGCCTAGAGACCGGTTTTGATCTCTAAATCGGCTCCGCTAACTGGTTTAATCTACAAAACCCATCTTGATTTAGCTTTTACTAGATTGAGGTGGTTGATGACTCCATATCACCGTAAGGTGTTTAGGTGTCCTGATCGTGATTGTCTTCTTATGAAAAAGTTGCCAACAACCGTAAATATTATTTTATCGCCGACTTTTTTCACAAATGCATGCAATATATGTCTATTATATCTGTATTACATGTCTGTTAGCTATTAGATTAATTAATTAGTTGCAGCATTATTGATTTAAAAATACTATTTGAAAATTTGGCGGGAAAATTTATATTTGGCGCGAACATTTTCCCTGACTACCGGTCCTATAGATATGAAAGCATACGGCATTTTCACAGGCGGCGTAGTGAAATTTTCCATGCGGCATGTTGTGCAGCGGTCCACCTGGGAAGATATATTTTTGCAGGTGAACGGATTAAGAAGTCTGCTTGCGAAAATATATCTTTTTAGACGGACCGACAGTCTGCCTGCGAAAATGGACCGGCCGTGTGCGTCTGCGAAGATCCATTTTGGCCGCCTAAAAAAATCCTCTATCTAGTAGTGATTGATGCCCCAGGCTTATTTTTTTTCTTTTCCTTTGTTGTTCTTGGGTTAGTTTTGGTTTCTAAATACAGCTCAAAAGATTCGCGCCAACTTAAAGTTACTTTGGGTTGCAGATAGATAGGGTCGCATTTTAAAGGTACTGCAGCTGACATGAAGTTATTTTGTAGATACTGGTGTTATTTTCTTCAATTGTGTATATTTTTTTTTCTTTTAGTCAGTAGATTTCTCATGATAACTACTGAAAGCCATAAGACTATTGCTTTTGTAAGTTGTTATTTTGCACTGTCCTAGCAAGTGCTAAGCGGGAGTTATAAATACTAGGAAAATACCCCTACTTCACAATCAAAAATGCACATTCTTATTTAAATAAATGTTATTTATTTGATTCAAACATAGACGGTTGCATAATATCAGAAAATATCATGAGCTGATGAGTAAAACATGTAAAAGTTAGTGATACAAGATAGAACCATCATTATCACTATTGTCTTTTATGGTAATGTAGATAAGCTAGATTATATATTATTCTAAAATTTTAATTAATCCAAATATTTTGTGACATATTTTGTGAAAAAGCATAATAGATTTTGAATGGATTTACATGTTTCGTGTGATGTATTATGAGAATACGTGCACGATTACTATTAGTAAATCATGAACGACCTCTGCGTTACTGCAGAGGATCTGGATCCTACGATGCTCGGCAGTACCGTACAGTATTGCTAACTAACATATGACTCTATGGACCCTTGGGCCCACGTATCAACGAGCTATACGGCTCATCCATATGTTTCGGCTATTTGGCAGTTTCTCCGCGAGCTTCTCCAGTGTCCCAGTCCAGTCCAGGACCAAAGAAAGGATAACCCGATCAACCCAATCTACTCGTAACCATTCCAACGACCAAACATGGCATCCTCAACCCTCCACCCCCTCTTCCCAGCAACTGCACCAGGCGTCTCCTCGGCCTCAACTCCCAGCCGCGGCATTCTCCGACGCAGCACCAGACGGATCACGACCACGTGCAAGGCCGAGCCTAGCGGTGGCAACAGCACCCTCGAGCTCGCCGCCGGTGCGGCCGGGCTGGCGTCTAGCTCGGTCGTTGCCTGGTCCCTCTACACGCTCAAGACAACGGGCTGCGGCCTCCCACCGGGCCCTGGCGGCGCTCTCGGCGCAGCGGAGGGTGTTAGCTACCTTGTGGTGGCGGCGCTGATTGGGTGGTCGCTGACGACGAAGGTGCGCACTGGGTCGGGCCTCCCGGCCGGGCCGTTTGGACTCCTTGGCGCGGCAGAGGGCGTGTCCTATCTAGCTGCCGCTGCCATTGCTGTCGTCTTCGGGTTGCAGTTCTTCGAGGTTGGGTCGCTGCCGGGTCCATTGCCATCGGAGCAGTGTTTTGGGTAGGTGGGATTTTGGGATCGGACGTGTTTTCGTGAGTTGAGTATGTTACTAATAACTGAACGTACTACCCTGTTTATCTTAGTTTTGTGCAGTCCACATGCTCAATTCTGTTGCTTTTCAGCTGGAAGATTGCAAATCAAAATCATATATCATCAAAAATTTAATGAGCCTATGTTGCCTTGTGCTGGAAGATTGCAAATCAATTGCATAAGCCTATGCTGCCTCTGCCTAAAATGTTAGCCATTTTTTATTTATAGTAATTATTAATTCCAAAATTAAATAAATAATAAATAGAACGTAGGAATTAGGAAAACTAGCCGCCGACCAGTGCAACGTACAGCTATCGTTTATGTTTAGTGCATAATTAATAATTATTAAAAAGCATAAAAAAATTTTGTTGAAATTTATATATAAAGTTCAAAAGAATAGAATTTATTTTATTTATAGCTAAAAATATTAAAACTGACTGTTTCAATAAAATTCAAAATCAAATCAGATATCTAAAACAATATACGTGAGTCCGAAATTATTATTTGCTATAATTTTGTATAAGAAAATGGATTTAATATGTACTATTAAAGTTTGTTTGGATTCTCCAGTATCGGGTTTTCAATATTGAATATTTCCTAAAGTGTTGAGTTCTCCTACATTGGAGTCTTAATATATCTTTGTCGTGACTCCATAATTTCGAAATTCATAACTAACAGATGTCGAGTTTGTAACATACCTAAAATCTTAAATTTTAAATTTTGCATCTAAAATGTTGAGAATGATTTTTGTGAATTAGAAATCTCAAAATTTTCAAATTAAAGACCTAGGTGAGTCTAATATGACTAGTTTTAATATATAAATTTGTGAATAATTTAAAACCTTTTACTTGATAGCTCAAAGGAAAAAAATAAAGCATAGTGTGTGCATGTATTTGCATAATGTATTGTTGTGACTTGAGTCCTTTTGCTTGTTTTTGGATTTTACTTGCATTTCATAATAGGTCACATTATTATTTATTAAAATATGAGGTAAATAATTGAAAGGACCTAATGACAAGTACTAGAAGTATTTCCTTTAATCTAATCCAAGCCTACACACATTTAAACCTATAATTATTTTTGGGAATCAAGCATGGTGAGAAGGAAATTAAACTTGCTAACAATCATCTCAGGTCAAATATAGCTTAAATATAATTTTATAATCATTTAATCACATTATTATAATAGGAAACCTATAAGTAAAGATAAGCTTAGTGAATTTTCAAAAAAATAATTGGTGTAGGATAAAATCATAGAAAAATTCATGTGAATTCTACTCAATGGGTTAGACTCACTGAAATTTTGGAATGATTTTATCTCTACATATAAACCCTCAATTAAATTGGTCAAAAAAGTAAAATTTGATTTAATCCTAAACCCTAATCGGCAAAACTCATGCCTCATCTAAACATGCATTAAATTATATGAAAGTGTATATCAAAAATAATTTATTCAAATGCTAGCTTATTTATCATGAATTAATATAATTTTTCCAGGATTTATTTCATTAGTTTTGACCCCCTAAAAATTCAATTCAATTTCAGCCAAGCCTATTTTCTTTATTTTGCTAAGAATAAACTGTAAGGAATTTTTGAGTGAAACCAAAGAAAATAGAAACTATATCATTTTATCTATCTCCACAAAAATCCACCCAAATTTATCTGCTCCCCAAAATAAACTATAGAATTATAAAGATAAGAGAAAAGAATAAATAGGATAAAATTCTGAAAATCGTCAAATCCAGTATTCAGTGAAGTTTCTACCAACCCTCTCACTTTTGTCTTGTTTACAACGAATTGGGCCCACATGATGGCCACATGAGCTAGCTGCACCCTGGTACAAAATCACTCCACTGCTCTTGAACCAGAGAAAGACAGAGAGAACAAGGAAGCGAGAAAAGAGCGGCGCATGGTTCCTGCTCGACGCGTGTCCACTGCCGTGTCCGATGCCGAGCTCGCCATATCTCCTCTCAGCCGCGTCGCCCATCCTCACTACTCACTCCAATGCCGACCAAACCAAGATGCAGCGCTCCAACTCCCCGGTTTCATCTCATCTCCGCCACCGGCCACGAGGAAGACGACTCCCACCGTCGCTATCAAGCCATCTCCATCCCCATATCTACCACGTTCCATTCTCTCCACATCTTGCCGAGCGATTCCTCTTTTGACATCGGTTCGTTTTGTCCATCGTAGCGACGGAAACGCCGCCGTGCCAACGACGCTCGGGAGCACGCACCAAAGGCCGCCACCGGTGACATCAGTGTCGCATAGCACGAAGGAGACCACCTCGGGCCGAGCCCTCTCGCCATCAACCTCCCCTTGGAGTCCTCTTCAAAAGCCCCCAAGATTCCCAGCCGATGGTGAAGCAAGCATGGAGATCGCCGTCATCTTCTTCAACTCCGGCCGCCAGCTTCCATCCTTGTTTCCGTCCTCTCCGGTGAGTTGCAGCACGATTCGTTGCATCCATAGACTCTCTAAGACCATACTAACGCAACAGACATGTTGTTTCTACAGCTCGTTGACCGTAGCACGCCATCGACATCCACCCGGAGTTCACAACGCCGACGAGACGATCCAACAGCAGCTATAGCTGTCCAGACTTTTTCGGACCTCACACCAACCTTGGTAAGCATCCAGGAGCCCACATATCTCACATGCATGCATCTTTTTGGAAAGAACTGGCCTCTTACTCGACATGCAACCACAGCCCGAGCCCAGCTGCCGCTCACACCGCCGCCACCATTGATTCCGACCATTACCGGCGACAAGACGACCACCGTCGGGTGCGCAAGAAGCAGGAGCATCTTTTCTCTTTTGGCTGCAATGCCTAAAACGCCGCTGTTTGCCACCGGCGAGCTCATCAGAGCTGCAGCCGTGCTTCGCTGCCTCCACGGTTAGGCCAAGGACTCCATTTGTAAATTCGATTAACTCCAGGGATTTATATAGAAATATATTTATCACTTACATGTGGGGCCGGACCTAGATGTAATAACTTGAAAACCTAAGGACTCTTAATGGTATTGACATTCAACACGTGCTAAGGACCTCGGGAACCATTTCTAGAAACTCCAGGGACCTTTTTGCTTAATTACCAGTCACTGACCAGTGGACCCCATATATTTAATTCCTAGAAAATTCATCTTATCTCCATTTTGAATGAACCAAATTCCAGAAGACTCACAAAATTATGGTCTTTAATATGGTAATATAAAACTTGCCACTTACAGTAGAAGAAATATCTCTAATTATTTGTGTAAAGGATAATTGGCATAAAGCACAATCTAACTTTAAAATTTGCAGGAAATTAATTTTAGCTCTAAATGAATTGAACTAAAATTTGTTAGAATCATCAAGTCTCAAATTTATTTAGGTAAATTGAATTCTGGAGCAACTATTATATATAATGCATCTAGTTAATTATAAATGGTCATAATAAATTGGAAAACTTATAAAATCCATAGGAAAATCATGTTAACTCATTTTGAGATGAACTAAATTTTAGTGTTCCCACAGAACCATGCTAGTAAGATTCATGTACTAAAACTTTTAAAACTTTTTGACACTTTAAGTAACAAATCATCACTAAATAATTATATAGTAAAATAATTATTATAGTGCAAACTACAAACTATGAAATACATACAAAATTTATTCTAGCTCAAAATAATATAATTCCTGATGGGTTATGTCAGTAATCACATGGGCTTAGTTTCTAACAATTAAAAATATGGCATAAACATTACTAGAATTGTTTCTAAAACTTGTGTAACTACAATATGTTTTACAACTTGTAAAATTCATAATAATAAACTCTTGCTAGATCTAAATATTGTAAACTAAATTTTGTTAAACTTTGGAGAAAGTACTCTTTGCTGCAGTAACCTATAACTTCACATGACTTGAGCCTAACATGCATCTAAAATTTATTAAGACATAATTAGTCTATGTCTAGTATAGAATTATAAAATTCATAACTTACAAATTCAAAGTGATAAACTAAAAATTCCTTCACCATAAATCATGTTTAGTCAGTACCTATCTACTATAATGAATTCATGCATATTAGAAGCATCTTGGATTTTTTTATGATTTGGTGTTTATACGCTACCGTTATTTCGTACAGTGAACGACTTCGCTTTCGGTGAGAAGTTTGGGTTTTATTGCTGACCGTGAGTGTCGGTGAAACGGGCCCGGGGTATCGAGACCAAAAGGAAGGGCGGCCACAGGGATCCACGTGGCCCGTTCCCCCGGAGGGGTCGGGCCCGAGGGTGACGTGGCGGCTGCCCTCCCGGTTTCCCCCGGGGTCGGGCCGCTCCCGTTTCTCCCCCGAGACCTGGGACGCCCCGACCCCCTACGGCTTGGATGCCACGTGCGCGGGTTAGGTGAGCGCGGCAGAACTCACCTAACCGCATTTATAGCGGTTCAGACGGGCGCACTACGTCGCATTTAATGCGGCGTGGCGCGTGCATATCCGGTCCGTGACCGGTCACGGTGAGTGACCGGTCGCAGACCGGTCAGATCACGGGTTAGGTGGTGCCAGGATGCCTATGCACCACACACGCGCCAGGCAGCCTGCTGCACGCCTCGTCCCGTCCCATCAGAATGATGAGAGCCTTCTGTCTCTCGTCTCTCAGCCGGAGTTGGTACCCTAGCTCCGGTCAGATGTTTCCCGTTCCTAATGTGAGCGGGATACGGAAGTCATCCGCCATTTAATGAAGGCTGAAATGGGCGTCCCCCAGATGGGTTAGCTGACCGAGCGAAGGCGTCCTGCGGCGTCTGTCAGAGGCTGCTTCTGACGGTAGGATAGCCCTAAATATAAAAGAATGTCTTTTTTCTTAGGCAGCTCATGGCCCATGTGGTAGCCCCTTGCCATATAAAAAGAGGCCCAGGCCTAGGAGAGAAGGGGGACTCTCTCTGGATTCCATCATACTCTCAGATCTACCAGAACACAGGAGTAGGGTATTACGCTCCTTAGCGGCCCGAACCTGTCTAAATCGCCTGTGTCCACGCGTTTTTCTCGTTGGGATCCCACAGATCAGGGGCGAAGAATTTCACCTTGCACCCCCGGCCGAACCGGCAAAGGGAGGCCTGCGCGGTCTCCCGGTGAGGGGCTTCAAGCTCCGTCATCTGGCGCGCTAGGTAGGGGGCGCACACATGTTTTTCTGAGCCCCATTTCCTTTCGTGTGCGCCAAGCTTCACCAGGTAACCCCTATGGCCGAAAAGGCAGTGGCGTACGATCCTTCTTTGAGCGCCAGCGGTGATGGCGGGGAGTAGAACCCGCGCCATCGGGCTCGCACCCCGTCATCCCCCTCCCGCCGGAATCTTGGGCGGGGGAAGGCGCCTGAGGAAGTCGAGGGATCCGCGACCTTGCCGCCTCACCTATGGTGATGGCGGCACGCCCCAGGGCGCGCTCCAGGCTACGGGCGCACTCTTGCATCACCCGCCCATCGTCCCCGATCCAGAGACCCTGGCCCAACGTTGGCTGGATGACGTGGGCAACCTGGTCATGACGGCGCAGCAGCGCCTAGGCACCGGCAGGCGGTCTTCCGCCACCGGGACCTCTGGCGCTGCCACTGCTGGCTCTACGTCGTCGAGGCGGAGGGCACGACGGGCGATGGCCGACACCCGTCGTTCGTCCGCGGTTCTCTCGTCAACGCCTCTGACTCATGAGGATATGCATAGGGGGCCAGATGCCCAGCTCGATATCGAGCGCCGACGTGACGCTCGTCGCACCGCCCATGCAACGGAAGGCGCCTCCTTCTCTGGGGCGTCCCTCCGTTCCGGTCACGGGGGCCAGCCCCCCGTGTCCCCAGTTGGTGGTGCCGGCTGTCGAGCCTTCGTGGCGAGCCTTCGGAATGTCCGTTGGCCCCCGAGGTTCCGGCCCACCATCCCCGAAAAATATGATGGGAGCGTCAACCCCACTGAGTTTCTCCAGATCTACATGACTAGAATAGAAGCCGCGGGGGGTGCGACAGGGTCATGGCGAACTTCTTCCCCATGGCCCTGAAGGGCCAGGCGCGGGGTTGGTTAATGAACCTGCCACCCGCGTCGGTCCACTCCTGGGAGGACTTGTGCCAGCAGTTCACTACGAACTTCCAAGGCACAAATCCGCGCCCAGGCGAAGAGGCGGACTTGCACGCGGTACAGCGGAGGGACGATGAGTCTCTCCGCTCGTACATCCAGCAGTTCTGTCAAGTCCGCAACACCATACCTTGCATCCGTGCACATGCGGTTATCTACGCATTTAGGGGGGGCGTGCGGCACAACTGCATGCTCGAAAAGATCGCCTCCAAGGAGCCCTAGACTACCGCGCAGCTCTTCGAGCTAGCGGACCGTGTGGCTCGCAAGGAGGAGGCCTGGACCTGGCACTCCTTCAGCTTTGCAGCGGCGGCTCCGGCTGCCCCCGAGTCCGCCGCTCGTTCAGGGCGGCGGGACAGGAGGAGGAAGAAAAGGTCGGCCCGTTCCGATGACGAGGGTCATGTCCTCGCCACCGAGGGCGCTTCGTGGGCCCCCCGAAAGGGGAGGCCCGTGGGCGGCAAAAAGAAGGAGGCCGGCGCTCTCGGCAGAGAGCGCCCGGCCGACAGGTGGTGCACTGTGCATAACACCTCCCTCCACGACCGCACCGACTACCGCGCGATTCAAAACTTGGCCGAGCGAACGAGGAAGTGGGACGAGGAGAAGAGGCAAGAACGCCGTGAGGGCAAGTCCCCGGCGACTTCCACCGGCAACCGGCGAGGTGAGGCCAAGCAGAAGGCCACCGTCGCCACCGTTGATGGGGGAGCGTGCGCTCACGCTTCTCGTCGAAGCCTCAAGGCCATGAAGCGAGAGCTTTTGGCCGCAGTCCCCACCCATGAGGCGACGCGGCGGGCGCGTTGGTCGAAGGTCACCCTTACCTTTGACCGGACCGACCACCCGCCATGCGTTGCCCGAGGAGGACAGATCGCGATGGTGGTCTCCCCCACCGTCTGCAACGTGAAGTTGAGGTGCGTCCTGATAGACAGTGGCGCAGCTCTCAACATCTCTCCCCCGCGGCTTTTGATGTCATCAAGGCCCCGGGGATGGAGCTCCGGCCGTCCCAGCCAATCATCGGCGTGACGCCGGGGCACACCTGGCCGCTAGGCCATATCGACCTCCCGGTCACCTTCGGTGGCCCCACCAACTTCCGCATCGAGCGGGTGGACTTCGATGTGGCGGACCTCAATCTGCCCTACAACGCAGTCCTGGGAAGGCCCACGTTGGTGAAGTTCATGGCGGCCACCCACTATGCCTACCTCTAGATGAAGATGCCGGGCCCAAGTGGCCCCATCACCGTCCACGGCGACCTCAAAGTCGCGCTTGCTTGTATGGAACAGCGCGCGGACCGCCTCGCCGCGGTGTCCAAGCCCGCGGGCGGCGATGAGAGGCCCGGCGCCTCCACCTCGCCCGCCCCGAGGCAGCGGATGGCCTCAGATGACGAGGTCCCGGTGAAGGAGGTCGCCCTGGGCGACGACCCATCTAAGAACACCCAGATTGGTGGTCTCTTGGACGACAAATAGGAAGACACGCTCGTCTCCTTCCTGCGGGCAAACGCCGACGTCTTCACGTGGAGACCAACGGACATGCCCGGGGACCCCAGGGAGGTGATCGAGCACCGTCTCGCCGTGCGGCCGGACGCAAGGCCTGTCTGGCAGAAGGCGCGGCGGCAGGCCCCGGAGCGCCAAGCCTTCATCCGCGAGGAGGTGACGTGGCTTTTGGAGGCCAGATTCATCTGTGAGGTCATCCATCCGGAGTGGCTCGCGAACCCGATTGTCGTCCCCAAGGTGAACGGCAAGCTTCGGATGTGCATCGACTACACCGACCTCAACATGGCATGTCCTAAGGACCCTTATCCCCTGCCACGCATAGATCAAATTGTCGACTACACCGCGGGGTGCGACTTTTTGTGTTTTCTAGATGCATACTCAGGATATCATCAGATTCGCATGGCTAGGGAGGATGAGGAAAAAGCCGCATTCATTACCCCTGTAGGAACTTATTGTTATACAACCATGCCTTTCGGGTTAAAGAATGCGGGTCCTACATTTCAGCGTACTACTCGTATTTCTTTGGGTAGTCAGATAGGGCGCAATGTTGTCACACCCTGAGGTTCTCCCAAATCATAAAAATCAAATTTAATAATTTATCTGAGAAATTGTTTAATTAAATCAGGAGAAAAACCCAATTAAATAATACATTAAAGAAGTGGAAATGGCAAGGTGGAATTTTTCTTGAGTTCCCCATGTCAAAATACATTAACAGGATTTTTAGTGAAATTTTCAGAGCCCCAGAAATAATCTTAACTAATTAAAAACCCGCAAGCGCAGTAAATAAATCCCTGGGAAAAATTCCTTTTCTTTTTCTTTTTCTTTTTCTTTTTCCTCTTCTCGGGCCGTCGGCCCATCTTTTTTTTCCCCTCCGGCCCAAGCCGCTGTCGCGCGCGCCTCCTTCCCCTCCTGGACCGGCCCAGCCGGCCCAAGTCCGCCGCTGCCTCCCCGCGCCTCTCCTCCTTCCCGGGCCGGCCCGAGGCCGTGGCCCGAGCCGCCCGGAAGTCCGCCGCGCCTCCCCGCGCCGCTCGCCCGCTGACGCGTGGGCCCGCGGCCGAGTCGTCTCCGACTCGGCCGGCGCCGCCCGCGCCGCCCGCGCCGCCGTGTTTCGCGGGGACTCCGCAACCGCCGCCGCCCGTGCCCTAGCCACCCTCCTCCCCTATTTATTTCCACGCGCCGCGACCCCTCTCCCGTTTCCCAAGCCGCCGCCGCCCTAACCCTAGCCCGTGCGCCGCCGTCGCCGAAGCCGCGCCGCCGCCGTTTTCCGCCGTCGGTAAGCGCGCCGCCGCTCGGCCAAACCCTAACCCTAGCCGCCGCCCGCGCGCCTCAGCCGTCGGATCGGCCACTCGGGCCGATCCCGGCCGCCCGCTCCCGCCCCCGCGTGGCCGCCACGTGGGCGCCGCGTGGCTGCCGCGTCGGCGCCACGTGTGCGCCACGTGGTGCGCAGCCGCCGCCGCGGCTGACGTCAGCCCTAGTCGCTGACGTCAGTAGTGACGTCAGCCCTAAGGGTTTATTGCGCAATAATTAATTAAGGATTTTTTCTGTTTTAGTAAAAACACAGATAACTTCAAAAATTCATAACTAATTCATCCGGACTCCGTTTTAGTCCGTTCAAGTCTCAGAAAATTCACAAAAATGCGGAGAATCCATTAAAAATAGTTTTATTCTTTGTTTCAGTAGACTTATAGCATGTATTGTTGTTTGCTTTGTTTGTCGTATAGATTCCGGTAATTCCGATTCTCCGGTTTACTTCGAAGTCGTTGCCGAAGTCGACCCAGCGCAAGAGCAAGGCAAGTCATACTTATTCATTTGATCATGTTGTACCTAAATTGCGAAACATTGGTTAGGGTGAGCGTGATGGAGTTTGGATGGGCCCTGCGACGGTCTATGCGGCTGCCGGATTCACCAAGGCTCGAGGGGGGGCTGCCCACTGCCTTTTGAGGAGTGGGGGCGAAACCCGAGGTGGTACGATTGGTTAGAGGGGGTTATGCGAAGGGTCCTGTCACAGCTCCTTTTCCGGTATACCGTGGTGGTATGTCGGCGCACAGTAATGTGTTGTAGGACTGTGTCTTGTGGGTACAGATGTACACCTCTGATCAGAGTAAAACTATTCGAATAGCCGTGCCCGCGGTTATGGGCGATCAACCAGATTCACCGTGATTAGTTGAACTCTTTAATAATTTGACTTAATGGAAATGGTTTAGTTCAGGTGGATGGTTGGGCCTGTCGCAACGTGGTGTAGCGTTGGACAGTGATGGTTTAATTATGACTAATTAATTCAACTGTTTTACTATTTTCAACTATTGTTTTTAAATGCGTATTTTATGCAAAATAACCATTGCAGCTCTCCTTTGTTATTACTTGCATCATTATTTTCCTTTCCGGTATGACTTGTTGAGTACAGTGGGTAGTACTCAGTCTTGCTTTATTTTTCCCCACAGCAGAGTTGGAAGTTTGTTTCAGAGGAAGACTTTTCAGAAGAGTAGGCTTGTTGCTACCGTCGCGGAATGCTTGTGGTTTGGAGTCGCTACGTTGCGAGTGTTTAGTTTATTAGAATAGTTGTTTCTTTTTTCCGCTGCAGTTTTGTAAGAGATTTTTATTGTTTTGTAAGACGTGGATCTGTATGGCAACTTTGTCATTTGTGTACCCTGGCTGGTCCTGGACAGGGGTTTTAATACACAATTTGTTTTGGAAATTCTGGTAGTGAATTTCTGGGCGTGACAAGTTGGTATCAGAGCCGACCTTGACCGTAGGACAAGCCAACTGGAAACCCTAAGAGCCCTCTAAAACTTTTTCATGTGCATTTTCCCTAAATTTTAAATTGCTTTGGAAAAATTTGGGAACTGTGGTCTTTGGGATTTTTTTTTAAAAAAAATGTATTCCTTGCATCAAAAACTTTCTTTTGTAACCTGTGTTCTTTAAAAATTGTTTTTTTTAAAATGGTTTTGAGCATATGTTGAGTCCCGTTCCTTTGCTCTCTGTAGATGAGCAGGAGCTTGGCTACGATTCCACTGACCGCAGGAGCTGTTCTGAGCATTAAGCTCGTTACCCTTAGTTTCCCCGTTTTCCTTAGTTTGATTTCTTGTTAGATGCTGTGTGTTAGGTTTGTTGCTTGGGGTTAGCCGATGGTCGATACCATGTGCCTATGGTATGGCTATCCTATTAAGGATTTTGCTTGCTGTTTTGGAGTGTTTTAAAATAGATCAGAACAATTACAGTTAAATTAATAATATATTAAAGCTTTGTTCTGAGCAATCTGTTTTCTTTCTTGTCCATTTCTTTTTGCTGGTTCTTCTCCTTCAGATGGTCAACACCAGGACAAGTGGTAACAACAACCGACAAGAGGGATCCCAGACTAATGGAACCAACACCAACGCTCCTCCTCCACCACCGGATAATCCCACTCTTACTCAAGTGCTAGCTAGCCAGACGCAGATGATGGCGGCTATGATGCAGCAAATGCAGCAGCAGCATCAATAAATGCAACAGCAAATGTTGCAACAGATGCAACAACAAGCTCAACAGCAGCAGCAGCAGGCCCAACAGAATCAACCACCACCCCAATCCAAGTTGCCAGAATTTCTTCGTGTCAGACCGCCGGTTTTCTCAAGTACTACCAATCCCATGGAAGTGAATGATTGGCTTCATGTTATTGAGAAGAAGCTTAATCTACTCCAGTGCAATGATCAAGAGAAGGTCGCTTTTGCTACCCATCAATTGCAGGGTCCCGCTTCGGCTTGGTGGGATAACTATTTGGTTACCCGTCCACCCGGAACGGAGGTCACTTGGGCGGAGTTTTGCCGCAGTTTCAGGAAAGCCCAAATTCTTGACGGCATAGTAGCCCAGAAGAAGAGGGAGTTTAGAGCGCTCCACCAAGGTAATAGAACAGTGACAGAGTACCTCCATGAGTTCAACCGTCTCGCACGTTATGCTCCGGAGGATGTGCGCACTGATGCGGAACGGCAGGAAAAGTTTCTTTCCGGCCTGGATGATGAATTGGCAAACCAGCTAATCTCAGGGGATTATGCTGATTTCGAGAAGTTAGTTGATAAGGCGATCCGTCAAGAGGATCAACGCAACAGGATGGATCGGAAGAGGAAGGTAGTCCAATTCAGGACGCAGCAAGGAAGTCAACAGAAGCCCCGGTTCACCGCCGGACAGCAGGGTGGACCTACTACAATGATTGTTCGTCAACATCGACCTTACCAGCCTGGTAATTTCAATAACAACAATTCCGGCAACCGCAACCACAACGGGGAACAGCCCAACCGCAACCCGGTTCCGCGCCCGCCAATGGCCGCAGCTCAGCCAGCTCCATCGACTCAACCCAGGAAGGAGTCCGGCGGAAAATCATTTGTCTGCTTCAACTGCAACGAGCCGGGACACTTCGCCGACAAGTGCCCGAAGCCAAGGCGTGCAGGACCCAAGTTTGTTCATGCCCGTGTCAACCATGCGTCAGCAGAGGAGGCACAGGCTGCACCAGAAGTGGTATTGGGTACGTTTCCTGTCAATTCAGTTCCAGCCATCACTCTTTTTGATTCTGGTGCAACACATTCTTTTATTTCCAAGAATTTTGTGGGGAAGCATGGTCTAAGAAAATAGGAGCTTAAGATACCAATGCGGGTCTACACCCCGGGAAGTAGTTCCACCTCTGTCAGTTATAGCCCTTCTGTGGAAATAGAAATCCAGGATTCTAGATTTCTAGCCAATCTTATCCTTCTTGAGTCCAAGGACCTAGATGTCATTTTTGGGATGGATTGGTTAACAAGGCACAAGGGAGTTATCGATTGCGCTAGTCGCACTATCACTCTGGTTAATGAGAAAGGAGAAGTCGTGAAATTTCAGTCGCCGACACCCCAGAAGCAGAGAGTGTGCTTGAACCAAGTAGATGGGATGAAACAGATCACAGAAGAAGGGAAAGATATTAAGAAGTTGGAGGATATTCCTATTGTTAGAGAATACCCTGAAGTCTTTCCGGATGACATAACCACAATGCCACCGAAGAGAGAAATTGAATTTCAAATTGATTTAGTACCGGGAACTGCCCCGATACACAAGAGACCCTATAGGATGGGAGCCAATGAACTGGCGGAAGTCAAGAAGCAAGTTGATGAGCAGTTGCAGAAAGGATATATTCGCCCGAGTACGTCACCTTGGAGTGCTCCGGTGATCTTTGTGGAGAAGAAAGATAAGACCAAGAGGATGTGCGTCGACTATCGCGCCCTCAATGAGGTGACTGTCAAGAACAAATACCCGTTACCTCGGATTGATGATTTGTTTGATCAGCTAAAGGGAGCAACATGGTTCTCCAAGATAGACCTGCGATCAGGCTACCATCAATTGAGGATTAGAGAGGAGGACATTCCGAAGACGGCATTCACTACTCGGTATGGGTTGTTTGAGTGCACAGTCATGTCTTTTGGACTTACCAATGCACCGGCCTTTTTCATGAACTTGATGAATAAGGTGTTCATGGAATTTCTGGATAAGTTCGTCGTGGTTTTTATCGATGATATACTTGTTTACTCTAAGTCCAAGGAGGAGCATGAGCAACATCTTCGCCTCGTACTTGAGAAATTAAAGGAACACCAGTTGTATGCCAAGTTTAGCAAGTGTGACTTTTGGCTCGAGGAGGTACAGTTCCTAGGCCACATCATCACAGCTCAAGGAGTGGCAGTAGACCCGTCGAATGTGGAGTCGGTTACCAAGTGGAAGCCTCCGCGCACGGTTTCGCAGATTAGGAGTTTTCTTGGACTTGCGGGTTACTACCGTCGGTTCATTGAGAATTTCTCCAAGATTGCCAAGCCAATGACACAGTTGCTGAAAAAGGATGAGAAGTTCAAGTGGTCAGCAGAATGCGACAGAAGTTTTGAGGAACTTAAGAAGAAGTTGGTAACGGCACCAGTCTTAATTCTGCCAGATCAGACTAAAGATTTTCAGGTTTATTGCGATGCGTCTCGCCAAGGGCTAGGATGTGTATTGATGCAAGAAGGCAGAGTGGTTGCATACGCTTCGCGTCAACTGCGCCCACATGAGAATAATTACCCCACTCATGATCTGGAATTAGCAGCAGTGGTGCATGCCCTAAAGATCTGGAGACATTATCTTATTGGAAACCGTTGTGAGGTGTATACGGATCACAAGAGTTTGAAGTATATCTTCACCCAACCGGACTTAAATCTCCGTCAGCGAAGATGGTTGGAATTGATTAAAGACTATGATCTGGGAATCCACTACCATCCCGGTAAAGCTAATGTCGTGGCAGATGCTTTAAGCCGGAAGAGCTACTGTAACTCCACAAGTATGGAAGAGATGAGCAGCCAGTTGCAGCGAGACTTCGAACGGCTGAACCTCGGTATTGTTGAACATGGGTTCGCGTCCGCTCTAGAAGCACGACCAACGCTCGTGGAGCAGGTCCGAGCAGCTCAAGCTAAAGATCCGGAGATAGCAGAGCTCAAGAAAAACATGAGGGTTGGAAAGGCCCGAGATTTCTCCGAAGATGAGCATGGCACGATATGGATGGGAGAAAGACTGTGCGTCCCAGAAGACAAAGAGTTAAAGGAGTTAATACTCACGGAAGCCCATCAAACTCAGTATTCAATTCATCCTGGCAGTACCAAGATGTACCAAGACCTTAAAGAGAAGTTCTGGTGGGTTAGCATGAGAAGAGAAATAGCTGAATTCGTCGCACTCTGTGACGTGTGCCAGCGAGTCAAGGCAGAGCATCAAAGGCCTGCAGGACTGTTACAGCCTCTCCAAATTCCGGAATGGAAATGGGAAGAAATTGGAATGGATTTCATCACAGGTTTGCCGAGAACGTCGTCTGGACATGATTCTATCTGGGTCATCGTGGATCGACTCACGAAGGTGGCTCATTTCATTCCTGTGCATACTACCTACTCTGGAAAGAAGCTAGCAGAACTCTACCTCGCAAGAATCATGTGTTTACACGGAGTGCCTAAGAAGATCGTATCGGATCGAGGAAGCCAGTTCACCTCAAAGTTCTGGCAGAAATTACAAGAAGAATTGGGAACCCGTTTGAACTTTAGCACGGCTTACCATCCGCAAACTGATGGCCAGACTGAGCGAGTGAACCAGATACTTGAGGATATGCTCAGAGCCTGTGCGCTTGATTTTGGAGGAGCATGGGACAAGAGTTTGCCATATGCCGAGTTCTCCTACAACAACAGTTATCAAGCCAGCTTGCAGATGGCACCATTTGAGGCGTTGTATGGCAGAAAGTGCCGTACCCCGCTCTTTTGGGATCAGACCGGAGAACGACAACTATTTGGGACTGAAGTCTTGAGTGATGCGGAAGAAAAGGTCAGAACCGTCAGAGAAAGGTTGAGAATTGCGCAGTCTCGACAGAAAAGCTATGCCGACAATCGTCGAAGGGAGTTAACTTTCGAAATAGGGGACTTTGTGTACCTTCGTGTCACACCGCTTCGAGGAGTACACCGCTTTCAAACTAAAGGCAAATTGGCACCACGCTTTGTGGGACCATACAAGATCTGCGAGCGTCGAGGAGAAGTCGCTTACCAGCTTGAGCTTCCACCCAACATGGCCGGTATTCACGATGTGTTTCACGTCTCGCAATTGAAGAAATGCTTGAGAGTACCGGAAGAACAGGCCAGTCCCGATCAAATTGAGATTCAAGAGGACTTGACTTATGTGGAGAAGCCGATTCGTATTCTCGAAACCAGCGAGAGGAGGACCAGAAACAAGGTTACCAGGTTCTGCAGAGTTCAGTGGAGCCATCATTCCGAGGAAGAAGCTACATGGGAAAGAGAGGATGAATTGAAGGCTGCCCATCCGCACCTCTTCGCCAGCACCTCCGAATCTCGGGGTCGAGATTCCGTTTAAGGGGGGTAGGTTTGTCACACCCTGAGGTTCTCCCAAATCGTAAAAATTAAATTTAATAATTTATCTGAGAAATTGTTGAATTAAATCTGGAGAAAAACCCAATTAAATAATGCATTAAAGAAGTGGAAATGGCAAGGTGGAATTTTTCCTGAGTTCCCCATGTCAAAATACATTAACAGGATTTTTAGTGGAATTTTCAGAGCCCTAAAAATAATTCTAACTAATTAAAAACCCTCAAGCGCAATAAATAAATCCCTGGGAAAAATTCCTTTTCTTTTTCCTTTTCTTTTTCTTTTTCCTCTTCTCGGGCCGTCGGCCCATTTTCCCCTCCGGCCCAAGCCGAGCCGCGCGCTCCTCTTTCCCCTCCCGGACCGGCCCAGCCGGCCCAGGCTTTTTTTCCCCCCGGCCCGAGGCCGCCGCGCCTCCCCGCGCCTCTCCTCCTTCCCGGGCCGGCCCGAGGCCACGGCCCGAGCCGCCCGGAAGTCCGCCGCGCCTCCCTCGCGCCGCGCCCGCTGACGCGTGGGCCCGCGGCCGAGTCCGCCTCCGGCACGGCCGGCGCCGCCGCCCGCGCCGCCGCGTTTCGCGGGGAGTCCGCAACCGCCGCCGCCCGTGCCCTAGCCGGCCTCCTCCCCTATTTATTTTTCCCCCCCCGAGGCCGCCGCCCCTCGTTTTCCCCGCGCCGCCGCCGCCCTAACCCTAGCCCGTGCGCCGCCGTCGCCGAAGCCGCGCCGCCGCCGTTTTCCGCCGTCGGTAAGCGCCGCCGCCGCCCCTTTTCCCCTCTCCGTCGCCGCCGTTCGCGCGCCGCTCCGCCGCTCGGTTGCCGCCTCGCGCCGCCGTGCGCGCCGCCCGCGCCGCCGCTGCCGCGCGCACCCGCCGCTGCCCCCGCCGCCTCCCGTGCGCCGCCGCCGCGAGCCGCCGCTCCGCCGCCGCCCGCGCGCGCCGCCGCTCGGCCAAACCCTAACCCTAGCCGCCGCCCGCGCGCCTCAGCCGTCGGATCGGCCACTCGGGCCGATCCCGGCCGCCCGCTCCCGCCCCGCGTGGCCGCCACGTGGGCGCCGCGTGGCTGCCGCGTCGGCGCCACGTGTGCGCCACGTGGTGCGCAGCCGCCGCCGCGGCTGACGTCAGCCCTAGCCGCTGACGTCAGCGATGACGTCAGCCCTAGCCGCTGACGTCAGCAGTGACGTCAGCCCTAAGGGTTTATTGCGCAATAATTAATTAAGGATTTTTCTGTTTTAGTAAAAACACAGATAACTTCAAAAATTCATAACTAATTCATCCGGACTCCGTTTTAGTCCGTTCAAGTCTCAGAAAATTCATAAAAATGCAGAGAATCCATTAAAAATAGTTTTGTTCTTTGTTTCAGTAGACTTATAGCATGTATTGTTGTTTGCTTTGTTTGTCGTGTAGATTCCGGTAATTCCGATTCTCCGGTTTACTTCGAAGTCGTTGCCGAAGTCGACCCAGCGCAAGAGCAAGGCAAGTCATACTTATTCATTTGATCATGTTGTACCTAAATTGCGAAACAGTCTTATTTTTCTCTAAATACTGCATTGTTTTATAATGTCATCTATGGGATAGTTTACCTATTGTACTCAGCCTTATATTGCAATTACCTTATTCCTTTGATAGCTTGGGAAATAATTTGAATAGTTGCTACAATAGAACTTGCTTAGCCCTGCTTAGAAACATTAGCTCACAATTGGGATATTTAAAGCTTCATTAATACTTAATGATGGTTATTTCATGTTGGCTCGCGATGGTTAATCGTGGGTGATTTAATTAAATGTTTCAACTAAAATATTGATTAATGGTGGGTTGTGAGCACATGGTTTTGATGGTCGTGCTCATGACGATTAAGGACCGGTTCGCGGGAAACCCTGGAAGAAGAACCGTGCGTACCACAAGCCAGCGTGGGCAACGGCTGGACTTGAAGTGTAGCTTTCCTCTAGCCGACGTACATTGGTTAGGGTGAGCGTGATGGAGTTTGGATGGGCCCGGCGAGGGTCTATGCGGCTACCGGATTCACCAAGGCTCGAGGGGGGGCTGCCCACTGCCTTTTGAGGAGTGGGGGCGAAACCCGAGGTGGTACGATTGGTTAGAGGGGGTTATGCGAAGGGTCCTGTCACAGCTCCTTTTCCGGTATACCGTGGTGGTATGTCGGCGCACAGTAATGTGTTGTAGGACTGTGTCTTGTGGGTACAGATGTACACCTCTGATCAGAGTAAAACTATTCGAATAGCCGTGCCCGCGGTTATGGGCGACCAACCAGATTCACCGTGATTAGTTGAACTCTTTAATAATTTGACTTAATAGAAATGGTTTAGTTCAGGTGGATGGTTGGGCCTGTCGCAACGTGGTGTAGCGTTGGACAGTGATGGTTTAATTATGACTAATTAATTCAACTGTTTTACTGTTTTCAACTATTGTTTTTAAATGCGTATTTTATGCAAAATAACCATTGCAGCTCTCCTTTGTTATTACTTGCATCATTATTTTCCTTTCCGGTATGACTTGTTGAGTACAGTGGGTAGTACTCAGTCTTGCTTTATTTTTCCCCACAGCAGAGTTGGAGTTTGTTTCAGAGGAAGACTTTTCAGAAGAGTAGGCTTGTTGCTACCGTCGAGGAATGCCTGTGGTTTGGAGTCGCTACGTTGCGAGTGTTTAGTTTATTAGAATAGTTGTTTCTTTTTTCCGCTGCAGTTTTGTAAGAGATTTTTATTGTTTTGTAAGACGTGGATCTGTATGGCAACTTTGTCATTTGTGTACCCTGGCTGGTCCTGGACAGGGGTTTTAATACACAATTTGCTTTGGAAATTCTGGTAGTGAATTTCTGGGCGTGACAAATGTTGAGGCCTACGTCGATGACTTGGTTGTAAAAACGTGCAACCAAGAGACCTTGCTCTCAGATTTAGCGGAGACTTTCGAAAGTCTCCGCTCCGCGTGCATAAAACTGAACCCCGAAAAGTGTGTGTTCGGTGTGCCTGCGGGCAAGCTTCTCAGGTTCTTGATCTCTGCCCGAGGCATTGAGGCCAACCCCGAGAAGATTCAAGCTATTGATCGGATGCGGCCCCCCAGCAAGCTTAAGGACGTGCAATGCGTCACCGGATGCATGGCTGCCTTAAGCCGATTCATATCGAGGCTGGGAGAGAAGGCGCTGCCCCTATTTAAGCTCCTTAAGCGCTCCAGGCCGTTTACCTGGACGGAGGAGGCTGAGCGGGCCCTCACCCAGTTAAAGGCATACCTCAGCTCCCCCCCGATCCTGGTCCTCCCGGAGCCCGATGAGCCGCTGCTACTCTACTTGGCGGCAACCCCGCAAGTAGTCAGCGCGGCATTGGTTGTGGAGCGCGACGAGGATAGCCCTTGGCCCACGCGCTCCCACCCTGTGTCGACTCGACCCGGGACAGAGAAGGGAGGAGAGGCCCCCGAGCCGGATGGCGGCCTAAGGCCCCTGACGACCGGACGTGGCCCTCTGCCCGCTCGTCCGATGGCGCCGGATGCCCCCGACCCCCAGGAAGGCCCCGGGGCCACTGCGGGAAGGTGCGGCCCGATGCCCTCCGACCCCGAGGTCGTCGGCACAGAAGCCAAGTGGGCCCGGCAAGGCCCCTCGGACGACGAGCGCCCTTGGAACGGTGCCCTCAATGGAGAGGACAGGCCCCGCCGGAAGGTGCAGCGGCCCGTCTACTTCGTTAGTGAGGCGCTGCGGGACGCCAAGACCCGATACCCTCAGGCCCAGAAGATGCTCTACGTGATTTTGATGGCCTCGAGGAAGCTCTGCCATTATTTCCAGGCCCATCTGGTCACTATGGTCACGTCCTACCCCCTCGGCCAAATCCTACGCAACCGAGAGGGTACTGGACGAGTGGTAAAATGGGCAATCGAACTCTCCGAATTCGACTTGCGCTTTGAACCACGCCACACGATTAAGAGCCAGGCCCTCGCCGACTTCGTGGCGGAATGGACCCCGGCTCCTGAGCCCGATCTCGGACTCTCCGCCCCCGGGGCCAACATGAGCCCCTCGCAGCTGCCTCACGCCACCTACTGGGTGATGCAGTTCGACGGCTCCCTGGCCCTTCAGGGTGCCGGCGCGGGGGTCACCTTGACCTCACCGAGCGGAGACGTCCTTAGATATTTGGTTCGCCTAGATTTCCAGGCAACCAACAATATGACGGAGTACGAGGGACTCCTGGCGGGACTCAGAGTGGCGGCCGGAATGGGAATCTGCCACGTCCTGGTTCTAGGCGACTCTCAGTTGGTCGTTAACTAGGTCTCCAAGGAGTACCGGTGCTCCGACCCGCAGATGGACGCCTACGTCCGCGAGGTGCGGCGTATGGAGCGCCATTTCGACAGGTTAGAACTTCGGCACGTGCCTAGACGGGATAACGCGGTCGCTGACGAACTCTCGAGGTTCGCTTCATCGTGAGCCCCGACCCCACCGGGCCTCTTTGAAGAAAGGCTGGCCCAGCCGTCGGCGCGACCCAACCCCCTAGGGGAGACGGACGCGCCTGCGCGGCCCCCGAGGCCCATCGGAGTCCAGGCCTCGGGACCCGGGGGGGCCGAGCCCGGCCCCCCAAGATTGGTCGCCTGGATAGCTGAGATTCAGGCGTTTCTCAAAGATCAGACTCTACCCGAGGACCGCGAAGGGAGTGAACGCGTCAATCGCATCTCCAAGCGCTACGTGCTAGTGGAAGGGGCCCTCTACCGGCGCGGGGCCAACGGAGTCCTCCTGAAGTGCATTCCACGGGAGCAGGGCGTCGAGCTTCTTGTCGATGTCCATGAAGGCGAGTGCGGAGCCCACTCCGCCTCGCGCGCCTTGGTCGGCAAGGCCTTTCGCCAGGGTGTCTATTGGCCGACGGCGCTCCACGACGCAGCTGACCTGGTCCGACGATGCAGGGCGTGCCAGTTTCACACCAAGCAAACGCATCAGCTGGCTCAGGCCCTGCAGACCATACCCCTTTCATGGTCATTTGCCGTCTGGGGGCTGGATATCCTGGGTCCGTTCAGGAAGGCCCCGGGCGGGTTCGAGTATCTGTATGTCACAATCGACAAGTTCACTAAGTGGCCCGAGGCTTATCCGGTCATCAAGATCGACAAGCACTCGGTGCTAAAATTCATAAAGGGCATCACTGCTCCGTTCGGGGTGCCTAACCATATCATTACGGACAATGGCACCTAGTTCACCAGTGAGCTTTTCGGCGACTACTGCGAAGACATGGGCATCAAGCTCTGTTTTGCCTCACCCGCCCACCCCAGAAGCAACGGCCAGGTGGAGCGCGCCAACGCGGAAATCCTCAAGGGCCTAAAGACCAAGACCTTCAACATCCTCAAGAAGCATGGCGATTCGTGCATCGAGGAGCTGCCAGCGGTACTCTGGGCGAACCGAACCACCCCAAGCCGAGCGACAGGGGAAACGCCTTTCTTCCTCGTCTACGGCGCGGAGGCGGTCCTCCCATCCGAGCTCACCCTGAGGTCCCCTCGTGCCACCATGTATTGCGAGGCTGATCAAGATCAGCTTCGCCGAGACGACCTCGACTACCTGGAATAGCGAAGGCGGGGCATGGCCCTCCGAGCCGCGCGCTACCAGCAAAGCCTGCGGCACTACCATTAGCGCCATGTCCAGGCCCGATCACTCTGCGTCGACGATCTCGTCTTACGCCGCGTCCAAACGCGTGCTGGACTGAGCAAACTCTCACCAATGTGGGAGGGTCCGTACAGAGTGATCGGCGTCCCCCAGCCAGGCTCGGTTCGATTGGCCACGGGCGACGGCACAGAACTGCCTAACCCGTGGAACATCGAGCATCTTCGCCGCTTCTACCCATGAGGGGGTCGGGTGTCATACCTCGGGCTCGGGCCAACCCCGCGTCCCCCTCGGGCACGCAGGGTTGGCCGGGGGCTCCCACATGCACATACTTGTTTAATTTTTTCCTAGCATTTCAATAACAAGCATTTTCAATTTCCTAAGGACTGCGCCTGTGTTATCGTTTCCTTTTGAAAAATCCTGACTTGAGTCAGTCTGCTTGTGCTCGTCCTTGTCCTCGGCAGCCCGGGTTGTCTAAACCGCCAAACGGGGCCCAGAACCAAGCCGTGCCCCGGGGCGCGGTGAACTCCGGGGGGGAATCGGCAATGGCCCACAATCGGGTCCCCATAACCCTTGGTCACCGCGCTCCAGGCCTGGCCAGTCTCGACATGCGGATCTCCCCATGGCACTAGCTCCGACCCGCGCCGCTTGAGGCTGGGGCCCGAGCAAGAGCCCTCGCTCTAGCCAAAGATGCAAAGGGATCGCGACACAGACCATCCTTATCACGCGCATATAGCAAGCATAACTAACATAGAAGTTAAAATTTTGTTTCATTGCAGATAAGATGAAGTCAGTTTGTACAAGCGTTGGCCCAAAGGCCTCAGAAGATGAAGGAACCAAAAATTAAGATACGCGGGGGCCCGGGGGCTCACTCCCACGCACCCGGGTCGTCGGCCTCGCTGTCACTGTCGTTGTCGGCACCATCGTCGCCGTCCTCCTCCTCATCGGAGTCGAGGGCGAAGACGAGCCGAGGGGCTGTCCCCTCGAAGCCGTGGACGATTTGACCGGCGGCATCCCGGACTTGGGCGTGCGCGTTGGCCTCGGTTCCGGGGAGGAATTTGTCAAGCGCCGCCCACGGGGAGAAGTCGGGGTCCCGGGCTTAGTAGCTCACCAGCACAAGCTCCACCGCCCCCCGGGCGAGGTCCCTTGAGGAAGACTTAACCGTCTCCTCGATCTCCTCGGGGAGCCTTTCAAGGTCCCCGGCCATCTCCGAGAGGCACTGGGCGAGGCCCCCCCGGTTGGCAGCGTACTTTGGGTGTCGCCTGCGCCAGATGCCTGCCTGACGCCCGGCGCGGTCGAGGCGGGAGACGGCGTCCCGGAGCATGCTGGGCCCCACCTCGTTCGACAGCCGAAGGGCCTCATCCTCCCCGGCGGACGAGTCCAGGGCGCCCTGCAGCTCGGCGATGGTACCCTCGGCGGCTGCGAGGCGGGCGGCCAAATCGCCGTGGCCTACGCGTCCAGCTCCCTCGGCGAGCTCGTCTTCGCGGAGGCGGAGTGTGGACTCCTGCTCGGCGGAGGTGGACTCCTGCCGCTGATGTGCACCGCCCCGCCCCATCGGGGAGGAGATGGAGGAGGGGTCGGCTCCTGCTTCCTCTTCCCCTTGGCGTCGGCAGGGCGGCTGCCCCCCGAACCCCCGCCCGGGGCCTCGAAGCGTGGCCCCCTCCGGGGGTAGATTGGTCCCCTCCATGGCTGCCGCCCGCGCCATCATGGCCTCGGGGGGCCCGATCCGCTGACGCCCCGACCGTTTGCATGATGGCCAGAATGTTGGCGTGCTCTGGGTCGCTGCAGAGGGGGAGGATCCCCCGAGGGATGAGGGATGACTCCACGGAGCTAAGGTTTAGCACCCGTTGGACCACCGTCCTGAAGTCCTCGGGGTCCCAATCCCACTTACGCCCCTGGTAGGTCCTTAGGGGGTCCTCGGTCCCGGCGTACTCCCAGGCGCCCCAGGCGCGTCGCTAGAGCGGCGCGATCCAGCGGCGGAGGTAATCACCGAACACCATGGCCCCCGTGAGCCCCTGGGCTCGCAGGCCCGCCAGGCGGTCCAGGACGGCGGCGTAGCCGTCCCCCAGATCCAGCGTCGCCCGCCAGCTTGGCACCTGCGCTGGGGGCTGGCTCGGGAGTCGGAGACGCTCTTCGTTGGGGAGTAGGGTGTAGAACCAGTCGATCTTCCAGTCGTCCCACTTGTTGCGAAGGACGCACGGGATGTAGCGGTTCAACACCTGCCCCCGTGGCTGGAAGTAGCAGCCACCGACCACCGTCGGCGGCAATATCGGCTGCACGGTGAAGAACCACCGAAACAGCTGAAGGGATGGGTGCACCCCAATGAACATCTCGCACAGGTGTGCGAAGATGGCCAGCGTCATCACCGCGTTGGGGGTGAGGTGCGCCATCTGGAGGCCGTAGAACTCCAGAACGGCCATGAAGAATGTGGAGAACAGCAAAATCAAGCCCGCCATGGTGAAGGAGAGGAAAAAGACGGACCGCTCTGGGTAGTGCGGCGCCGGGCGTCCCTCACCCAGCGCGACCACCTCCCGGGTGGCAGATTCCGGCATGAACCGGCGTGGTAGCCCGGCCTGCCTCTCGCTGGTGATGCGGGAAGGCGGCAGCACACTGCCGACAAGCGACACGGAGCTCCGCATCATGGCACCGCGGAGGGGGAGCTTGAGAACGAGAGCGTGTGGCGAGAGGAAGGCGAGAGAAACGAGAAAGCTAGGGCACGGATGGCAGAGGCAAGGAAAAAGTGGCGAGAGGAAGGAAACGAATCCCTTCCTCGGCGCCCTTTATACCCTTGCCTCCGCCGCGCTCGGCTCCTCGTTTCCCGCGCCCATCTCCTTGCCCCCTCGTTTCTTGCGCCCACGCCTCCACTAACTCCACTCGCCCGCTTCCGGCGCACGCGTCAGTCGTGCGACCGTAGCGATTGAGGAGGGGCAGAACGTGTGCGCATTAATCGCGCTCGGTTACCGCGAAAAGCGCCATCATTACGTCCCCAGGCGAAACGGACCGACGTGTCCCGATCCGCGCGCCGCCTCGAGTAATGTTGCGGTTACAAGGAGACTGCTCATTAATGTCGACTGGCGTTTTTTGTCTGTTGTGCGCGGCTCACGACCGTTGGAGTCCTGCTCGCCCTCGGGGGGCCGGTCCCACTTGTCACCAGGCCCGAGGGGTGGCGTCAAGCCTGGGTGCCCCCCCCGAGTGTGGCCACCCGGGCGTAATGCCGGGGGCTACTATCGGTGACACGGGCCCGGGGGTATCGAGACCAAAGGGAAGGGCGGCCACAGGGATCCACGAGGCCCGTTCCCCCAGAGGGGTCGGGCCCGAGGGTGACGTGCCGGCTGCCCTCCCGGTTTCCCCCGGGGTCGGGCCGCTCCCATTTCTCCCCCGAGACCTGGGGCGCCTTGACCCCCTGCGGCTTGGATGCCACGTGCGCGGGTTAGGTGAGCGCGGCAGAACTCACCTAATCACATTTATAGCGGTTCAGACGGGCGCACTACGTCGCATTTAATGCGGCGTGGCGCGTGCATATCCGGTCCGTGATCGGTCGCAGTCCGGTCAGATCACGGGTTAGGTGGTGCCAGGATGCCTGTGCACCGCACGTGTGCTAGGCGGCCTGCTGCACGCCTCGCCCCGTCCCATCAGAATGATGAGAGCCTTCTGTTTCTCGTCTCTCAGCCGGAGTTGGTACCCCAGCTCCGGTCAGATGTTTCCCGTTCCCAATGTGAGCGGGACACGGAAGTCATCCGTCATTTAATGAAGGCTGAAATGGGCGTCCCCCGGATGGGTCGGCTGACCGAGTGAAGGCATCCTGCGGCGTCTGTCAGAGGCTGCTTCCGACGGTAGGATAGCCCTAAATATAAAAGAATGTTTCTTAGGTAGCTCGTGGCCCATGTGGTAGCCCCTTTCCATATAAAAGGAGGCCTAGGCATAGGAGAGAAGCGGGACTCTCTCTGGATTCCATCATACTCTCAGATCAGGGGCGAAGAATTTCACCTTGCGCCCCCGGCCGAACCGGCAAAAGGGGGGCCTGCGTGGTCTCCCGGTGAGGGGCTTCAAGCTCCGTCAGTGAGGGAGATTCAAACTAAGGCAAGTGCCCTCCTCCTTTGAACACTTTGATCCTATGTTTTTATTGGGCAAACGTTTTCTATTACAAAGTTGCACACGTTACATAGTTATGTTTGGAAAAATTATTTGAAAGCGATGAAATGGTAGTTATGACCTATTTGTTGCATAATCCACCTTGAGATTTGTTATCCTTGGTGTTTGTAACCTTAGAATGGTTTAGAATGGTTTAGAGTACTCTTCATGTGCTCAAATGGGCTTATAATTGCTAAATATAATGTCATATGTTTAGCCATGCCTAATGAGATGATTTTAAACATTGTGATCACCTTATACATTTGAAAATGTCAATTTACAACTTCTGGACAGGGGTGAAGCCTCTGGTTATTTGTGAAATAAAATGGAGGAAAATCTTAATTCTAGACTTGGGCGGTGAGTGGTGTACATATGGTAGTAGTTGTGCACCGATAGGGGAAGAGTTCACCTGAGTTGATTAAGGACCAAATTCTATGTTACCAACTAAGTATACAGTACTGCCACATGTGTTAGTATGGGATGACCTTAGCTTATTAAGTTGTTTAGTGTTTAGCCTTGCATATTGGTAGGTCGGAGTAGAATAAATTAGACTGAGCGATGATTCATAGGAACTACTCATATGTGTGTTGAATTTATTTCTAGCGAATATTACTAGTTGTGTGTGTTCTGTGAGGGGACGGATGGTCCGCCTCACAGCATGGGCGTCTAAGTCTGTCCAATTCAACGATATAGTGCCTCGTAGGGAGACGGATGTGTTCGCTGCCACGGCGTTAGGTTTAAAGCGTGGGCCCGCCGCCTAACGACTCTGGGTCATTCCTAGGGTGGATTCACACTTGCCGTCGCTGATGCAAGGCTAGACACTAAGCAATGTAACCAACTACATACTAACCCACGACGTTCTCCTCGGAGATCTTACCCTGCTTTGACATCTTGCAGTGGTCTTCTTGTTGTCGCGAAGCTTGTGTTCGTTTGGTCCCACCGGGCGTGCCAAAAGCGTGTTGGCGTAGAATTTCGACCCGCCTTGCAACCAAACGGGTTCCACGTTTCCACGGCGGCCTGGGAGGTTTGCTTTACTCCAGTGCAGGTCCAAAGGCTTGCCTAGGTGCGTGTAGGACGTGCCAGTTGATTTGATCTGCAATCAACAAGATAAACAAGTAAACCATATCAAAAAACAATGACTGATCGGCCGATAGGCCGATGTCGCATTGTCGTGGCCCAGCCGATAGGGCAAAGCTATATCGGCTTACTCGTGATAAAGCGAGGTTAAAGCACGAATCTAATCTTATCGGCCTTCATCAACATACTGATGTCAATTAATGGCATCGGCCGATAAGGGATAATAAAGATAACTACACTAGCTAATACTCTAATGTGAATCTATATGAACTAACCAACCAATATAAACATACTGATCACAGATAAACCCTAAAGAGTAATCTATAACAAATACATTTATATTTATCAATCCATTCATGTAGATGGCAGACACACATAAAAACCTTAGGATAATCATATGTATCAGGTAAGACTGGCTGAAACTCCAGTGCTATCCTTAATTACAATCGAAAACAGGCTTCGAGTTAAATCTCAAAACAGGACTAAGGTCGATAGCAACTCAAAGTGTGAATTGAGACTTAACACAAAGAAAATCAAGTCGCCGATTGCTTTTGGTGATGGTAGATGCATTGAAAGATCTAACCAAGCATAGTAATTAAACCGTCATCGGCAACAAACCCTAAAACGAGTAAATCGCTGGCGAAGTATAATTAAGACACTTGTCAAGATCATTCAAAACATGATAAACGACGATCACATCATCGAGGCTTAACGTGTCTAAAGCGACACGCTAGCCCTGACGATGTAAATCGTCAGGCACGATTTCTTACCTCTGCTCTGGGGAAGCAAGAACTCGCCGGAGTTAACCTCTTGCAAGGGTTGGCAATGCGTCGAAAGTAGATTGAAACAAACTGATTGTTGTCTTGAGTTGTGAGAGAGAGTTTCTATGTACATACTACCGGGATATTTATACCTGGGATTACAATATGGTCCTTGTAGGACACGATCTTATCTCTAACTAACAAACAAGTCTTAGCGGCAAACTCTTGCCAAAGATTAGATCTAAACCTACTTGATTTACAAGATACAATTGCCTAAAATCGAGCCTTATCTCTATTTGGCAACTTCCTTGAAGCTTATCCTGAGCCCAAACCAAGCCTACGCTGACTCTGTCAACTCCCAGCCTCTATCGGCCAATGACCATATTGAATCCGTATCGGCCGATACGCTCTTCCTGGTAGCGCCTCTCCCAGTCCGATATGCTTACCGAGTCCGATACGAGACTTGGTCCGACTCCAATTCAGCCCTTCTCTCCGCATCGGTTTCCTCTTCCCTCTTTGGGCCGATTACGAAAATCTGCTGTTAACACATGCCCCCCAATTCTGCTTCATTATATAATGTGGTGGAATTTGCTCCGAGGAACCCATCGACTTCTTTGCTAGGGTTTGTCTAAAAACCGCGCAGATCCAGGCTCATAACTTCTCACCGCCGATTTCCTTGCACAATTCCTCGTCCAGCCTCTTGCGCCTCGTGACTCTGGCGACTTCCTCGGCATCTCTCTGGTACCGACCCCTTCAACAGCGACCTCCTCAACAGCAACAATGGCTTCCGCGCCGTTCTACGGTTCCGAGATCCCCGTGGTGAGTCAGTCCTTTCTGAATCCACATTTGCATTTTCTCGCCGATTTCTTCAAACTAGGGTTTCTGCTTTTGCCTCCCGGGTCATTACCTTATATCACTGTTCACATGCCGTAGGTCTTCAAAAATCAAATCTTAATCCCTACCAACGACAAATCCCACCGATTTCTTCTAGGTCCCATGGGCAACTACGACCCAACCTGGCTGATAAACGCAGAGACCAACAGAGTTCCTTTTAAACAAGCCAAGCCCAATGTTTCTTCTTGGAAGCACACCTTCAGATCCTGGCCGTCAAAGCTCAATGGCTACAGAACCTGGCATAAGAGGATTGCTGTAACCAAGTAGGTTCATTCGGACGAAATAGGAATCGGCCAATGCATCACTCTGTCCCTGGCCGATACCAAGAAAAATGAACCACTTATGTCAGCGGCCACCTATTTTTGGTCTAGCACCTTGAACGCTTTCCTATTCTGGCAAGGTCCGATGACCCCAACGCTGATTGACGTCAAGCTGCTAACAGGACTAGATATCCAATCTGAGATCAACCCCTTCAGCCTCCTAACAAACAACAGCCATAAGTTGAAAACCAAGAAGATTGGAGGCTGGTCTGGGTACATTTCTGAACATATGGAACAAGGATCAGTCTCAGAGAGGGAACACGTAGCCTTCCTGACGCTATGGTTGGAAAGATTTGTCTTTTGTGGATCAACCTGCAGCCCCACTCTAAATTGCCAACACTTGGCTCAAGCTCTGGTTGATAAGAAACAAATCCCCTTTGACCGATATCTCCTGGGAGCTGTCTATCGGCTACTTCATACTGTCACTCAAGATCTGATGCTGAAACAAACTGTGGCGCATGGAGGACCATGGTGGTTTATCCAACTTTGGTTAACTATCCATACCAATACCATAGTCGATCGGCCTCCATTATCGGACTCCTGCTTCCCATCAAAGTACGCCGATCATGAAGATCCCAGAACCAGAAGGTGCATGTCTTTTGGAGAAGCGGCCTCTGTCTATCCTGGAACAGATCAATCAGCCGAAGACATGGCCACATGGTTCATCCGATTCTACACCGACCCCCCATCAATTAAGATGGACATGTTCATCTACATCTCAGACCAGGATTTTGAACTCCCTGACGATCTCCACTTGGACCTGGTGAACGATGACATGGAGTCACGGAATCGTTTATGATCGGCATCACCCCATGCCTGCTCCCAGTAGGCATATTCCAAGGAAGAAGCACCAGCTTGTCTTATGAGTTCTACATTCCCATGGTGGCTGCTAGACAGTGCGGGCTTGGACAACTTCCTGTCAACCTATACTTTCATCGGCTCCTAGGGAGCAGGGGTATGGTCTCATCAGCGCTGATCATGAGTAAAGCACTAGAGGTTGAAATCCCAAACCTGGGTGACTGTGACCGATTGTGTCGGGCAACCCAGGACTTATACTTTTCAATGTCAATTGTGATTCTCACATAGTCTCGGTGAATGGGATCCATACACGCATAATAGCCATTCAATCCGCTATGTGAACTGAAAATCACAAGTAACATCAATAGTATAAATTCCGAGGCACCGAATGCTGAGCAAAGGAGATATTGCTGGGACTCACGCGTGCCAGTCAACTTCAGCCTGGAGTATGCCCGTCAAACCACTCGAAGGTGGCAACCAGATGTGTTACACATCCAGGAGACTTGACCAAAGTGCATGAGCTCTACAACATCTCCAATGATCAAAATTCATACTCATGTATTAGCAAGCCGAAAACATATCAAACTTACTAACACACTTTCATCTAGCAGTTGATATCGCATCAAGGGTAATTCAGAGTCTTAGCCATTACAGAAACATTAATTTAACTATACATATGGCCGACCGGCCCAATAGTTATTGGTTCAGCGGAAGCAACATACTACCCAAAACCTTTTTGCAACCGACTGGGGTGAACCCTAGTTAGAACCATCCAGAAACTCAAGAGCATCCCTATCAAAACAATCATCGTCATTAAGGGATTCTCCTGCGTCTGATTCTAAAACAAAACATTTGAAACAGAAAAACAACGATAATAGCAAGAGTCAGTACATTACGAATAATGTACTGGCATCGCCAATCCTAACGTACATTCATGGCATAATCAAAGGAAAGGCTTAAGTAGGTTTATTTTCAGCATAAAGCAAGTTTCATTTCCAAAATTCATTTTCTAAGTAATGAGTAACAAATGAACCTTTGGTAAAAGTAGATTTATCATCGTGGCATCATATTTGCAAAGTATAACTCATATTATATAATACTTGACACTATCCATAGCATGAAGTACACAAGTCATTTCCAAACATTTCTCACAATATTCCACAAATAAGAATTTGGAAGGTAACAGGAATACAGAATGGAAAACAATCGTCTATACTCAACACATATCCTTATGTTGCTCATAACCGTGAGCACGGCTAATCGATTAGATTAAAACTCTGCAGAGCCCGTACACTGTACCCACATGATGTAAAATAGTAATCATGTAAAAACATGCCACGCGATACCGAAGCACCTGTTTTACTACTCACAACATAGCCTTTACATTAATTATGATTTAGCCTTGCACCAGCACGATAGGTGTGATTCCGTCCTAGGCATATGACCTAGAACCGTTAGGAGGCGGGCCCACCCCTGAGCCTAACACCATGATAGCAAAAACATCCTTTCCTATCATGAGGCACCATATCGTTGTACTGGACAGACTTAGACGCCTAAACTACCATACAGGTAATTAGGTAGTTCCTATGAATCATCGCTAAGATTAATTAATACTACAACGGCCTACCTTAATGCAAGACTAAACCATGAACAACTTAATCAGCTATGGCCATCCCATAATAGCACATGTGGCCGTACTACATCCACAAGAGACTGACATTGAGTGAAGTCCTTAACTATCTCAGGCATACACTCCCCCTATCGATACACAACTAAATTCCATATGTGTACCAATTGCTGCCCAAGACTGAAACATTCATTTTCTCATTTTAGTTCACAAATAAGTACCCATTTTCTTTCAATGAGAGGTTATTTAAAAACAAATAGTTCCAGAAATAATAAGATGCCCATAATGATAGTAATAGTTTAAATCTAAGCATCGCTAAGCGGTCACAGCGATAATTGACATAGATCAAGTTGTCGAAAAATAATAGTATTTAGCGTATCCTAAGGTGCCAAATAATAAATGGAGTTTTTCAGATGGATGCATGCATGTTTAGGTATAACTATACTCATTTAAATTACCCATCTTTTTTAGTTGTAAACTAACCATGCATTTTTGCAAACAAAGGTTTAAACCTTCAAAAATAGGATCAATATGATCAAAGGAAGAGAGGAAGGTTGGCTTGCCTTGCTCTTGTTCCACCCCTAGTCCAGCTACGTAATGCACCTCTTCGACGAGGATTTGATTGTCGTCTAAACATACATGAAAATTCCAAACTAAACTTATGTAAAATAAAATTCAACATGCCCTAAATTAAATGCTATGCTTGAGGTGATGTGATGTTGGGTTGACTAAATTTTTAGTGCAATATTTTCCATTTAATCAAATTCCATTCAAAAGTTATAAATTTTTAAAATTGGAAAATAATTAATTATGGCCTATGTACAAACTTTAAATATTAAGACATAAATCTCTAAAGTTCTGCTGGGTTTAGCATTTCCAAAAGATAGAGCATAAAAATATGAATCTAACAAAATTTAGTTTGAAATTTTTGAAGTTATTATGAATTTACTATGAATTTCCAAAGTTAAAGCTATTTTTCAGTTTAACAGAAAATACCTTCATCATTTTCTCTAGACTTTACAAATTTTAAAAGACCTCGGGTCCACCAGTCAGCCTCTGCACAATTGCCCTGAGGCCCCTAGGGTTTTGGGGAATAGATCCCGCGGTCCTCGGCACGTGGACTAAGCGATTAAGCAAAACAGTACTCGGGTTCTTGTGTAACTACAGGAAGGTCCTGTCCCCACCTGTAAGGCTCTGGTTAAATTGTTAAAACGCCCCTGGAGATCCTGTCCGATCACAGGCTAGCCCCTAGCGCTGGTTCAGACAGAGGAACGGCGCGGCGGCGAGCTTCGCGGCGATTTCTGCGGCGAATGGATGGGTTACAGACGACGCGGCTATGGAGGAAATGGTAGGGGGATCCTAGATGAAGCTCACGGTGTCCTCCATGCGAGCTATGGTGATCTAACGCGACAGCAGCAGCGGGTGGAGCGGTGGCTTGCTATGGCTTGCAAATGCATATCGGGTTCAGGACGTCTTCGGCGCGTGCGCGTGCAAGCATGCGAGGCTAAGGACGTCCAGGATGCTCACCAAAACGTAGACAGTGCTCGGCTAAACTTCCAAGTGTTCGCTTCGGTCCCGAAGGCGGCTCGGTTTGGCGGTCGTCGTCGGCAGAGAGCTCCTGGTCCAGGCAAGCTAGGAGGAGTACAAGCATCGGTTAGAGACGGCATGGGGTAGCTCTGTGCGAAAGGAATCGTCTTAAGACTTACCAGAGAGAGAGATATAGCTAGAGGACGTCGGCGGTCGGAGATGAAGAAGATGAGAGGGATCTCCTGACTGAGGGCTCCTCAACTCGATTCCTCTGGGCTTCGGGATTGTCTTGAGGTGAAGATTGCGCTGGCGAAATGGCTTGGACGGATTTGAAGCCTTGAAGCTTGGCGACGATGACGACCCCCACGGCGGCGCTCGGAGATCACCGATGGCCCGAGTGGACGCGGTGCGCGTTCCCGGGGATTTGCTACACCAAATCGACAGGGCTTTGAGGGGTTAGCAACGGCATCGATCAGAGACATTGGAACACGGTTTAACTCGGACCAGGACATACCCGATGAAGCGGAATGGTGGGGTTGATCTCACCGGCGCCGAGGAAGACTACTTTGCTACTCGAGCTTCTGGATTTGTCGCCCTCGTTTTCTCCGCGAAAATGGAACCACGGTGAGAGAAAAGAGATGTCCGTTGGCCGGGAAGAATTTATATGGCGGTCGGCAGTGAGGTGGCAAAGGAGCGGCGCTCGGCGGCGTCGACGCGTGTTGCGCGCGTCGTCGGCAGGAGGGCGGTGCTAGCTTGACGTGGAGGTGACAGTCCAACTGACAAGTGGGTCCCACAACAGCCTGGGCCCACCTGACAGTGTGCAAGCTGTATGTGTGTAGTGGAGAAGACACTGGAAAAAAATTGGCTAAGTCCAAAACTGAAGCTGAAATGCCATATCTGCCCTGAGGTTAGTATATTTTCCAGGGACAATTTGGTAAAATTCCAAATGGCAAAATGGTAATACACTATTTCATCTGCAACTTGGTTAAATTTCCCACACTAAAATGTTCTTGATCTAATTTTCATGAAGTTCCAAAGTAGGTTCTAGAGGTTCTGAATTTTCAGATTTTAAGTTTATTTCAAACTCTTTATTTGAATAGTTTGAAAAGGAAAATTTAAAATCTAGCAAAACTTACAATTTACTCCATACCCATGGGTCAAACCCATTGAGTTATTCCATTATTTCTAATGTTTTGGATTTTTATCTGGGTATTTAATTATCGGGTTCATTTATTCAAATAGCTACAATGCATATGCTTTAAAATAAACGGCTAGAAAAAGAAAATTTTAATCACAAACTCAGAAAAGGAGATTTTTATTTTCGACCACCATTCAATATTACATAGCCTTCTAAAAGGTCGTTGTGGTATGTTATAGATTCCCCCCCCTTACAAAGAAATCTCATCCTCGAGATTTGGCAATCTAGAAGAAGTTAGGGAACTCGGCTCTAAGGTGATCCTCTCTTTCCCAGGTAGCTTCTTCAGCCGTATGATTACTCCATTGCACTCTGAGCATCTTGATGCGACGATTTCGAGTATGGCGTTCAGTTGTATCCAATACTCGTATTGGATACTCTTGATATGAAAGATCGGGTTGAAGGTTTATGTCTTTGATTGATGTAAGTTCTGTGCGAACTCGTAAACATTTCTTGAGTTGGGATACATGGAACACATCATGAACGCCAGAGAGTTGTGCTGGTAAATCTAAATGATAGGCCACTTTACCTCGTTTTGCAAGAATCTGGTAAGGACCAATATAACAAGGAGCCAGTTTGCCATGAATCTAAAAACAACGAGTACCCCACAGGGGAGATACTTTAAGGTAGACATGGTCTCCTACCTCGAAACTTAATTCTCGACGATGATGATCCGAATAGCTCTTTTGACGTGATTGCGCTTCTTTAAGCCGATCACGAATAAGGGTTACATTCTTTTCTGCTTCATTGATAACGGAGGGTCCATAAAATTGCCGTTCGCCAACTTCAGACCAATAAAGAGGTGTTCTACATTTCCTTCCATATAAAGCTTCAAAAGGTGACATTTGGAGACTAGATTGATAACCGTAATTATAAGAGAACTCAGCGAACGGTAGACATTTCTCCCAATTGGCATTATGCTCCAATGCACAAGCTCGAAGCATATCTTCAAGAATTTGATTTGTGCGTTCAGTTTGACCTCCGGTTTGAGGATGAAAAGCAGTGCTAAAGAAGAGTTTGGTTCAGAGAAGCTCATGCAATTTTTTCCAAAATCGCGAGGTGAATTGTGAGCCTCGGTCCGAAACTATTATCTTTGGCACTCCATGAAGTCTTACAATGTGGGTAAGATAGAGATCAGCAAGCTTCGCCCCATTATAAGTCATATGTACTGGAATAAAGTGGGCTACTTTGGTTAACCGATCCACAATAACCCATATGGAATCATGTCCGTTAGATGTCCTTGGGAGACCCATAATAAAATCCATCCCGACCTCGTCAAATTTTCATTCAGGCACTTTTAATGGTTGAAGTAAACCCGCAGGTCGTTGGTGTTCAGCTTTAACATGTTGACATGTATCACAAATGGCAACGTATGCCGCTATATCACGCCTTAAGCTGGACCACCAATAATGAGTGCGAATGTCATGGTACATTTTTGTACATCCTGGGTGAATGGATAAAGGGGAATGATGAGCTTCTGATAGAATAGTCTCACGAAGGTTCTGATCATTCAGGACAAAGATCTGTTTACCATGAACTACTAAACCATCGGAATTGAGGGTAAATAAGGACTTCGGATTCTTCTGTATCTCGTCCTTTATTTTACTCACCTCCCTGTCTTTCAATTGGGCGGCTTGAATCTGAGAATAAAGTGTTGGTTGTAATGCTAGGGCAGCAACATAACCTTCACCTACAATCTCCACATTAAATTGTTGTAGTTCAGAAAGTAACTCCGGTTGATCAACTAAGGTGGTGGCAGTGATACAATGTAGTTTACGGCTTAGAGCATCCGCTACCACATTGGCTTTTCCGGGATGATAATGGATACCCAGATCGTAGTCTTTAATGAGTTCCAACCATCGCCTCTGCCTCAGATTCAGATCTGATTGGGTAAAGAAGTACTTTAAACTCTTATGATCGGTAAAGATTTCACATCTGCTACAAGCAAGATAGTGACGCCAAATTTTTAAGGCATGAACTACGGCCGCTAACTCCAGATCATGTATTGGATAGTTGACTTCGTGAGGCCGTAGTTGGCGTGATGCGTAAGCCACCACTTTGCCCCCTTGCATCAATACACACCCCAGTCCTTGGTGAGAAGCATCGCAATAGACATGAAATCTTTTATGAATGTCTGGCATTACTAGCACTGGGGCCGATGTAAGCCTTTTTCGTAATTCATGAAAGCTATCTTCACATGCTTCAGCCCAAACAAAGTTTGTTGGATTATGTGATGATCTTGGTGATGAACAATTGTTAAAGGTAAGTGTTTATGAAAATACGGAGATATGTTTTCAGACGGTGAATAGTGTTTGTGCGGACGGTTGTGTACCGGTCAGACCGGGCTAAGGCGGCCGGTCAGACCGGAGGTGTGCGAGCGGTCAGACCGGCCGTCACGCGGTCTGACTAGCAGAGGCAGCCGACTTCTTGTCGGTTTCGGATTTGGATGTTTCCTTCGTGGATTTGACTTATAGATGGTTTCTATACGTGTGGATACTGGTGTTATGCTAATGTGAGTCAAGTTGGGGATAACTTGAACTCGGATATGGAGTTTCTTTGTTGTTCATGTGCAGGTGTTGCTTGAGGCCATGGGAGTATAGCCGGTGATGGATCGGGACTAGGCTTGGGAGAAGTTGAGGTCCAGACGGTCGAGGATATCACGCGGGATGCTTAGGCTAGAGAACAATGCATGTAGAGGTGAAGGTTTCCATATGGCGTACACGTGGTGTTGTATGCGTATGGAAAGCGGAGTCAAATTTGGTAGGAGTCCAAATTTGGATAGTGTTGAGTTTGCTGCTTGTATGGGAGGTTTCCTATGGGATTATGACTTCTTGTATGAGTAGGATTCGTGGCTAGGGGCAGCCATGATGAGGGTATAAATAGAGGGGCAGGGTGTTGTCTCTCGGTGGGAGTTATATCGAGTTTTAGATCAAGCTTTTAGAGCTTTGAGTTAGGGTTTTGATATTAGTCGAAATTGTGGAGAGGAGTGTTGTGGTTGCACTTTGTAAACACTTGTTGATGCAATAAAGTCAAGAGTTTTGATCTACATCTTCTTGTGTTTTTTTACCGGCGTTGTTCTGGATCTCGACGGTCAGACCGAAGTACCACGGGCGGTCTAACCGGTGAGAGGCAGCGGTCCAACCGGCGACACTACACCGATCAGACCGGCGTGCTTGGGCGATCAGACCGGAGGCTTAGGCTCGGTCAGACCGGCGGCGGCGTTTTTGACAGCAGCGGCGGCGGCGGCGATCTACATCGAAAAGAGGGTAACTTTAATTTCCGCTTAAAGTTTTCGGTTTTTGGTGTTACAACCATTCACCCCCCCCTCTAGTTGGCTTGGTATTTGGGATTCGATCCTACAAGTGGTATAAGAGCCTCGTTTTCTTCTTTGGATTTTTACCGATCTGAAGTTTTTAAGCCATGGCTGACAAGTTTTCAACCAAGCCACATGTTTTCGATGGTGTCGATTTTCCTTATTGGTGTGACAAGATGCAATCTTATATTATGGCTCAAGATTATGATATTTGGCTTAAGATTGCTCATGCCTATGAGATTCCTGAACAAATTAATACTGCTGCTTTGAAAACTGAATTTGAAAATAATTGCAAAGCTCAAAATATTTTATTGAGTGGGATTTCTCGTTCGGATTTTGATCGTGTGTCGCATTTTAAAACTGCCAATGGAACGCTTTGCGTAATTTTCATCAAGGAACTTCCAACATTAAAGAATTGCGTAAAGATCTTTTCAAAAAGGATTATATAAAATTTGAGATGAAACCTGGAGAAGCTTTAGATGACTATCTTGCTAGATTCAACAAAATTTTAAGTAATCTTCGATCTGTTGATTCGGCTTATGATATTAATTATTCTCAATCTGAAGTTTCTCGCCACTTTTTGAATGGTCTTGACATGTCTATTTGGGAGATGAAAGTTACATTAATTCAAGAATCTGTTGATATGTCTTGTTTGACTTTGGATTCTCTTTACACTAAACTCAAAACTCATGAGATGAACATTCTTTCTCGAAAAATTGATCCTAAGTCTAGTGCTTTGGTTTCTTCTTCTTCTTCATTGGATCTTGGTGTTTCTTCGTCAACTTCTATTGCTCTTGCTTCCATTAATGCCACATCCGATGATCAACTCGAACTACTTGAGGAGGAGGATTTGGCTTTGGCTATGGCTATTAACAAGTTGTCTCGAGCTATGAATAATGTCAAGAACAGGAAGCGTGGAGGACCCGTTCGATGCTTTGAATGCGGAGAGTTGAATCATATCAAGTTTAATTGTCCTAACCGCAAGAAGGCAAACAAGGAGAAAGAAGAAGACAAGGAGTTCAAGAATTTCAAATCGGAGAAAAAGAGAAGTTGCGTGCAGATGCTAATTCGAGAACTTTTAGAAGCTTGTGCAGACGAATCAGACTCAGAAAAAGAGAGCAATGGCAAAGGTAAGCATGTTTTTGATTTAGCCTTTGTTGCTCGCAATGCAAGTTCTGATGTGGATGAATCTGATAGTGATACTGAAGAAAAACTTAGCTATGATCAATTAGAACATGCTGCTTTCAAATTTGCGGAGAAACTTAAAACATATTCTAATATGCTTGATAAGAGGGATCACACTATTGAGATTCTAAATGCTGAAATTGGTAGATTAAAATCTCTAATTCCTAATGATGATGATTGTAAATCTTGTGAAGTTTTATTTTCTGAAGTTAATGCTTTACGAGATGTTAATTCTGTTAATTGCTTGAAATTAGAATCTGAGATTGAAAATACCAAAAAGCTTGAGTCTTCTTTTGCACTTGGATTTGCTTTGCATGCTCGTGTTGTTGATGAATTAATGTTGACAAAAAATATTTTGAAAAAATATAAAACTGCTTTATGTGCAAGTTCTTTATTCAATGTTTTGTGTGCGAAAAAGATTAAACAACACAAGAATGTTTTGATGTCTCAAAATTGCTCAAAGTGCTTTTTGAATGAAATGAAATTGAAAGATGGTTTAGGACGTGTTGAATACATGGAAAATATTGTAAAGCAAGATGAAGTGCTTTCTTGTTCTAAGTGTCAAAAAAATAAAGGTGTTTTGGTTGATTGTGAGAATTGTGTTAATTTGGAAAAAGAAGTTTCTTATTTAAGAAGTTCTTTGGAAAAGTTTTCAGATGGTAAAAAGAAACTTAACATGATTTTGGATCAATCAAAAGTGAGCACTTTCAATCGTGTTGTAGGTTTTAATACTAATGCCTATTTTACAAATCACCAACCTGCTGTTTTGAGCATAACTGAAAAAGGTGATGTTTTGACAAAACCCGAACAAAAGAAAACGATTTTTAAATCCGGTGAAATTTTGGCTTCTCTTCCTTCAATGATTCAAGAGAAAAAGTCTGTTGCAAAACCATCTATTTCAAAACCATCTACTTCAAAAACTTCTTGTCGTGAGAAGTATACTTGTTCTTTTTGTGGAAAAGATGGACATTTGGTTGGTTTTTGTTTTAGACTTGCTCATAAACAGAAAAAAGAAAGAGAAATTGCTTTTGCTAAACAACGGTGGCAAAAATCGGGTTTTGGATCAAGGAGCTCAGTTAGATCGACACTGACCAGTCGGTCAGACCGGCCACGGCCAGCGGTCAGACCGCAAGTGTACCGGCGGTCAGACCGGCAGCCAAGTCTGGTCAGACCGCAGGGATAGCGATGGTCAGACCGGCCACAGGGCAATTTTGCACGTAATTTAAATCGCACTTTTGTGAAGCATCAAGGTAAGTTTTCAGGTAAGTCTGATTTTGATTTTGTTCGTACATATGTACCTACTGGTTCTATTGGTCGTGTGACTCAGTGTTGGATTCCAAAATTTCTTATTTCTAATCCCAACACAGAGGCCTCGACATTTTCTCATTCGTAGGTATTTTTACGGCATACACCCCATGTGCGTTAAATTTTGAGATGACGGTTGCTTTTCAAGGTAACATCAAGGTAATTTTGGATTGATATAATTTTTTTCTACTCTCTCGATTATTAGCTTTTCATGTGCTAGTTTGTGAGATAGTAGTTTTGGTTAACTCAAGTGAATATACGTCAATTCATGAGAATCTTGATGATATCATTGGCAATTGGATGTCTTTTTCAAATATCTTTGATTTCTTCTTGATTTTTCTTCGAGGGAAATTGGAGGTTAATTTGAGGGGGAGTTTGTGCTTTTTCATGCATTCATGTTTATTTTTTATGCATTTGTTTATAAATATGAAAATAAATATAATGATAAAAAGAGAGCTTTGTTTTATACCTCTAGTATATTCTTGTGCATGCTAGCAAAATAGTTGAGGTTCATTTATTGCTTTGTTAGCTTGTATGCATTTTAGTCTTTTCATGAAGCTTAAACATTGCTTTTAAGTTTGATGATGCATGACACTAATTCTTTTACTTGAATTAAGAAAATATGCAATATTGATGCTAGCATATTGATTGAATGATGAATGTTTATATATATATGCTTTATTGATTTGTTATTCCTCAAATAGCTTTTAAATGCTCATTGTACAAGAGAATAAAAAAATATTTATGAGTGAAAAAAATGAATACCGAATCCTTGGAAACAATCTTGACGACAAGGACGTATTCGATGTGAGCAAAAATAATGGGTGCCGAATCCTTGGAAACAGTCTTGACGACAAGGACGTACCCGGAATAATTGAGAGAAAAAAATATGAGCAAAAAGAAGCTCAAATAAAAGTTAAAAATTCTCTTGATTGTTTTGTGTTAAAGCTTATTTGAGAAAGAGTGATAAATGCAATAGGTGTATATGTATAGATGTTTATTTTTCAACCTATGTGCTTGTGAATATGTTGCATTCTAAATCGTTGGAAATCATGAATCTTTATTGTTGATTTGAACTTAATTGTAATATCTTTGATTCATGTTTATACTATAATGCATGCTAGTTAACTAGTTAATAAATTTATCTCCTTGTCTTGCAAAACATGATCATGAATTGCTTTTGGTATACTTTAAAGCTCTCGATGAAAAAATAGAAAACAGAAAATAAAAAATTCATGTTGGTTATGACAAGAGTAATTCATGATATCATTTCATTTGTGCTATATTTGTTATTATTTCTCTTTTACGTTCTTAATGAAATCATTGTCAAAGGGGGAGAAATATACAAAATGCATGCTTCTTGAAAGGGGGAGAATTGATTTGCTTCCATTTTAAAATAGTTGATTTTGAAGTTTTGGATTACAAATATGGGAAATTCTTTCTTTTAAAAAGGGGGAGAGTTAAATTCTTTCTTTTAAAAAGGGGGAGAGTTTTCTTTTCGTCACGTTTGTGATTTTTGAGCCGTCTGAGCTTTTTGATTCGTTTTTGTTTTTCGTTTTTCAAAAACACTAAATTGCATTTTGAAGATGTTGCCAATGTGTTCATCATGGGGGAGATTGTTGGATCATGTGATGATCTTGGTGATGAACAATTGTCAAAGGTAAGTGTTTGTGAAAATACGGAGATATGTTTTCAGACGGTGAATAGTGTTTGTGCTGACAGTTGTGTACCGGTCAGACCGAGCTAAGGCGGCCGGTCAGACTGGAGGTGTGCGAGCGGTCAGACCGGCCGTCACGCGGTCTGACTGGCAGAGGCAGCCGACTTCTTGTCGGTTTCGGATTTGGATGTTTCCTTCGCGGATTTGACTTATAGATGGTTTCTATACGTGTGGATACTGGTGTTATGCTAATGTGAGTCAAGTTGGGGATAACTTGCACTCGGATATGGAGTTTCTTTGTTGTTCATATGCAGGTGTTGCTTGAGGCCATGGGAGTATAGCCGGTGATGGATCGGGATTAGGCTTGGGAGAAGTTGAGGTCCAGACGGTCGAGGATATCACGCGGGATGCTTAGGCTAGAGAACAATGCATGTAGAGGTGAAGGTTTCCATATGGCATACACGTGGTGTTGTATGCGTATGGAAAGCGGAGTCAAATTTGGTAGGAGTCCAAATTTGGATAGTGTTGAGTTTGCTGCTTGTATGGGAGGTTTCCTATGGGATTATGACTTCTTGTATGAGTAGGATTCGTGGCTAGGGGCAGCCATGATGAGGGTATAAATAGAGGGGCAGGGTGTTGTCTCTCGGTGGGAGTTATATCGAGTTTTAGATCAAGCTTTTAGAGCTTTGAGTTAGGGTTTTGATATTAGTCGAAATTGTGGAGAGGAGTGTTGTGGTTGCACTTTGTAAACACTTGTTGATGCAATAAAGTCAATAGTTTTGATCTACATCTTCGTGTGTTTTTTTGCCGGCGTTGTTCTGGATCTCGACGGTCAGACCGAAGTACCACGGGCGGTCTAACCGGCGAGAGGCAGCGGTCCAACCGGCGACACTACACCGATCAGACCGGCGTGCTTGGGCGGTCAGACCGGAGGCTTAGGCTCGATCAAACCGGTGGCGGCGTTTTTGACAGCAGCGGCAGCGGCGGCAATCTACATCGAAAAGAGGGTAACTTTAATTTCCGCTTAAAGTTTTCGGTTTTTGGTGTTACAACCATTCACCCCCCCCTCTGGTTGGCTTGGTATTTGGGATTCGATCCTACAAATTTATGATCCTTCTTAAGGAGTTGGGTTATGGGCTTTGCAACCTTGGAGAAGTTGTTGATGAAACGACGATAATAACCCGCCAGACCAAGGAAACTCCTGACCTCGGAAACATTCTGAGGTTGTTTCCAATTAAGTACATTTTGTACATTAGTTGGATTAACGGCAATCCCACCTTCGGAAAGAACATGGCCAAGAAAAGTTACTTCCCTTAACCAAAATTCACATTTGGAATATTTGGCATAGAGTCGATGCTCACGAAGTTTGTTAAGCACTATACGCAAATGTTGCGCGTGTTCTTCTTCATCTTTGGAAAAGATAAGAATGTCATCAATAAAAACTACCACAAACTTATCAAGATACTCCATAAAGATCTTATTCATCATGTTCATGAATGTAGCTGGAGCATTTGTTAATCCAAAGGAAACCACGGTATATTCAAATAAACCGTAGCGAGTGGTGAAAGCGGTTTTTGGAATATCCTCCGGTCTAATCTTGAGTTGGAAATATCCTAACCTTAGATCAATTTTTGAGAAGATACGAGCACCGGTCATTTGATCAAAGAGGTCGTTGATTCTTGGAAGAGGATATTTGTTCTTGATAGTAACTTCGTTAAGAGGACGATAGTCTACACACATTCGCATAGTACCATCTTTCTTTGGAGCAAATAGCACCGGACACCCCCACGGAGATGAGCTAGGACGAATAAAGCCTTTAGCTAGTTGCTCATTTATTTGTTTCCTAAGTTCCATCAAATCATCAAAGGACATACGATAAGGCCTTTTTGCTATAGGTGCTGTCCCAGGGAGTAGATCAATCACAAATTCAATATCACGATCGGGAGGCATACCTGGTAATTCATCGGGGAATACGTCGGGGTATTCATTCACTATAGGCACCGTTTTGAGCTTCGGAATTGACAGAGAATGAAGAAGTGGCTGTTGGGAGGTGATGACACGTTCAGAGGTGAACGAAATAGGTTGGCCTTCAGTACCTTCCAGAGAAATGGTTTTCTTGGCACAATCTATGGTTCCTTTATGTTTAGATAACCAATCCATACCCAAGATGATGTCTAAACCAGGAGAGTCTATCTGTATGAGATTGGCTCTAAATTGTACGATTGGCTCTAAATTGTACTCCGTTAATCAAGATCTCGACATCGTTGCAAACCAAATTGGTTTTGATTGTAGCACCGGGTGATTGCACTATCATAGCATTGCTCAAAAGATTGGTTTTTAAATCTCATTGGTTCACTAATTTGGTGGATATAAAAGAATGCGATGCACCAGAGTCAAAAAGAACCAATGTAGGAATTGAGTGGACAAGAAAAGTACCCAGTACGACATCGGTTGCATTAGCAGCTTCTTCAGCAGTCACATGATTAACTCGGCCTCATCCAAAAGGTTGAGCCGGTTTGACAGGTTTACGACCACCACGCTGATTTCCAGGAGCTGGGGGATAATCACGTGGCTGTGGCTGTGACCCCTGAAGGCGTGGCATAGCATTCCCAGTCTTCGGAGTTGGACAATTGTTGGAATAGTGGCCCACCTTGCCACAATTGAAACAAGTGACACTGGCGGCCCTATCCGACCTTCCTTGAGTCAAAGCCCCACGATAGTAAGTTTGAACTGTGGGATTTGGAGGACGTGGAATAGTATTTTGTGGTCGTGGTGGCTGGGAAGCCACATAGCGAACCACGGTGGGCTATGACATATGCGGCCAAGTAGAGCTGCTGCTACTTGCCGCCCTCTTTGCAACCCACTTGCGTTTACGATCTTCCATAACTTCCTTTTCACTGGACTCCACGCGGAGAGCTTTGTCCACCAAAGTCTTCATGCTATAGATTTCATGAGCAGCAAGAGCATGTTTAATCTCAGGATTGAGTCGGTCGCGACACAACTCAACCTTCTTGGCTTCAGAGGACATTTCAGAAGTCGCATAGCGACCTAGATAATTGAAGCGGTCCAAGAATTCCATAAAAGACATATTCCCTTGTTTCAGATTAAGGAATTCCTTCTTCATTTCCATAATACCAGCAGGGATATGAGCAGATCTAAACCCTTCTTTGAATACAGCCCAAGTGATAGGCTCATCAGGAGGGATAAGAGTTTTGTAAGTCTCCCACCAGGCTGATGCTGCACCCTGAAGATAGTAGGCAGCATAAGAAGCTTTCTCCACATTGTTGCATCCACATAGATCAAGCTTGGATTCAATATCTCGTAGCCAATCATCAGCAACAAGCGGATCAACGGCGGAGGAGAAGTGTGAAGGATGAGTGCGTTGAACATCCGCCAGCTTAGAATGTCCTTGATTAGGATTGCGAGCCATGGCAGCACTCATGTTCTCAACATTTGCTATCATCCGTTCAAATAGTGCATTTTGGTTGGCCAAGATGTGAACTAAGGAAGGTTCTTCCTCCTGGTGTTCTCTATCAATGGCTCGACGACTTCCGCTGGCATGACCCGATGTTTGGGTACCAGCGCGGGTTGGATTAGGAGGGGTCGCCTCGGAACCGTGACCTCCGGTTACCGCAGCCATGGACCGAGTATTAGTCATCCTGCACCCAAGGTACACGAAGTACATGAGCTGGCTGCGCATGAATAAAATGATATCTTTTGAATAGTTGGACATGACACTAGATTTAAGATTCTACAGAACAAATTTTCATTCAAATGAGATTCAACTTGTTTTGATAGAAATTTCTGGACAGCATCATGGTAATTCAAAATGAGAAGGAATTTTAAAGGATCACATAGTATCACATTGATTTAGATAAGATCGATTACATAACGAGGTTCGGTAGTCATATTAATCAAGTACAGAGCTTGATCTTACAAAATTTGACCACCTTCTAGTTTGGTCCAGAATTTATTACAAGCTAGTACGGGGGAGTTGACATTCATAATAGAACCTATTACACATTCAAGGCATATTCAGAATAGCCATCTGGAGGAGTTGGTTCCACCGTAGTTGGAGTCGCCATGGTCAATCGGTAGCGTTGACCATCCCTTTCATACACATGAGTTGGTCCGAACAGTTCTGGATCACCAACAGTTGCAGGATCCGCCATAATACGATTATCACGATGGTGTCCGACCCTCATGTGGGACCTACGGTTGATTTGCTGATAAATCCCCATAAGAGGTGGCAAGGTCTCTATAAGTGGCTGCATGACATGACTACCATAGATGAAAGCAGAATCAAAGAATCCTTGATGACCCAAAGGTTCAACTCGCCTATCAAGGGTGGCAACTCTAGTTTGAAGCCTATCCAATTCACTAAGAACTGATGTGAGATATCTGTCCATGGATCGGACTAATTTGGCCAGGAAAAGTATAGGTGTATTACTATCTCCTGATCGACCTTCTAGTCCTGGGTAGTAGCTGGTGGTGGCATTTTCATTACGTGCCGGAAAATAGTGAAAAAGTCCTGATATTCCTGGCATGTGGTGTTGATAGTACACAATAGCCTGATAAGCTACTTCAAGCATAGCTGAGGGTGCATCCCAACCAAAACCAATAAAGCAAAGAGATGTTTCATGTGACCATCTCCCACGAATGTGCAGCTCTGATTTATAGATTCTAAGTGAAGAGCTTCGCTCAGCCGAAAAGAAATGGTATTCAGGTTGGTGAGTGTGACCAAGATGTTGTAACATAAGCCATAAAGTATGAGGCAAGGTTCCTTCTTCATAACCTCCCGAATACCCCAATGGCTGCCACATAATGGTCATCTACAACAACAAGAGCTAGTTAGCAACCTTAAGTGAAGTTCTAGAGAACAAAATCTGCTTGCTGTGGAATAGGCTAAAAATAATTGAATGGTTGCCATGCATTTCCATTAACGAAATAAAGGACAAAATATTTTCCCACTATTTTCTCCCATTATGTGAATTGTCTCTACCATGGTTTAACAATAGTATGCAACCTTCAAGTAACTATACAAAAACTACAATTCCAAAAGTTCTCCTAAAATACTCATGAGGCTTACTACATAAATCAAACCGACTCTAGTAGGATAGCAAATATTGGGTAGTTAGGTTCAGGTTTGTACAAACTGAAAACGAACTTATTAACTGCATCCCAGACCATGCAACTCAAGGTTCAACCCCATGATAAGGCTAAACAAAAATTTTACCTTTTTATCTTCGTTACTAAGTTTGTCTAAGAATAAATCCAACCTTGGGAAGTCTTAGCTAAACAATCAATCTAATGGCTTAAACACAAACAAGCCATCCTACCCCACATCTACCCATTCTAGGGCTTTAAGAAAAGAAGCGGAATTTTGAAATTTTCCAATTAAAAGGAGTAAGGAATTTGAAAGTAGGAGTAATACAGAATTTTTTTCAAGCTTCAATTGGTTTTAGTCAAATCACTTTCTTTTCGAAATAACCATGATCCTAAAGATTCAACATAAGGTTTTAAATTCAGCATAAAAGACCTAGGGAAGATTCTAAACCAAAGGGGGATCAGATGTAAGATTGATTAGTTTTCACAAATACTTTATAGAGGAGAACAAAGTCCTCAAAATATCCTTCTTTTGAAGCCATCCTAACAATCAAGTTTTGAATAAAGGGTTCCTACAGTCAGTCTTGGCTCTGATACCAACGCTGTCGGGCAACCCGGGACTTATACTTTTCAATGTCAATTGTGATTCTCACATAGTCTCGGTGAATGGGATCCATACACGCATAATAGCCATTCAATCCACTATGTGAACTGAAAATCACAAGTAACATCAATAGTATAAATTCCGAGGCACCGAATGTTGAGCAAAGGAGATATTGCTGGGACTCACGCATGCCAGTCAACTTCAGCCTGGAGTATGCCCGTCAAACCACTCGAAGGTGGCGACCAGATGTGTTACACATCCAGGAGACTTGACCAAAGTGCATGAGCTCTACAACATCTCCAATGAACAAAATTCATACGCATGTATTAGCAAGCCGAAAACATATCAAACTTACTAACACACTTTCATCTAGCAGTTGATATCGCATCAAGGGTAATTCAGAGTCTTAGCCATTACAGAAACATTAATTTAACTATACATATGGCCGACCGGCCCAATAGTTATTGGTTCAGCGGAAGCAACATACTACCCAAAACCTTTTTGCAACCGACTGGGGTAAACCCTAGTTAGAACCATCCTGAAACTCAAGAGCATCCCCATCAAAGCAATCATCGTCATTAAAGGATTCTCCTGCGTCTGATTCTAAAACAAAACATTTGAAACAGAAAAACAATGATAATAGCAAGAGTCAGTACATTACGAATAATGTACTGGCATCGCCAATCCTAACGAACATGCATGGCGTAATCAAAGGAAAGGCTTAAGTAGGTTTATTTTCAGCATAAAGCAAATTTCATTTCCAAAATTCATTTTCTAAGTAATGAGTAACAAATGAACCTTTGGTAAAACTAGATTTATCATCATGGCATCATATTTGCAAAGTATAACTCATATTATATAATACTTGACACTATCCATAGCATCAAGTACACAAGTCATTTCCAAACATTTCTCACAATATTCCACAAATAAGAATTTGGAAGGTAACAGGAATACAGAATGGAAAACAATCATCTATACTCAACACATATCCTTATGTCGCTCATAACCGTGAGCACGGCTAATCGATTAGATTAAAACTCTACAGAGCCCGTACACTGTACCCACATGATGTAAAATAGTAATCATGTAAAAACATGCCACGCGATACCGAAGTACCCGTTTTACTACTCACAACATAGCCTTTACATTAATTATGATTTAGCCATGCACCAGCACGATAGGTGTGATTCCGTCCTAGGCATATGACCTAGAACCGTTAGGAGGCGGGCCCACGCCTGAGCCTAACACCATGATAGCAAAAACATCCTTTCCTATCATGAGGCACCATATCGTTGTATTGGACAGACTTAGACGCCTAAACTACCATACAGGTAATTAGGTAGTTCCTATGAATCATCGCTAAGACTAATTCATACTACAACGGCCTACCTTAATGCAAGACTAAACCATGAACAACTTAATCAGCTATGGCCATCCCATAATAGCACATGTGGTCGTACTACATACACAAGAGACTGACATTGAGTGAAGTCCTTAACTATCTCAGGCATACACTCTCCCTATCGATACACAACTAAATTCCATATGTGTACCAATTGCTGCCCAAGATTGAAACATTCATTTTCTCATTTTAGTTCACAAATAAGTACCCATTTTCTTTCAATGAGAGGTTATTTAGAAACAAATAGTTCCAGAAATAATAAGATGCCCATAATGATAGTAATAGTTTAAATCTAAGCATCGCTAAGCGGTCACAGCGATAATTGACATAGATCAAGTTGTCGAAAAATAATAGTATTTAGCGTATCCTAAGGTGCCAAATAATAAATGGAGTTTTTCAGATGGATACATGCATGTTTAGGTATAACTATACTCATTTAAATTACCCATCTTTTTTAGTTGTAAACTAACCTAGCATTTTTGCAAACAAAGATTTAAACCTTCAAAAATAGGATCAATATGATCAAAGGAAGAGAGGAAGGTTGGCTTGCCTTGCTCTTGTTCCACCCCTGGTCCAGCTATGTAATGCACCTCTTCGATGAGGATTTGATTGTCGTCTAAACATACATGAAAATTCCAAATTAAACTTATGTAAAATAAAATTCAACATGCCCTAAATTAAATGCTATGCTTGAGGTGATGTGATGTTGGGTTGACTGAATTTTTAGTGCAATATTTTCCATTTAATCAAATTCCATTCAAAAGTTATAAATTTTTAAAGTTGGAAAATAATTAATTATGGCCTATGTACAAACTTTAAATATTAGGACATAAATCTCTAAAGTTCTGTTGGGTTTAACATTTCTAAAAGATAGAGCATAAAAATATGAATCTAACAAAATTTAGTTTGAAAATTTTGAAGTTATTATGAATTTACTATGAATTTCCAAAGTTAAAGCTATTTTTCAGTTTAACAAAAAATACCTTCATCATTTTCTCTAGACTTTACAAATTTTAAAAGACCTCGGGTCCACCAGTCAGCCTCTGCACAATTGCCCTGAGGCCCCTAGGGTTTTGGTGAATAGAACCCGCGGTCCTCGGCACGTGGACTAAGCGATTAAGCAAAACAGTACTCGGGTTCTTGTGTAACTACAGGAAGGTCCTGTCCCCACCTGTAAGGCTCTGGTTAAATTGTTAAAACGCCCCTGGAGATCCTGTCCGATCACAGGCTAGCCCCTAGCGCTGGTTCAGACAGAGGAACGGCGCGGCGGCGAGCTTCGCGGTGATTTCTGCGGCGAATGGATGGGTTACAGACGACGCGGCTATGGAGGAAATGGTAGGAGGATCCTAGACGAAGCTCATGGTGTCCGCCATGCGAGCTATGGTGATCTAACGCGACGGCAACAGCGGGTGGAGCGGTGGCTTGCTATGGCTTGCAAATGCATATCGGGTTTAGGACGTCTTCGGCGCGTGCACGTGCAAGCATGCGAGGCTAAGGACGTCCAGGATGCTCACTAAAACGTAGACAGTGCTCGGCTAAACATCCAAGTGTTCGCTTCGGTCCCGAAGGCGGCTCGGTTTGGCGGTCGTCGTCGGCAGAGAGCTCCCGGTCCAGGCAAGCAAGGAGGAGTACAAGCATCGGTTAGAGACGGCATAGGGTAGCTCTCTGCGAAAGGAATCGTCTTAAGACTTACCAGAGAGAGAGATATAGCTAGAGGACGTCGGCGGCCGGAGATGAAGAAGATGAGAGGGATCTCCTGACTGAGGGCTCCTCAACTCGATTCCTCTGGGCTTCGGGATTTTCTTGAGGTGAAGATTGCGCTGGCAAAATGGCTTGGACGGATTTGAAGCCTTGGAGCTTGGCGACGATGACGACCCCCACGGCGGCGCTCGGAGATCACCGATGGCCCGAGTGGACGCGGTGCGCGTTCCCGGGGATTTGCTACACCAAATCGACAGGGCTTTGAGGGGTTAGCAACGGCATCGATCAGAGACATTGGAACACGGTTTAACTCGGACCAGGACATACCCGATGAAGCGGAATGGTGGGGTTGATCTCACCGGCGCCGAGGAAGACTACTTTGCTACTCGAGCTTCTGGATTTGTCGCCCTCGTTTTCTCCGCGAAAATGGAACCACGGTGAGAGAAAAGAGATGTCCGTTGGCCGGGAAGAATTTATATGGCGGTCGGCAGTGAGGTGGCAAAGGAGCGGCGCTCGGCGGCGTCGACGCGTGTTGCGCGCGTCGTCGGCAGGAGGGCGGTGCTAGCTTGACGTGGAGGTGACAGTCCAACTGACAAGTGGGTCCCACAACAGCCTGGGCCCACCTGACAGTGTGCAAGCTGTATGTGTGTAGTGGAGAAGACACTGGAAAAAAATTGGCTAAGTCCAAAACTGAAGCTGAAATGCCATATCTGCCCTGAGGTTAGTATATTTTCCAGGGACAATTTGGTAAAATTCCAAATGGCAAAATGGTAATACACTATTTCATCTGCAACTTGGTTAAATTTCCCACACTAAAATGTTCTTGATCTAATTTTCATGAAGTTCCAAAGTAGGTTCTAGAGGTTCTGAAATTTCAGATTTTAAGTTTAATTCAAACTCTTTATTTGAATAGTTTGAAAAGGAAAATTTAAAATCTAGCAAAACTTACAATTTACTCCATACCCATGGGTCAAACCCATTGAGTTATTCCATTATTTCTAATGTTTTGGATTTTTATCTGGGTATTTAATTATCGGGTTCATTTATTCAAATAGCTACAATGCATATGCTTTAAAATAAACGGCTAAAAAAAGAAAATTTTAATCACAAACTCAGAAAAAGACATTTTTATTTTCGACCACCATTCAATATTACATAGCCTTCTAAAAGGTCGTTGTGGTATGTTACAGATTGCATCTGAGCGCCTTCATCCACATCAGTTTCCAAGCATGGTGGCAAGAATGGGCTGCTCATATCTTTCACCAATCGGCCAGATTTTATCTAACAGAGCTTATCCAGGATATCAGCCCTCAAGTCCCTGACGGCCCGATTCCATCCGTGAGCAATAGTGGACAGAAGATATCATATGCAATGTTCCTGGCTCCGTCGGGCAATTCTGTTCTAGAATCGGCTATCGGCCTTACTGCCCCAAAGGTCTCATCGCTGCTCCAAGGGCCGATAGCTAAAGAAACCACCAAAAGGAAGGCGCCGGCAAGGGACAAACCCCAGAAACTTGTGAAAAAATCCAAGGTTGCCGACCAGGCCGATCCTGTCCGATTAGACCCCTCCGTAGAAGAGTTTCTGGACGACCAAGTAATGGAGGAGGAGGTCGATGCAGCTGCCGCCGATGTGCCTGAAGAAGAAAATCCATCAGCCGAGACTACTAAGGAACCATCGGCCAAGACCACCGCAATCCCACTGGCCGATGACCAAGCCAACGCCGCCCAACCAAAGAAAACCAGGCATGCAATCCGCAAGGTAACACATTTCCTTTCTTGAATTTATGCAATCTCCTTCTGTTGGTATGTTACATCTCGATCCCTTGCAGGTTCTTGCATCGTCTTTGTTGAAGGAATGAACTCAATCGGCCCCTTTGGCAAGAACCAAGAAAGCAACCTTGCAAAGGCGCGAACGAGCCAAGGCCCGATTGAGAACACTGTCTCCTTCTCCACCACCCTCTCCGATTGCCTCGGTAAGAGTTAATCTCTTTTTGTCTTATTCTTCTAATGATATGGGCCTGATCGTCCTTTCTTGTCCCTTTTCAGCCACGAGCTCCATCACCTGCACCGCATTGGCCAACCCCTTCGCCTACGGTATCAAAACAGCAAAAGGAAGCCGATGCTAGCACAGCCGATGTCCATTCTCAGGTAAGCCAGATCATTTTGATTCCTTTGCCGATTTCTTGTCTAACTAGGCTGACCATGCCCTATGTTGATATTTACAGAACTTAGCCGATATGTTTTCTTTTGATATCGGCCAATTCCTTGATGACGAGGACAAAGAGCCACCCATCACAACCAAGGCGTCGATCTCTGACGAACTGAAGAACCGGCTGTCCGACATCGCCAATCGGCTAGAATCATCTTTGGAATTCTTGGTGGAGGATTGCACTCCCATCAGGATCAGGATACAAGAAATTCAAGACCAACTGCCTGAAGACCTGATGGAAAACCTGACACCGGCCATCTTCTTGGAACAATACCGATTTAAGCTCCACAAGGCGAAAGAAAGAATCGCAGAGAGGCGTGAACGTGAAAGTTTGGAATCGGCCTTAACTGCCAGCAGAGCCCAAGTCAATTCTGACAAGACTAGATTGGACGAGCTGGCTGTTGAGCCGATTATCCTAAACAATAGGCTTGAAGAACTCCGTCGTCTCGAAGCAGATTTGGTACTGAAGCTAGAAGCTACCCGCAAAGAAATCCAAGAAGTTGAAGCCGGAATAGCTGCATCACCCAAGGCCATAGAAGACCAAACGACGAAGCTGAAGGCATCGGCCAAGTACCTTGCAACCCTAAGCAAATCTTTGAAGCCAATCCCAGGGTCGACGGCCGATGACGCCCAAGTAATAAAAGACATTGACCAAATCCGTCGTAAGGCCATTACAGCTATTGAGAACTTTATAGGGTGATGTAATATTTATTGTGTCCTTCTTGTAAACAGATAACCCCCTGCTTTGATTATCATAAATCTCATCGGCCAATCAGCCAAATTTGATCTGAATAAATCTGAAGAGGTTCAAGCTTGAAAAAATTTTGAAGTCCATAAACCTAGATCAATCTGACAAACTTGAAGAATCTTGAAGGAAAATCTTGAAAAATTTCGCACTTGTATATATATATGCCCCCCAAATTTTAGAAGATGAGGGCTCATGTTGTAAAATTTGACCTAAGGGTGATAGTATATATCAGCCATCTAAAGACGATGTGCACCACATCGGCTGGCAAGCCGATCATGAATCGATCCAGATGCTGGGATGATATTTCTTTAAGTATTTGCCGTTAAGGGCTCGTCCATAAATTTCTCCATCTAATCCTTTGAGCAGATAAGCATTATGGGGAACACATCGATGAATCTAAAAAGGACCTTCCCAACTAGGTGACCACTTGCCAAATTTATTATCTCTGGAACCAATCGGCATTATTAATTTCCAAACAAGATCCCTTTCCTCAAATGACTTGGCGACAACTTTCTTATTATAATGACGAGCAACTCGATCTTTATCTCGCTTTATTTTCTCCAAAGCCCGCAATCGGATGTGCGCCAAATCATCTAACTCATCAACCATAAGATTATGATACTCATCGGCTGTTAAGTCGTCTGGCAAAGCAATCCTTCTTGAGCCGATGTTGGTCTCCCATGGCAGTACAGCTTCATGTCCATAAACCAGCTGATAAGGTGGCACTTGAATTGCACCATGACAAGTCATCCGATACGCCCAAAGGGAATCGGCCAGCGTGGTATGCCACTGCCTCGACTGTTCATCAATTTTTCTCTTGATCAACTTAATTAAAGTCTTATTAGAAGCTTCTGCCTGCCCATTAGCTTGTGCATAATATGGAGAAGAATTTAGTAGCTTGATGCCCATGCTGTCGGCAAACTGCACAAACTCATCGGACACGAAAATTGATCCCTGATCTGTGGTCAATGTTTGGGGTAACCCAAACCGATATATAATATGCTCCTTGACAAACTGAATTGCATCCTTGGAATCAACCTTCTTAAGAGGGATGGCCTCAACCCACTTTGTGAAATAGTCGGTAGCCACTAAAATATACTTGTGGCCTTTGCTCGATGGTGGATTAATCTGACCGATCATATCTATACCCCATCCTCGAAACTGCCACAGCTTTATGATTGGATGCATAGCCGATGCCGGTGCTCTCTGGATTGCTCCAAATTTCTGGCAATCTTGACATCCTTTATAATACTTGAAACAATCCTCAAGCATTGTTAGCCAAAAATATCCAACGCGCTTCAAAAGCCATCTCATTTTATGGGCCGATTGATGGGTTCCACAAATCCCTTCATGTACTTCACTCATAACAACTTTGGCCTCCTCGAGACCTAGGCACTTGAGCAAGACACCATGAATCGTCCGATAGTAGAGGTCATCATCTAATAGGACGTACTGCAAGACTTTGTATTTCATCTGTCGCGACGCCGACTGGGAAGGATTTTTTAAATAATCAATGAAAGCAAACCTCCAGTCGTCGGCATCCACGGCAGCGATTTGAATATGAACATCTTTAGCCATCGGCCTGTACCCTGATGCCCCCTGAGCTAGATCATTGGCCTCGAAGTTCTGTTTCCTGGGTATATGCCTCATCGTCACAATCTTGAAAACCTGTAGCAACTCCTTGCACTCCTCATTGTAAACTCTGAGAATATCATTCTTGCATTCATACTCCCCAGAAAGTTGATTAATGACCAGCTGTGAATCACCAAAGATCTCTACGGAATCGGCTTCGACCTCTTGTAATAATTGCAAACCCTTAAGAACTGCCTCGTACTCTGCTTGATTGTTGGTATAATAGGGCTTGATAGTAAAAGCGAACTCGAAGCTTGCCCCCCGAGGGGATATTATGACCAGGCCGATACCGCATCCATGCCTGCAAACAGATCCATCAAAATACAGTGTCCACGACACAATGTCTGCATATGCAATTGAATCGTCTCTGTGTTGAACAATGAAATCGGCCAGGGCTTGTCCTTTAATTGTTTTGGCCGATTCATATCTGAGGTCAAACTCTGTTAAGGCAAAAATCCACTTTCCAATTCTCCCTTTTAAAACGGGGGCCGATAGCATGTACTTCATCACATCGGCCTTACTTACCACAATGCACTCATTGGAAAGTAAATAATGCCTCAACTTAGTACATGAAAAATATAAACATAAACATAGTTTCTCCACCGGCGTGTACATTGTTTCAGCATCTAACAACCTCCTACTCAGATAAAAAATAGTTCTTCTTTGCCGTCAATGTCTTGAACCAGAACTGAGCCGATGGATTTCTCATCGGCCGATAGGTACAGTCTGAATGGAACCCCTTTCTACGGAGGGATCAAAACCGGAGGGGTAGTTAAATAGTCCTTGATATCGTCCAGCGCTTTTTGTTGCTTATCACCCCATACAAACTCTTGATCGTCCTTTATCTTCAACAATGGAGTGAATGGCTCTATCCTGCTTGATAGGTTTGATATAAAGCGCCGCACAAAGTTGATCTTGCCAAGCAGAGATTGTAACTTGGTCTTGTTAGTTGGAGGCTTGATATTTTTGATAGCATCAATGTTTTTCTATGTAATCTCAATTCCTCTTTCATGGACTAAGAAACCTAAAAACTGACCGGCCGATACGCCAAAGGCACATTTGTTAGGGTTCATTTTTAAACCATATTTCCTTGCTCTTTCTAGTACCTTGCGTAAATCGGCCAAGTGCATATCGTACTCTTTGGACTTCACGACGACGTCATCGATGTAAACCTCAATTAGTGAGCCGATGAGATCATGAAAAATATAGTTCATAGCTCTCTGATAAGTAGCTCCAGTTTTCTTTAAGCCGAAGGTCATGACAACCCACTCATATAGGCCGATTGCCCCCGGACACCTGAAGGCTGTTTTGTGAATATCTTCTTCGGCCATGAAAATCTGGTTGTAGCCTGCGTTCCCATCCATGAAACTAATAATCTTGTGTCCAGACGCGGCATCTACTAGCAGATCGGCCAACGGCATAGGGTACTCATCTTTTGGCGTTGCTTTATTCAAGTCTCTGAAATCGATACACACCCTAAGCTTGCCGTTTTTCTATAACACTGGAACTATGTTGGAAACCCAGTCCGCATATCGGCAGGGTCTAATAAAATTGGCGTTGTAAAGCCTAGTGATCTCTGCTTTGATAGCTTCGTGAATATCGGCCTTAAATCTCCTAGAAGCCTGCTTAAATGGCTGATAGCCTGGTTTGATAGGTAACCGATGTTCTACGATCGATCGGCTTAACCCTGGCATCTCATGATATTCCCATGCAAAACAGTCCATGAATTCTTTCAAAAGATTTATCAAATTATTCTTATATTTCCTTGGCAGATTAGCACTTACATACATCGGCCTAGGCCTGTCACCTATTCCTATATCAACCTCTTCGAGCTGATCGGCCGACGTAAAGCCTTGTCCCAATTTTCCATCTAACTCATCCACCGCATCATCTGTGTAGGGACTAGCTTGCTTATCTTGGACAGTGGATGGGACATCTTTGTTAAAGCAACTGCTTGTCTTGATCTTCAATCGTCTCGATGTCGCAATCAGTTACTTTGAGGAAATCGGCATCCCAGACTCGTCCGGACAGGCAATCGATTCCCTCCATCTCCCAAACTGCGAGATTGGCATTGGCCACGTGTACTGACCGATCGGCCTGCACGATCTCGACCTGGTCCCCTTGCCATTGTATAAGGCATTGGTGCATTGTTGAAGGGACGCAACAATTTGCGTGGATCCAATCCCGTCCCAACAACAGGCTGTAGGAACCCTTTCCATCAAAGACGAAAAAAGTGGTGGGTATCGTCTTGTTGCCCACGGTGAGCTCCACGTTTAGCACCCCCTTCGCCTCGGACGCGTTGCCACCAAAGTCTTTCAGCACCATGTTGGTCTTGATGAGATCCTCAGGCACTTTTCCAAGCTTCCTGAAAGTCGTATATGGCATTAAGTTTACTGCCGCGCCGCCGTCGACCAGCATCTTCGTCATCGGCCGCCCGTTGACGAATCCCTTGATGTATAACGGCTGGAGGTGCCTGTAGCTAGTGTCGGCCGACTTGTCGAACACGGCTTGGTCTGGTGACAGCTGTAACTTAGCCAAGGACTGCTCATCGTCGGCTACTGCTTCATCGGCCGTCTGCACGCTGTATTCTGCTGGCAATATAAAGACCATGTTAACAGAAGCCGATGCTACGCCTTTACCTTTTGCAGACGCAGGAGCTTGTGCTGATTTCGAGGTGCCTTCATCGGCCTTGACCACCGTAGATTTTATCCTCCACTCTTTCTTAGTCCTGGTGGGCCGATGGGCGGTTGTTGCTTGCTGCTCCTAGACCTGCTCCTTCTTCCTCAGCCTCTGTACCCGTCGTTTTTGGGTCTTGGTAAACACGTCGCTTGGGCACCACTGAGGATTCTGGGGTTGATCGTCATCTTCGTCGTAACGATCTTGGTGCATCAGCCCTAGCCTTTCATGCACAGATTTTCTTTGCTTGGCTGGCCGATACGCTTGCCTGCTTGAGCTGGCCTGATAGGAGTCTTCTATATCATTGCACGCAGGGCACTCTTGGATGGATGGCAACCTCATCCCTTCGTTCCAGCAGAAACGGAAAAACTCGCACTCCCAATGCGGGTTGTAGGAGTTGTCTTGATCGGCGCAGTTTTGTGCTTGTTCTTCCCGCCGCCGCTGGTATTTTCTGATCAGGCCCTCCGAGGTCTGATAAGATCGCTTGCCGGTCTGATGGCCATCGCCGTCAGCCCTATCTGCCCGCACCATGTTGACTGGGAACGGGTGTCCTTCTATCTTCATCGACCGCTTGGCATCATCGATCTTAATCTTGCCCTGCTCGATGGCCGATTGGATCTGTTGTCGGAAGATCTTGCATTCGTTGGTATGATGGGAATATGTATTGTGCCACTTGCAATATCTCCTCTTCTTGATTTCTTCGGCCGATGGCAGTATATGACCTACTGGCAGCTGGATCTGCTTTTCTTGCAGGAGTAAGTCAAATATCTTGTTGGCCTTGTTGATGTCGAAGTCGTACTTATCTTCTTTATCGCCTTTCTTGGCTCATTGGCATGTCGTCGGCTTCTTCATCCGGCCCACTCGGCCAGATCGACGTCGGCATCTTCTTCGTCGTCTTCGTCGGAGGCGTACTGATAGACCGTATTGATCTTCTTCGCGAACTTCTTCGCCTCCTGGAATCGCTGCTCGTAGGCCGATACTCGTTGTGCTAGCTAAGCTAGACTGTCAAACTCTTGTGACGAGAACCATTCTCGTATCGGCCCCAGTAGTCCCTGGAACGCCAAATCGGCCAGTTGGGAATCGGTCAAACTAAGGCTGTAGCACCTGTTCCTTATGTCCCTGAATCGTTGAATGTATTCCGGGACCGATTCGTCAACCCTCTGCCTGATGGCGGTGAGATCGGACAGCTTCATCTCTTGTACGCCGTTGTAAAAGTATCTATAAAACTGTTTCTCTAGGTCGATTCATCCTCTGATGGAATTGCAGGGTAAAGAGGAAAACCATGTAAATGCTGACCCTGACAAAGACAGAGGGAAAAACCTCACCCTCAACGCCTCTATGGCCGATGCCTCCCCACACTGTGCTAGGAATCGGCTCACGTGCTCGTATGTCGAGACGTTGTCCTGCCCTGAAAACTTGGAGAAGTCCGGGATTTTGTATCGGCTTGGCAGTGGCACTCTGTCGAACTCCTCGGGGTACGGATGCCGATACACTGTAGAGCTCTCCTTGGGCTTCAAGCCGAACTGATCTCGCATCACCTCGGCTATCATGTCGGCCCAGTATCCTGCGGGCTGGTGTGGAAAGTCCTGGTGGTATGACTGCTACAGGTCCTCTGCCCGATATTGCCTGGGAGAGTACGGTTGGAAGTGATGATTCAAGTTCTGTGCATCGTACTGCCCTGCAGTATACTGCTGGTAGCCCTGCGGCGCATTGTACGCAGTCGGTGGCGGAGGGTTACTGAACACGAGGGCTTGAGGTTGTCCAGCCGATGGCGGGTTTACTGGGACTTGCTGCATCGGCTCGATCACCGGTTGTTTCCCTTTTGTCCATTGCGCAAATTGTTCCTCCGTGATGTGCTGGGGACTTCCTCCCACTTATTTGGCCAGGACCAGTGGCATGGTTGGCACCGGCTGAGCCGATGGAGGCGGGATCGGCGCTGTCGGCTGTGGGGTTGAACTCAAATCGGTCCTCAGGGTCCGATAAGCAGGGAACTTGTTTTCAGGCAAGAAAATCGGCACTTAAGGTTTGTACTGGTGAATTGAGCCATCTAGGATTGATTTGACCGTATTGGTCAATGTATTCACCAAAATCCCCGACTGGTTGACTAGCGTAGAGTGGACTGTGGAGTCGATGCGGTCTTGCAACGTCGGTGCGGCGTTCTCTTCAGTTTTGATGGCGTGGTCGTGGGCTGCCGCCGACGTGCTGGCTCCATCACCAGGGCTCGGCATTATCACCTTAGATTTTTGGATAAGGGTGCCTTGCCGAGTCCTAGAGTATGTCTGCAGGCACATATTTTGGAATTGCTCGACCAGCTTGTCCATCTCAGCTCTCTGCTCTTCATTGAGCTGGTCGACCGTCATGGAGACGACGTTCTCCTCGGAGATCTCACCCTGCTTTGACATCTTGCAGTGGTCTTCTTGTTGTCATGAAGCTTGTGTTCGTTTGGTCCCACCGGGCGTGCCAAAAGCGTGTTGGCGTAGAATTTCGACCCGCCTTGCAACTAAACGGGTTCCACGTTTCCACGGCGGCCTGGGAGGTTTGCTTTACTCCAGTGCAGGTCCAAAAGCTTGCCTAGGTACGTGTAGGGCGTGCCAGTTGATTTGATCTGCAATCAACAAGATAAACAAGTAAACCATATCAGAAAACAATGACCGATCGGCCGATAGGCCAATGTCGCATTGTCGTGGCTCAGCCGATAGGGCAAAGCTATATCGGCTTACTTGTGATAAAGCGAGGTTAAAGCATGAATCTAATCTTATCAGCCTTCATCAACATACTGATGTCAATTAATGGCATCGGCTGATAAGGGATAATAAAGATAACTACACTAGCTAATACTCTAATGTGAATCTATATGAACTAACCAAACAATATAAACATACTGATCACAGATAAACCCTAAAGAGTAATCTATAACAAATACATTTATATTCATCAATCCATTCATGTAGATGGCAGACACACATAAAAACCTTAGGATAATCATATGTACCAGGTAAGACTGGCTGAAACCCCAGTGCTATCCTTAATTACAACCGAAAACAGGCTTCGAGTTAAATCTCAAAACAGAACTAAGGTCGATAGCAACTCAAAGTGTGAATTGAGACTTAACACAAAGAAAATCAAGTCGCCGATTGCTTTTGGGGATGGTAGATGCATTGAAAGATCTAACCAAGCATAGTAATTAAACCGTCGTCGGCAACAAACCCTAAAACGAGTAAATCGCTAACGAAGTATAATTAAGACACTTGTCAAGATCATTCAAAACATGATAAACGACGATCACATCATCGAGGCTTAACGTGTCTAAAGCGACACGCTAGCCCCGACGATGTAAATCGTCGGGCACGAGTTCTTACCTCTGCTCTGGGGAAGCAAGAACTCGCCGGAGTTAACCTCTTGCGAGGGTTGGCGATGCGCCGAAAGTAGATTGAAACAAACTGATTGTTGTCTTGAGCTGTGAGAGAGAATTTCTATGTACATACTACCGGGATATTTATACCCGGGATTACAACATGGTCCTTGTAAGACACGATCTTATTTCTAATTAACAAACAAGTCTTTGCGGCAAAATCTTGCCAAAGATTAGATCTAAACCTACTTAATTTACAAGATACAATTGCCTAAAACCGAGCCTTATCTCTATTTGGCAACTTCCTTGAAGCTTATCCTGAGCCCAAACCAAGCCCACGCTGACTCTGTCAACTCCCAGCCTCTATCGGCCAATGACCGTATTGAATCCGTATCGGCCGATACGCTCTTCCTGGTAGTGCCTCTCCCAGTCCGATACGCTTATCGAGTCCGATACGAGACTTGGTCCGACTCCAATTCAGCCCTTCTCTCCGCGTCGGTTTCCTCTTCCCTCTCCGGGCCGATTACGAAAATCTGCTGTTAACACGGCTACTTGTGACCTCTAGTCCGCACTCAAATTGTAGAGTGTGGGGTGCTAGGCCGGCACCGAACCAACTAGAGTGTAGCCTCCGGGCTTGTACCACATTATGTGGACTTGTACGAACTCTGCAGAGTTAAAACTAACCGGTTAGCCGTGCTCACGGTCAAGAGCGACTTGGGGAAATAGCATGAGTGTAATTTTATTCTTTTTAAAACACTTTATAAAAATGGTTGAGGATGGAAATTTGATGATGATTTTGATGCTAATGATGACTTGCTACTAGGGAAAGTGCAAGCGTGATGTTTATGATCTATGATGATGTTAATGAGGAGAAATGATGATTATGTTGTTAAAATTATTTATATTGATCACCATGCTCTACTTTATATACTTATTCTACAAATGTTTACAGAGTTACCGTTTGCGAAATATTATGAAACAACTTAGCTTTATGCAAATGAACCTACATATAGCCGTTTTTTGATATTTAGAGCTTGCATGTATGTAGGATTGTATTGTCTTGCCAATTAATATGGTTAATGTACTGACACTTGTATCTTTTGTGGGTTGTTTGTCTAAATTGTTTTGCAGGTATAATTGAGTGCTGCGGGTTTCGTTGATCTCTTCAGGACGGTTCATTCGGGGTCTACCCCTAGTCGAATTGCTTATGGGTCTTGGATAAATAAGCTTTCGTGCGAACCTCTATTTATAAGGCCGTTCGGCCATATGTATCATAGACTAAGATTCTAAATTAATAGTGTGCTAGTACTCCTTGTTTATGATATGAATATCATTTGCTTTGACGAAAGTGTCTTGGTATGTTCTAGCTTATAGAGCTATCTAGACATGAGTATAGATGTTGAACAAACGAGATGTTGTAGAGCTTAGCAAATTGTCAGTCTCCTGAGATGTGTAACACATCAGGTCGTTACCTTCGTGTGGTTTGACGAGCACGTCTCAGGCTGAAGTTGACTGGCACGCTAAATCCCAACAATGTCTCTTTTGCTCAATATTCGGCACTACGTAATTTATATTGAATGGTGATTAGTTGTGATCATGAGGCACATTGAGGCTTGAGTGACTATTATGCGTGTATGGATCCCACTCTCCGAGACTACGTAATTTATATTGAATGGTGATTAGTTGTGATCATGGGGCATATTGAGGCTTGAGTGGCTATTATGCGTGTATGAATCCCACTCTCCCAAAATCATATGGTGATCACAAATGACACCGGACAATATAATTTTCGGATGCTTGACAGAATTGGTATTATAAAATTTAGAATTAAACACTACCCATTTGTTTTCTTGTTGGGCTTCTATTTGGTGTTTTCTTAATTTAATTAAAAAATTAATATGAATAATTACTGATTTATCCATAGCTTGGAGTCTCAGTTGTTGATTTATCATGATTTAATAGTTTCAGAATTTATTATGTAAAATTTATCAAGTTTTACTTGCTGTGGAAACTCAACTACAACAATTCACGATTTAATAACTCTGAAATTTGTTATTAAAAGTACGAAGTAAATTGTTCGTAACTTAATAATTGAAAAGATTGGAATTAAAATTTATTGTTGCCTTGGCCTGGCCTAAGGTCAAAATCCAACTGCGTGACCATCAACGGTACTTTCTCTGTCCAAAAAAATGACGATTCCCAGAAGTATGAAAAATGACGATTCCCAGAAGTATGAGGCAAAATTAGTACAGACATCCAAAGACCAATATGCCCTCACAAAGTACAACCATCGATTTTCAAAAAATATAAAATAGATAGATTCCCTACAAAATAAAATAGAGAGAGATGGCACATGGGGGGTGGGAGTGGAAGCTTGTGTGTACAATACGTAACTAGCAATAGTCACGCGCCACGCTGCGTGTGTGGATTGAAACATTTGAAGGTGACATCATACTCAAAGCAGCCCAAGATGGTTACAGTCGTGAAGTTTGCACCAAGAGCATACTTGCATTTACACATTATTAATATTTTCAAGATCAAATGTGAATTGTTCTGATCGGTTCGTTCAGAGAACAATTTGTACAACCAATGCACAATAATGTAAAAGTAGCAACCACCTAAAAATTAGTACCTTTCCAGTGTGATATGTAGATTACAGAAAACGATCAGTGTTGCGGCGGTAATCATCAGAGAAGGCAAGGCACATAGCTGAAAATTTTTCACATAGAAATCTTCATCACGAACTAATGAGATCTTTTCATATAGCACCTGCATTGTGAAGGATATTTTAGTGTTTCGGCGGAATAAAAACAACAGTATATCACCAAATGTATTTGCAGCAATTTAGATGACTGCTGCTTATTTGGAAAGTGCCAGTGACTACTGAGCTATGCCGAACATTATGTCCAAGAGTTCAATTTTACATGCATGAAGTGTGTTGAAGATACCCGTCTACCAAAAGGTGGAAACAAAATATTGCAATTTCCATCGATTAAACACAAAAAGAATTAATGAAATCATAATGTCAAGTGAACTTATGATGCAAACTTCATAGACGTATATGTAAAAACAAATTCAATTTGAAAGAGGATGGGTCAGTAGCAAATTCCAGAACCACAGTTGAAAAAATGCAAGTAGGAATATCACTATAAAGAAAAAAAAAAGACCCCGTGTGCACCTATTGAAGCATATTTTTTTTATAATCATGATTTAGAGACTTATTTAGTATATCTGACTACTGCAGTTGCTATGATTAATCGAATTTATGGAGACTACCTAGATATGATGGCCAAAAGACTTGCAGCATGATATGATATAGTTAACTTAATCGTGGCCAAAAGACTTGCAGCAGGATATGATATAGTTACTCTGAGGTATGGCTATTTAAAATTATCTGCATGATCTAAATATAGGGGTAAAAGGTGGGGGAGCAGCAAATCAGCAGAAAAATGATCATAGATGGAAAACATACCAGATGGAACATGTGGTTGCTGATTTGCATTCCATGGCAAGAAATAAAAGGGAATATATAATTTATAAGTTTGTATTAACCACTTGCTATTTAAATTCAGAATATCTAGATTATTTTAAAATAATGATCTTATCTGAATATCTTTTTTCCAGAATATGCAGCCACATTTCAGATTTATAAGCCTGGAAAAAAGGTACTAACGAACATTCCATCCTCGGTCAAAGAATCCCCTCGTAGATCAACTGGCCTAGAAAAGAAGAAAAATAATTGTTTCATGCATAGAAAGTGGTTTTAAGTTTATATCCATCTGTTGGATATTCAGACAAAACTTGAAGGAGAATAACTATTCCACATTGGTTCCAGACAATTACATCCTTTTCATGAGAAAGCAACAATTGCTTTTGTTCCCAATACCGCATTGGGCTGTACTTCCCAATTATTATGAATGATTTGTGTAAACAAAAATTAGCAATAAGACACATGGGACACTATTCTAATATCAGTATGTCCACTATCATTGTCAGTAAGTTCCAAACATTATCAACGGATTGTAGTTCCTACACTATAAGAACTAACTCATCCAATATCCTACTATCCCCAACTGGCTGTCAATAACTGAAAGCCTAGCCTACCTGACTATTGAAATGAAATATTTGATAGTTTTGGAACACAGGTAGCTGTTCAAATAGTATATAGTCTTCAATTTGAAATGTCACATTTTAGCAATATGACTATGCATGTAGCATGTTAAGCATATTTCTGTTATCAATAACTATTTCAATTGTAACAAAAAACTATAACAGAAGTATATGTTTTTCTTATTGCCTGAATTCACACACCTCAGATTTGATACCATACTTCCCAAAAATGCATTAGTGCTTGTAAAGAGAGAACCTAGCTAGTATTTCTTAGTATACCTCTAGCTAAGAAGAGGAACCAAATTAGGGGACAAAGACTTTAGAATGCACCTCATGCAAGCTGGTGTATAATAAAAAAGTCACATGGCTACAGCATAGGTCAATCTTTATTAAAATTCCAGTTCTAAATAGGTTAAGATGACTTCATATGATGTTTTAAAAAAGTAATTGATTCGTATCAAGGCAAAACAGAATTTACGTAGACATGTTCCACTTCATATGCACTGAGAGGGATACCTGCATCTAGAGAAGCTTAATAAGCAGTGATAAATAAAGAACAGTAGGGCATTTATATTATGGTCTGAAAGGCTTTGAGATGGATCTGCACTATTATGTTTCTTTGTGTACATAATATGAACCTCAAATCAGCCCAAAAAAGAACTTTACCTTGGCAACCAAAGAGAATCATTGCATACATTTCAAAGGTATCCTAAGCTTAATTTAATGAACGAAAGCCCCAACTGCAAGCAAAGAACCATATGGGGCGTCCTCGTTGGCACTGTGAAAGAAGGGCTGTCAATCGGGAGGAAGCCTTTGGCAGAAGAGAGGAGGTAAGGGCCAGAGGAGAGATTGGAGGTACCAGAGGAAGCGCCGGCGTGAGCACGACCTTGCCAGCGTCGAGCCCACCGTCTGGCCGCGGGAACGCGTGCAAGGGACGCGAGGAGGACCGAGGAGACGCCAACTCGTCGTCTAGCCGTTAGGGTGGGCGCGAGATTGACGGGTGTATGGAGAAGCCGAGGGAGCGGGCGCGAACATGTGCCAGGCAGGACATCCCCGGCGCCGGAGCCCGGAGCGAGGGCAGCCGGATCCACCGGAGGGGAGGCCTAGACCATCGCCTCCGACAGCTCTCGAACCAGATCGGGCACCTCACCGAGCGGAGTGGAGAGCGTGAAGAAGAGGGAAGCGGTGTCCACGTGGAGATGAAAGGGGAGAAGAGGCGACGACGGCTAGCATACCTCTCGTCCGTGTGGCTTGATCTTCCGGCGCGACAACGACGGCTGGAAGAGCTCGGAGCTGCGGCGGCGGTGATGACGGCGGATGCGAGGAGAGGAGAAGGGCGAGGGAGCGAGGGAGCGAGGGAGCGAGGCGGCGAGGCAGCATGCGTGCGAGGCTGCGGGCGAAGCAGGGCAATGGGGATAGGGTTTGGTGCAGGCTGGCGAAATCTCTGCCGTCTGTTTGGGATCCGACAATCCCACGGGTGCGGAAAGGCCGCCATGGCAGGACAGATGTATGACCAGATCGATCGTAGCGCAAGATCGGACGGTGGGGTAGCGGGGACCGGTGGATAATTAACTGGACGTTTGAGGACTTTGATGCAAAACACGCTGACGTGGAGCTCTAAATTCTCAGCGATCCCACGGGGTTTAGGGTGTGTTCGCAGTGTGTGATGGGAATTTATTCTCTCCACAGAATACCTGTGTAAATTGCAGACGCGACGATCGTGGACGAATCTTCAGAGGTGCAAAGCGAACTTTTAGATTTGCGGATCAACATCTCAACAGCTAAAATATACCGTAGTCAATATATATGTACTCTGCTTCAAATTATACAACATAATTTGTATGAATATATGTGGTTTACCGCTAGTTAAGAAAAATAAAAAGTTGTTGGTTTGTCACATGTGTTAGCACCCAAATTTTTGCGCCTAAAGTAAGAATATAAAAACATGGCCAAATTTGAAAAAACACCGGCTTATCATGCGAGGCCGGTCTAACCGCTGTTATAGGGTCGGTCAGACCGATAGCAGGGGACCGATCTGACTGGTGGCATGTGGCCAGTCAGACCAACAGAGTCTAACTACGAGTCAGATTTACCGGCTCTCGGGTTTTCATGCTTCGATTCATAATCCTAATTAATTGATTTCTACAGTTAATTAGATGTAGCAAAGACCCTAAAAGCATGTCCACCCCTCCTATAAATATAAGAGAGCTAAGATCAATTGAAACAACAACCAATCAATCATCAAAAACAATTTATTACCCAAACCCTCTATATTATGCATCTCCCTCCTTGCTACGTATCCCAAAGTCAATACTCCTCAAATTCCCCAATTACTTGTCGCCTATTGTCTCTACGTCATTAGACGATGTCCTAACTGGTCTGTTGAGCCTAGAACAAACCAAGGTGCATTCATCCTGATGGGGTCCCTCTGGGTGTTCGTTCAGCGGCATCTACCACTTCCTGCAGCGACGTGTCTTCGGACCCGCTACGGGTTATACATAACATGCTCAAGGTGTGGTGGCGCGATTTGACATCAACAATATCTCTTTTTTATTATTTATTGAACAAACTTATGATCGTTGTCGCATCCAAAAATCACATTAAAATGCATCCTTCAATTTATTCCTAGAAAAGGTAAAAATCGGTTTAAAGCTATCAACATTAAAAATGTGCAATTTAAAAATCAAATGAGGCTTGGAGGATTTTTATATATTTATTCAGGGCCTAAAATGCTCAATCAAATTTTAGTGGAATTTTCAGAGTAAAAATAATAATTATTAAGCAATAAAACAAATTAACAGCTTTTACTAAATTCAAAAACTAAAAGAAAATCCTTTTTTCCCTCTAGGCTGAAAGTCGGTCCAACTCCCGCTCTCTCTCTCCTCTTCCCCGGCCCGGTCCGTGTCCCTTCCCGCGCGCCCACCGGCTGCTCGTCCGCGCACTACGCAGCAGCCGCTGATAGGCAGAGCCTACCTGTCATCCCCTACCTCCAGTCACGCCCGCCGTCTCCACCCAAAGCCTAGCGCTNGCCACAAATCCCGCCGCTCCTAGCCGTTACCACCGGCGCCGAGAGAGGGGAAATACTCCTCGTGATTCCCTCTCCCAATTCCCCCACTTTCCTCTCTCTCGCGGGCTTTGAATCGTCCGAATTGAAGCCCGAAAAATTCGTTGGCGCCATTGATGGTGGTCGAGATTTCCGCCGCCATTTCAGCGCTTACCGGCCTCCTTTTCTTTGCCCCCGCCGCTATAAAGCCATGCCCGCACCTTCCTCACCCATTTTCGACCGCCACCGGAGCTCCCCGTTCCCCTGTTTGCTCTAGCGACACCGCTCTCTCTCCGTCGTCGCCATCGAACTTCGGCCAAGCTCGGAGGTTAGCCAGGACCTCCTCTCGTCGTGGCGCCGCCACTTCTGGCATCGCCGCGTTGCCACTAACCCCGTCCGCCCCTTCGCCAATCTTGGAGATTGCCGAAACCCCTTCGACCCCGTTGATCCAAACAGCGACGCCGTCTTCCTTCCTTCGGCCACCATTTTCGTCGCTGCGTCGCTTTGGGTGAGCCTTGGACCACGCCGTTCCTTTCCGCGTCCTCCCCGGCTCTCCGGCTGCCGCTCCGCCTCGCATATTGTTGCCGACAGTGACTATAGGGGCTCAGGCACTGCCTCCCGCTGGCCACGCTGACATTACTGTCTCCGGGCGCGCCGCGTGGCCACCGTGTGGGGCCCATCTGTCAGTTCCCGTCTCCCTCGGGTGGTTGACGTGCGGGGCCCACGACGCCAGTTGGTGGCCAATAGGTGCACCCGGTCCACCGGGACTATGGGGCTATTGCATGGGTCCCACCCCGTGGACTCGGCTCATGTGCCATCTCCCCGGTGCTGACGCAATAATTGTTTTATATTTCAAAAACAATTCAAGAAATCTTAAATATTCACCTAAATAACACTAAAACTTCAAAACTTCAAAGGCCCATATCTGGGTCAGTTGAACTCAAAATTGACCCATTCAAGTCTCTAATTTTTCCTTAAGAAGTCAAGAACCCATTTTGTGCTTTGTTTACATGTCTATGTGGATCTTATTAGAGTAAAAGCCCTTTCTCCTTCGTTAGTCGTATAGACGCCACAGCTTCGGAAGATCCGTTCTACTTGGAGGTTGAAGTCGATGTTTGCGAAAGCTCTCCATTGAACATATTGTTCAATTGCTGTCCTAGGTTCTCAATTTATTTTTTATTTTAAATTATTGCATTACCATTTTATTTAAATTCCCACGATATCACTGTTTTACTTAGCCTTTCCTATTGATCATTTTTACTGCCTTCTAATTGATTCTTGCTATTATATTAATTTGTTCGCTCTAGGAAAATAAAACCCCAACTAGTGAGTACTCTATATGTGGTTCCACTAGTAAAAACTTAGGTAGATGCTTCGCTGGTTGACTAGACAATTTTAGCTGGTTTTATAATCTTAGACTTTGGGAGTTACATCGTATCGCTTTAGACACTATGGAATGGATAGCTCATGTTGGAATGTGGATGAACACCCCCTCCCTCTATTAAAAACTCCCAAAATGGTTTTAGGCTAGGCTCAGGGTTCATGGTTTTGCTAGTTGCACCTCGGCTGACATAAGGACCGGTCTTTGGGCCTTTGTTGCAAAGCACTACCGTACTTCCACATGTCTAATGGATAAGGCGTAGTTTGTAGTTCATTCTAGTCATGAACAAAAGGACATGGATAGAGATGGATGAAGTCAGGTGATGGATATCTCTAAGGCAAATGAAGGTTATCGGGCGGGTGTTTCCATAATTGAGATGTTGTGGCACAGGACGGGCATTCGGGTGGCCACTCCCGAAGAATGTCCTGATGCCATGGGGCTCGACCATAACCTACCTGTCCCGGGAATACCGGCCGTAGACGGGCGTTGAGTCAGTGCTTTTGTTCAAGGCTAGGATGGGTGAAGAACTATCTCACGCTATCCGTCCATTTACCGTGGTGGTAAGTGGCATGTGGGAACGCGTGAGGAAGGCATGTCTTGTGGGTAAAGATGTACACATCTAATCAGACTATAATCTATTCGAATAGTCATGCCCTCAGTTATAGGTAAGCCTAGCAATGTACCCAAGTTAGTGATTTCCCTCTTAAAATTGGTTAATCAACTAAAACCTGGAATGGTTGGCTTGGGTTGGCTTTGGACGAGCTGGGGCCCAGCTATAAGGCTGCTAGTTTGGTCTAACTCATCTTTGGCCTTGGGTTAAGGTAGGTTCGTGTGGGTTCACAGCCTTGGTTAATAATATTGATTAGACTTAGGTCCGGATATACCAAAACAACCTTGAGCAACGAAATGGATTAGAAATATTGTTTTACTGCAAAGCTTAACCCTATATTATTATTCTCTTGTACCCCTTACATTTACCGTGCATTTGCCAGTGTGACTTATTGAGTATGGTTGTTGTAGTCAATCTTGCTCAATTTCTTCCAACCATAGTACAAAAAATCGGACTGGGGCTCGACCCGCTCTGGCCGTTGGTTCACTGGTTCACCGGTCGAACTGTCGGGTCACCAATCGAACCGCCGGTTTTTTATTTATTGATATTATATTTGATTTGCATTATTTTTAATATAGAACCATCAAATTGGTGAAAATATGCATAAATAAACCAGTATATCTATTATTATATGGCAACAACATCAAAAAATAAATGTAGTATGGTAACATAATAAATTCATAATACTATATTGCCATACGACAAATTAAAAACTGGTTCGATTCTAAAAAAACCACCACCAGTTCACCAGTTCAAATAAAAAATCGCTCGATTCATCGGTTTTTTATCGGTTCGATTGCAGGGCCGGTCTTTGAGTAGAACCGAGCCACCAAGGTCACTGGTTCTAGTTTTTTCAGGTTCAACTGCCGGTCCGGTCCCTTTTTTTTACTATGCTCCCAACCCAAAAGAGGAGCTCCTGCAAGAGGATGGCTTCGGTGTCTAGCTCATGCCTGCCGTCAAGCGCCTGTGGTATTTGCCCTAGTCTTCTTTGTTTCTTCGTTTCTCTCTGTGTGCTGGGCCTTTGGTCGCCCATGTAATAAGTACTATTTACGCTTCTGTTTGTTAAACTCTGAATTGTATCAACTTATTTGTGTACCTCGTCTCCTAGGACAAGGATTAAAGCATGTATAAAACGAACACATGTCGGGTTATTTTTGGTCCTGACAAGTTGATATCAAAGCCTCCTTGACCCTAGGACGAGCCAGTAGAACCCAAGGGTTAGCAAATAATTTCATAAAAAAATCTCTCTATTTGTGAAAATCCTTTAGTTTTTCTCTGTCTTGCTGCTTCTTTTTAAAATGAGGATTTGATTATCTAAAAAATTTTCCTTTGCTTTTTTAGATGGTCAGCAACCATAACCTGCAGGGTTAGAGCTTGGCTGGTTTCGCTTTGGAGCTACGAAGCCTGTGCGTTGCTTTGGTTTACCCCTACGAAGTGGAGTACCAGGGCAGAAGGCTGTCGGACTCCAACGGCGACGACGACGCAGCCTGCGCTTCTTGGGAGGCTACTGCGGTGATCCTCATTGGCTCTCCCACCAGGACTTTCCTATCAGTCACTTCAGGCGGAGACTCCTTCCCAGTGGCTTGTCAAAACACTGCTCTCCTGGCTATCGGCACCCTTCACCAGCGTTACCCAGACGAGTTGCAGCACTCGCCCTTCCGCTACCACCTTCGCCGTGGCGAAGCCCGTGACTACGCCAGCGCGGAGGACGACACCACCATCGTGCACCTGGCACGGATGGTGGAGGCTTACGACTCGGCCTGCATCGACTTTCATCAGGTTGTGCATTGCAGCTTGGTCGAGAACAACATGAAGATCCTGGAGATGCGTCAAGAGAACATGCACCCGAAAAAGGAGTTGGACACCATGGAGGAGCAGGTGCGCCAGCTCAAGATCGCACATGGTCATATCTGCCACCCATAGCTTCGTCATGTCTGCCGTAGTTAGAAGATCACCACGCGCAAGAGCGCCTCTAGGCCTGAGTTTGTTCGTCAGTCCTTGGCATGGGCTTGGTTCTTGGAGTCTCCTCGTGTGGAGCCTAAGTCCATGGTTCCTTGGGAGGATGGAGCCTCTGGCAGCAGCAACACAGAGGATGTGCTGTTGCTCACATTCCGTTCTGGCAGTGGTCCTTCGCAGCAGTAGACGAGTAGTTGGTAGCCATGTGTCTTTTTCTTCGTTTTTCTTTCTTGTGCGTCATGTGGGTCATGGTCTATACTAGTGCTGTGGTATGACTTTGTCGGTGCCTATCGTGTTTTATTTGCCTAAGCAACTTGAACCTTAAAGTACCAACATAATGGCAGTAATAATTTAAAGTTAATCTAGAGTGTTGATCCCTTTTCCTCTCTTGTTTTTCTGATCTGTGGTGGAATGCTTCAGATGGTGAACACAAGGAGGAATGCAGCTACAGGAGAGGGCAGTCAGCCAGAGGGCACCAACCAAAGCTCCCCACCCCCGCCTCCTCCACCACCGCCCACTCCACATACCAACCCCATCCTCCCCCATATCCTTGCCCAACAACCTAACATGCTGGCCGTTTTCCTCCATCACATCCAGAATCTGCCCCAGCACGCTGCACCACTCCTGTCGCCACCACCACACCCACAGCCCAAGCTTGCCGAGTTCCTTTGCATCCGCCATCCCACCTTCACCAGCTCCAGTAATCCCGTGGACGCTCTGGATTGGCTGCACACAGTCAGTAAGAAGCTTGACACTGTTCAATGCAGGGATGAAGAGAGGGTGACCTTTGCAACTCATCAGCTGCAGGGACCAGCATCGGGTGGTGGGACCACTTCCAGACGTACCAGTCTGCAGGACAGGCTATCACTTGGGGCCATTTCACAGCAGTGTTTTGGAGAACCCATGTGCCCGCAGGGGTCATGGCTTTGAAGAAAAAAGGAGTTTCAGGAACTGAAGCAGGGCAATCGACTGGCATGGTACGTGCCAGAGGATATCCGTGATGATGCGAAACATGAGATGTTTCTGGCTGGCACGAGCCTGAGCTATCTGTGCGTTTAGTCTTGGGGGACTACATCGACTTCCAGTGGTTGGCGGATAAGAGTATCCACCCTAAAGCTAAGCAAATGGAGCTGGAATCTCACAAGCGTCGTATGGCAAATTTCCGGACCCAGCAAGGAGCCAACCAGCGGATCCATTATACCAATCCTTACCCCGGTGGATCCTCCTCGCAGTCGTAGCAGTCTCGCCCCTCTCCTTGTCCATAGTATGTGGTCAGGGCACCGCCAAAGCAGCAACAGCACCAGAATCAACAAGTGAACCGTGCGCCCCGCCCACCTGCTCTTACTGCGTAGTAGGGCCAGGGTCGCAAGGATGCTCAGGGTCATCTCCTTGTTTGCTTCAATTGCCGTGAGTCTGAGCATTTTACAGACAAGTGCTCGAAGCCAAAGCGCCAACATGGCTAGATGCCTCTTCGCCTCAACACTGGCAACAACAATGTGACTAGAGCACGTGTGAACCATGTCACTGCCGAAGATGTGCAGTCTACTCTAGAGGTCATCATTGGTACGTTCTTCGTCCACTCCATCCCTGCCACTGTTTTATTTGACTCTGGAGCCTCCCACTAGTTCATATCTCTATCGTTTGTGGGAAAGTATAACTAGGGGGTAGAAAGGCTTAGAAACCCTATGGCGATAACTACTCCCAAAGGGGCTATGCCTACCAAGTTCTATAGTCCGATAGTGCGTATAGAAATCCAAGGAATCTGTCACAACCCTAATTTTAGTACAAGGTATTTAGGATTACTTATCTATGTTTGTAGGTTGCATATTTAATCATTTGCATTAGCTTGTACATTTAAATAAATTTTGGAAGCAAAACAAAATTCTATTCGGCAAATTGAACCAACATCTATTAGTGCATTAAGTTGAACAGAAGGGTATAGATTTTATAATTTATTCAAATACTAGATTATTTATCAGGATTTAATATAAATTTTATAGAATTTTTACACTTAGTTTTGACCTTTTTAAAATTCAATTTAGTTCTTAGCATACCCTTTTTCACCTTTTTGCCATAATTACAATATTTTTAATTTAAGTGAAACTTTGACTATTTAATAAAGAAAGAGAGAAAGAAAATTATTGTAAATTCCTGAAAATTAACTAAAACAGTTGTTCACTCTGTTCCTACCCATCCTCCTCATTCCTGCATAGTCCACCACATCTTGGGACCACATGTCATTGTCCCTGGACTAGCTCCACCCTTGGTGCCCACAACGGTTGGTATCAGAGCAATGCTGACTGTACGCTAGAGCTTAGCTTGGTGATTTGAAAAAAATTTGAAAAGATTCAACTTCAATTATTTGTGAAAACCCTTGGAATGTGTGATCCTTTTTACTGCTTATCTCATTCTAGTGTGCATCCTCACCTTACTCTCATTTTAATCTCCATACCTTACTATGATTTTATTTGCGAAACAAATCTCTACTTCTCTCTTTCAAATGTTAGTTCGATATAAAAGCCGGTATACCAAGTATAAGAAATTTACTCCCACTTCACGTAAATAAAATAAAATTTTCTAATCATGTGAACTAAGTAGTGCCTTACTGTCCCGTGAATACACTTTAAAAAAATTCTACAAATTTTGAAAACCTATAACTCCAGTTTCAAACTCAAACCGGCCATCAAAAGACGTTTTCTGGAATTCTGGACCAGCTGCTATTCAAGAATTTGTACAGAGAGTTCTACTTATTATTTTCCCTTGCCAATTTTTCTGGACATCACCAACTGTACCAGGAAGCACGATAAAAATTACCAAATTTTTATCTCTTCTGTAGGCCCCTCTAAAAATTCATAAATTGGCTGCTGTCCAGTAGTCCTAAACATTCCAGATTCTAGTATTCCGAGAAATAAAATATACAACCATTGAGAATACATCAAATAAATTATCAAAGGGTTCTCCCAGCTGAGCGACGCCCGTTAGAAAGCTATCTTGTAGTGGTAGTGGCCATTTTTGATTGTTGGTTTATTTGTTTCTTTGTTCCACGCGGTTGATGCTTTTGACCTGCTTTATTGATCGCATTGGAAAACTATGTCGCTTTCATGCTTCTTGCTCGGGCTGTAAGTAGTGTGAGCTCGATTGGTTATTAATGGATTTTCAATTGATGCATCATGGCATGATAGGCTAACCATGTCACCATTTCTGTGTATTGGTGATTGCATTCATATTAGTCGTGTAATTTAAGTTTAGATTCAGTGTTGTCCTATATTCTTAGATCATCTCATCTCACTTGTTCTCCGTCACTAATGGCCTCTAACCACTATGTGTCCATAGGATGACTCATCCCAGCACTCGCTCTCAATCCCATGATGTTCCGGAGGGTTCCTGTAGCCATGGAGATGAGCCACTAGCCCCACCCACCATGGCTGATGTCTTGATGGCTGTGGAGCGCAACCTCAAGCTCAGAACGTCGCACTCCAGCAGATCGCAGCTAGCACCGCCGCTACTGCTGCACACTTTACTCAAGCCACGGGCGGATGCAGTCACCAAGCTGCCGGTGGGCTTGCTGATTTTCAATGTACTCAGCCCCCGGTATTAATTAGCTTCAGACCATCAAGCGGAAGTTTACTCTTGCTCGCTGTCCTGATGCCGATAAGACCAACATGGCAGCCGAGCAACTCCAAGGAGCAGCAGATCCGTGGTGGGAAAATTTTCTTGCCATGCAGCTCGCTGGACAAGTGATCACGTGGACTGAGTTCCACGATGCTTTTTGTGCGGCACACATTCCGAAAGGCATCATGGACCTCAAGTAACAGGAGTTCCTTGCGCTCACTCAAGTCCGCAAGTCCGTCATGGAGTACCTTCATGAATTCAATCACTTGGCTCGTTATGCTCCGGATGATGGTAATATCGATACCCGCAAGCAAAATCGTGTTATCAATGGGTTGTCGGTGGAGATGCAACTTGAGCTCCACCACTAGAGAAATGATCTTTACTACCGGCCCCAAACCCTTTCTATTACATGTTTTGACAACCGAGAGCAGCAAACCGAGACTAAAAATCTTGATTTTTAATACTGGCTCTTAGAACCGGTACTAAACATGCATAGAAATAAAGATAGCTCTCACATGTGTTACCATCTCACCTGCTCCACACATTTGACAAAATAAAGATAGCTTACCTTTTGAACATACCTTGGAGGCATCTTGTCACGCCCAGAAATTCGCTAACCCGAATTCCAAGCTAAATGTGTATTAAAAACCCCTGTCCAGGACTAGCCAGGGTACACAAACGACAAAGTTGCCATACAGATCCACATCTTACAAACACCATAAAGATCTCTTACATAAATGCAGCAGAAAAAGAAATACACAAGCTATTCTAGTAAACTAGACGCTCGCAACGTGGCAACTCCAATCCACAGGCATCCTCGACGGCAGCCACAAGCCTACTCTTCTGAAAAACCTTCATCTGACACATACTCCAGCTCTGATGTGGGGGAAAAAATAGAGCAAGACTGAGTACTACCCACTGTACTCAACAAGTCATACCGGAAAAGGAAATAATGATGCAAGTAATAACAAAGGAGGCTGAAGTGGTTATTTGCATAAAATATGCATTTAAAGACAATAGTTGAATGCATTAAAAATAGTTGAGTTAATTAATCAAAATTGAACCATCACTGTCCAACGCTACACCACGTTGCAACAGGCCCAAACCACCATCTGAACTACACCAGTTCCATTAAGTCAGGTTGTTAGAAAGTGTAACTAATCACAGTGAATCTGGTTGATCGCCCATAACCGTGGGCACGGCTATTCGAATAGTTTTACTCTGATCAGAGGTGTACAACTGTACCCACAAGACACAGTCCCACAATACATTACCGTGCGCCGACATACCACCACGGTACACCGGAAAGGAGCTGTGACAGGACCCTTCGCACAACCCTTTCTAACCAAGCGCACCACACCTCAGGTTTCGCCCCACCTTTACACCAAGGCAGGCAGCCCCCTCTCGTGCCTAGGTGAATCCGACAGCCGATCAATGGGTAAAGTCCCTGCCGACCCAACTCCATCACGCCCACCCTCGCCTGGGTACGTCGGCTAGGAAAAAGCCATAATACAAATCTAGCCATTACCCATAATCAAAACCATGTGCTCACAACCCACCATTATTCAAGTTTTAGTTGAAACAATTATTAAATCATTCACGATTAACCATCGTGAGCCAACAATAAATAACCATCATTAAGTAATAATGAAGCATTAGTTATCCCATTAGTGAGCTAATCTTTCTAAGCAGGGCTAAGCATGTCCTATCCTAGCGTCTACTCAAATTACTTCCCAAGCTATCAAAGGAATAAGATAACTGGAACATAAGGCTGAGTACAATAGGTAAATAAGCCCACAAATGACATTATAAAACAATGCAGTATTTAGAGAAAAATAAGACATTCGTAATTTAGGTACAATATGATCAAATAAATAAGCATGACTTGCCTTGCTTTTGCGCTGGATCGACCTCGGCAACAACCTCGAAGTAAACCGGAGAGTCAGAATTACCGGAATCTAAGTGACAAACAAAACACACAAGCAAACAAGCTATAAGTCTACTGAAATAGAGAACAAAACCATTTTTAATGGATTCTAGACATTTTTATGAATTTTCTGCAACTTGAATAGACTCAAATGGAGTCCGGATGAATTAGTTATGAATTTTAGAAGATTAACTGTGTTTTTACTATAAACAGAAAAGTCCTTATTCAATTATTGCGCAATAAACCCTAGGGCCGATGTCACTGACAGCCAGGGCTGACGTCAACGGAGCCAGGGCTGACGTCAGGCTGACGTTAGCGGGCGGTGGCGGCTCCGACAGGTGGGCCCCACCTGTCGGTGGCACGGGGTTCCCGGTCCACGGTGGACTGAGTCCATTGGCCGACGGTGGCGGCACACCACGTGGCGCACGCATGGCGTCGAAGGGGCAGCCACGCGGTGGCCATGCGGCGGGGCGCACGGCGACGCGGCGGCCACGCTGCTCACGCGCAGCGCCGACGTGGCAGCCATGCGGCGCACGACGTGGTGGCGCGCGCGACGGCCGGCGCGGGCGGCGCGGCAACGGCCAGATACGGCGGTGGGTGCGAGCGGGCGGCGGCCGGGAGAGGGGAGAGAGAGAAGGCGGCGGCGACGGCGCTAGGGTTCATGAGAGGCGGCGGCGCTTGGGGGAAACGAGAGAGGAGATCGCGGGGCGGAGAAAATATAAGGGGCCGGCTAGGGTTCGAGCGGCGGTTGCGAAATCCCCGCCGGAGAATGCGGGCGGCCGGCTGAGTCGGAGACGGCCCGGACGGGCGGCCCCACTCGTCAGCGGCCCGGGAGAGGAGGGAGGCGGCGCGGATTTCGGGCGGCTCGGGCCGCAGCCTCAGGCCAGCCCGGGAAGAAGAAGGGGCAGGGGCGTGGGCGGCTTGGGTCGGGCCGAGAGAGGAAAGGGAGGTGCGGCCAGGTAGCGCGGCGGCTTGGGCCAGCCCGGGAAAGGGAGGGAAGATGGGCCGACGGCCCAAAAAGGAAGAAAAAGAAAAAGAAAAAGGAAAAGGAATTTTTCAGGGATTTATTTATTGCGCTTGAGGTTTTTAGTTGATTAAAATTATTTCTAGGGCTATGAAAATTCCACTAAAAATCCTATCAATGTATTTTAACATGGGGAACTCAAGAAAAATCCCACCATGCCTTTTCCACTTGATTAAATATATTTTTAAATTATAAATTTGCTCTAGGTTAAAAAGGAAAATTTATTTGACGCGTTTTATTTCACGAATTTTAACCTAGAAAGCAGACTTCGGGGTGTGACATATCTTTAGTACCGGTTGGTAACACCAAGTAGTACTAAAAATATCTTTAGTCTCGGTTGGTATTACCAGCCGATACTAAAAATTCATCATTAGTACCGGTTGGTAACATCAACTGGGACTAAAGATCCTCATTGGTGTTATCAACCGGTACTAAAGATACATTTTTAGTACCGGTTGGTAACACCATCCGGGACTAAAGATGTTTCTATGGACTTGGATTTTTAGAACCGGTACTAAAGATGTAACCGAGACATTTGTATTTTTGGGTATCACGACAAAAGATCGGTTCTCCAGTAGTGCTCACTGCTCATATTTTCCCCAATTTCCAAGACCTTGTTAACAGGTCCTTGGTTGTGGAAAGCAAGATGAAAATGCTGGAGAACGAGCGTAAGTGCAAGAGAGCTGCACAAATTTCAGCCTCCGGTGGTTTGCAAAAACCCCGCACATGGCAGCAGCCCCCTCAGCATTTCCAAGCTCCTCCACCACCTCGTCAACAAGTTTATGTGCAGCGCTCACCACAGCAGTGGCTCCCACCTCCCATAGGTAGAAATCAGCCAGTAAATCGCCCCATGTATCGTCTGAATGTCAATTGCTACACTTGTGGGCAGCCAGGGCATTATTCTGACAAGTGCCCAAACCGCGGCCATGGTGCACCATCCAATGCTACAAGACTAGCACCGACGCATCCCAATCAACCTCCCAAGTCAGCTCCTCAGTGCCAGCAAGTTTCCAAGAGGGGTAGAGTGAACCACATCACTGCCGAAGAGGCATGCAATGCACCGGACATTCTTGTCGGTACATTACTTCTCAACACTTATCTAGCTAGTGTATTGTTTGATTCCGGGGCTACACATTCTTGTGTCACAAAGGGTTTTGCTTCAGTTCATGCGCTTACAATTAGAAAATTACATCCACCTCTACTAGTTGAAACACCGGGTTCTGAAATGAGAACTGAATATATTAGTCGAGACACCAAACTTGTTGTTCACGGGGTAGGGTTTAGTGCCGACTTAATTATTCTTCACACCAAGGGTTTAGATGTTATCTTAGGCATGGATTGACTACACAAAAATCAGGGGATCATTTATTGTGGTCACTGCCATATCTCTCTCACAAGTAACACCGGCGAACAAATCACTCTTGTTCTAGATGATCATCCACCTCAACTCAATTCCCTCTCGGGTGTCTAAACCACTGAGCTTGCTGCTGTACCTAGCGATGAAAACGGACGGAAACGGTCAGAAAAACCCTATTTCTACTTCTGTTTCTATATTTTTTGGCGGAAATGGGATCGGGTTCGGAAAATGCCGGTTTGAAAAATGGAATCAGGATATGCGGATGCACGGAAACGAACCAATGCGGTCAGAAAATCAACGGAAACGGTCGGAAATCGGAAACTTAAGCCGGAATAACGCACATGTTTACACTCACAATCACACAAATGTTTGACAACAAAAATAGCTAGAACATGGATTCAAATATGACAATTGGCAGACTTAGTTCAAATTACATGATAGATGACACACTCAGTTCAAATCACAACTAACAAATAAAATGAGCTGGCATAAACACTAAACACAGTACTACAGTAGTAGTATAGTACACTACACAACACAGTACATCACATAATAGATGGGCCATTATTGTGTTGGGCCTTTGGGACTGATAGAATAGGCCTGCTGAAATCCGGGTAACATTCGGGTATAATCCGGTAAAATTCCGATAAAATACGGAATTTCGAGAAAACGGACGGAAAAACACCATTTCTACTTCCGATCCGATTCCGATGCCTTCCGACCCGAGATCCATCCCGATTCCGGATTTTTCTGACAATATGGAAACGGTCGGGTGAAATATAGAAAAACGGACGGGTTGGGGCGGGAAAAATTCCGTCCATTTTCAATGTTAGTGGTGTGTGAGTACCTAGATGTCTTTCCGGACGAATTACCAGGTATGCCACCTGACCGGGAAGTTGAATTTGTAATCGACCTGTTGCCCGGAACGGCCTCGATGTCAAAATGACCCTACCGAATAGCTCCAAATGAGTTAGAAAAACTGGAGAAACAACTCTCACAGCTGCAAGCAAATGGTTTCATTCGTCCGAGCTCCTCACCTTGGGGATGCCTGGTTCTGTTTGTAAAGATGAAAGTTTGCAGATGTGTGTTGATTATTGCCCGTTGAATGAAGTCACTATCAAGAACAAGTATCCACTTCCCCGAATCGATGATCTCTTCAACCAATTAATTGGAGCCCATGTATTCTCCAAGATTGACCTGAGATTGGGCTACCATCAAATTAAAATCAGATTAGAGGACATTCCAAAGATGGCCTTCTCTACTTGCTATGGCTTTTATGAGTATATTGTCATGTCCTTTGGTTTGACTAATGCACCTACCTACTTCATGAATTTAATGAATACAGTTTTCATGGAGTATCTTGATGAGTTTGTGGTCATCTTCATTGATGATATCCTCATCTTTTCCAAGTCCAAAGAGGAGCATGAAAAACACCTTCGTCTAGTCTTGGAAAAATTACGTGAGCACCGTCTTTATGCCAAATTTAGCAAGTGTGAATTTTGACTGAAAGAAGTCGGTTTTCTTGGTCATGTGTTATCTGAAGGTGGAGTTTCTATTGGTCCTAGTAATGTACAAAAGGTGCTGGATTAGAAACAGCCCCAAACTCCCACTGACATTCAGAGTTTTCTTGGCCTAGCAGGATACTACCGCCGGTTCATCAAGAATTTCTCCAAAATTGCTCAGCCTATGACACAATTGTTGAAGAAGAACAAGAAGTATGTGTGGTCAGATGAATGTGAAGCAAGTTTTAAAATGTTAAAAGAAAAGTTAACCACCACTCCTGTCCTCGCCTTACCCGACATCCATAGGAGCTTCGATATTTATTGTGATGCATCCCGTCAGGGACTTGGTTGCGTGCTTATGCAAGAAGGCCGAGCTGTGGCATATGTATCACGGCAATTAAGGCCTCATGAAGTGAATTATTCGACTCATGATTTAGAGCTTGCTGCTGTTGTTCATGCTCTCAAAATTTGGTAGCACTTTCTAATCGACAATCGATGTGAAATCTACACCGATCACAAAAGCCTCAAATATATCTTCACCCAATCAGATCTGAACCATAGACAAAGAAGATGGTTAGAACTTATTAAAGACTATGACATGGGTCTACACTATCACCCAGAGGGAAGGCTAATGTTGTCGCCGATGCATTGAGCCGAAAACCACAGTGCAATTGCTTGTCGATAACGCCTCGATTGGAGACACTATGTTCTGATATTCTAAAACTCTGTTTGGAGATGGTACCACAAGGTTTCCTTGCTGCTCTAGAGGTAAAACATACCCTCTCTGACCAGATCAAAGAGGCCCAAAAGAATAACAAGGGCATGGTTCAAATTCGAGCCAAAATGGCTGAGGGCAAAGCAAATTGTTTCTCCAAAGACACAGATGGTGTCCTATGGTTTGGAAAGCGATTGGTTGTGCCCAATAACCGGAAGTTGAAAGAACTCATCCTTGGTGAAGCTTACAACTCTCCATTCTCAATCCATCCGGGTAGTACAAAAATGTACCATGATCTTAAACAAAGGGTTTGGTGGACCTGAATGAAATGGGAGATCACACGATATGTCACCGAGTGCGATACTTGTCAAAGGGTAAAGGCTAAACACCTGTGACCAGCGGGTACACTTCAACCTCTACCCGTTCCGTTGTGGAAGTGGGATGAGATTGGTTTGGACTTTATCACCGGCCTACCCACATCACCAAAAGGAAATGACTCTATTTGGGTGATTGTTGATTGACTCACTAAATCCATGCAATCACTCATTTAATCTTTCTCTTAGATGTAAGTAATTATAGATCGGACCCAACCGAGACAGTATTAATTACTTATAACCAAGATCAGATAAATCAATAATTACATGAACCTATTTCATAGCCGTTAAGATGTTTTTAAGGTACTTTGGATAATGTATCTGCTAGAACTCCGATACAGCCTTATACAGGAATATCAGTCTCGATCAAATATGTTAAACAAGTTTCAACCTTGACGGATCAGACCTAACCGATGGCAATGTGAGATTTGAAACAAGCTCAACAAATTTAAATGATTGATACACTTGTATAAGATGGCAAATATAACATACAAAGCAGATTAACAAATGTGAAACAGTTATAACAGGTAAGATCGGCTGAAACCCTAGTTCTACCCTTATTGGTAATCAAAAGGCATGTTAGCTTTCATGATTCTAATCACAACTTAGTAGGTCAAACTCAATTGATGCACCAAGTATGAATAGCAGCATGAAGTCAAAACAATCGAGCCCTTGACTGATTTTTAGTGTGGTGGATACCTTAGATAATCTAAGCCGATAGGACGATTTAGCCAATACCGACAAAACCTTAGAAAAAGTTTGGCCAATACAAGTAAATTGAGCCATTGAGTTAAATTAGCTAAGATATATGATAACCAACAGTTGTATAAGATAGATTAGACAATCTAAAATGATGCGCTAATCCGCCGATATAAACCATTGTGACAAGCCATACCTCTTATTGGAGATCGAAACTGATGCAGCCCAACGCGAAAGAATAACTCGTCGAAAAGTAAAAGTAAAGTTGCAGCGATACGCCAAGAGTGTGTTGAACTATTGTTGCTTTTCTTACAAGATCTTGGGCATATATTTATACCCAAACATAGAAACCTTGTCCATATTGGACATGACTCAAAAACCTGCCTAATTTACAAAATAAACAAACAAGTTCCTAGGAGGACCCTTACCACCAATTTCTTAAAGGAAACAACTCACTCTTATTCCTAATTAATATATACAATTGCCTTTTCTGGACTCAATTCTTGTTTGGCAACATCATCAGATCTCCTCTCAAGTCCGATATAAACTCGCACTGCCTGTATCGGCTGACCAAGTTCAACTCTGTATCGACCAATATGGCCTCCAGTCGATGCGCTGCTCTATTTTTGGAAATAATCTTATCTCCTCGAATCCGCTTCGAACCCATTTTCATCTTTGCGTATCTTTATCAAATTTTGTCGTTACCAGCTATGTCACCTGTAATGGGTCTATGGGCTTGTATCTTTATCTGGGACCCTAGCCTAAATGGGCCCATGTGGGGTGCGTCCCAATCTTGTGGAGCCTGACCCTAGGGACCCCTTGGTCGTCCTCCCACCTTCATAAATAGGTAGGTACCCTTTTAGGGTTTCTTTGGTTTTGTTAGATTAAAGTTTTAGCCATTGCTAATTTATCTTTTAGTTACGTATGTTGGCTAGATCACCTAATTACTTATCTTCGGAACCCCACCTTATCGTGACTTTTAATTCCTACTTGTAATTCAGATTGCTTTTATTTTTTACTTGTTTCTTCAATTTGCTTGCAGGAATAAGGTTGATTTCCACCGGTAAGATCAACAACCCACGGAGAGGTGTATCGATCGCTGAGGCGCAACACAACAACATCTTGTATGGTTGCGGTCGGGTCATCAATGTTTCTCTCAAATCGTAGTTATCATGAACTCATCAAAAGATCGGGATAATCAGATCCCTAAGCATATCGAATGGAGCTCAGGGTTTTTCAAGAGATATCAAAGCAAAGGTAATGCAGTTGTATATTTAATTATCTTGATTAGCAAAGATCATTAGCAATGGTGCCGGAATATTTAATATATACTCCTGTACGTTTGATCTTTGACTAGTTTGGTTTAGCAACTTATTAGTTTTTTCATCGTTGGTATTTTGGGTCTGTACCAGTACGTCGCCGAATCTGGTTTAGAGTCAAGGGCCCATTATGTTTGCTACGCCTGTGTACATATAAATAGGCCGTAGGCCTTGTAACTCAAGGATTAGGTTTTGTTTTACATCAATTCCTGGGAGAGGTCCAGAAACCCTAAGATGGCGATTCCATCTTGTTCTATCTAGTTGTTGGTACCGATTGATAGGAAAATCGTGTCCTGGCGTGATCAGGAATTCGTTTCCTGGGTGCGCTTGAATTTTTCCCCGAGAAATTCTCCTCTCTGGATTGTGTTCAGCTGGAGCACGGGTTGGAGAGCTGCAAGTGCAATTGGTCTGTTTCTGTTCTTGGTTTGTTCTGTTTGATATATATCCATATACATTATTTGGTAATTGTTTGATTGTTCAGTTACCTCGTTACCTGCTACTCGATTAATTATATCTACCAGGGATATATTCGTACATACATTGCTAAATATCCTTGGTACCGTGGAAGAGAGGAAAAATTAGGACGTTCATAACCGGATGATCATCATCGGCCGACTGCTAGTGGCCACCAATGTTGCCCTGTTTTTAAGAGAAGAACAATGACACTCTTCACTAACTAAATAAAAGTGAAAGATCGGTTCCAACAAAGATGCCAATTCAGACCTCTTTAAATCCTCAAGTGGTCCCATTTTGATTTTCAAAAACATAAAGTTAGTGGACGACCTCACATGACTCTAAAGTTTACAATTAGTGGGGCTTCATTTTAAGAAGGATTAACCCACTAATTACGATAAATAAGTTAGATGTCGATTACACACCTGAGGTTTTGGTAAGAACTAAGGGACAATGCCTCCCTCACTGGGCCCATCAGCAAAGCAACTGCTACTTAATCGGGTGGTTTGCTTTCGTGCAAGGCCCCCACTGTTGGAACAGGCAGTTGGCATTTTCAAGTAAACGCCCCCTCCCCAGAAGGACGCCCACGCTCTATTGGCAAAACTCTTTGAAAGAAGAACATATCGCCAAGGCCCCGACCGGCCAGCCCGCATGGCTCAAATTTGAATTTTGTCAAAAATAGTTTTGAAAACTGCAAAGGGTTGGAAAATTAAGTATCTGTTGAAAAGCAAATGTGCAAATGCAAGTGAGAAAAATCAAATATGCAATTGAAAAATAAATATGAGATAACTACCAAATCTACATTTTGGCGAAGGACTCATCATTTTAAGTCCAAGAGCGGGACTTCTCCGTTCCTTTTAATCAGTCACGACGTCCATCTCTGGAGATGATGAGACAGACGACTACGGGTTCTTGACTTGCCACACCTTTTTTATCTTCTTTCGTTTTGCCGATGTGGACGATCCTGCGGACTTCGGGGCTTGCGGCCTTGGCTGCGCCCCTTGCCTCCTTGGCGTCCTGACATTTTGGAATTGCGGAGGGAGTTCTCTCTTCAATACATTCTCCATAAATGCCACGAGGCTGTCCTTTTTCGAGGGTGTCACTTCGACCTCCCGAATGTTCTTCTTGTTCGGCCCGTACTTAATCTTGATCTTACAGCATTGCTCCTTCCTGAGCTGGAATTTGAACTTCTCCTCCTTGCCATTAATGTGGAGTCGGATTTCTTCGGCTCCCACATCAATGCGAGCATCCGCGGTGGTTAGGAATGGACACCCAAGGATAAGTGTGGTATCCTTGTCGGTATCCATGTCCAGCACTACAAAGTCGATGAGGATGAAGCAACCCCAGATTCTCACCGGAGTGTCTACGGCAATTCCCGCCGGATAGCGGACCTTTGAGTCGGCCAGCTGCAGCATCATAGGTGTAGGCAAAAGAGTAGTTAAATTCAGCTAATCAAAAACTACCTTGGGCATGACGCTGACGCTTGGTCCAATATCGCACAGGGTGTGGTCGAAGTGTTGCATCCGAATTGTACAGTTGATGGTGGCACACCCCAGCTCTTTCTTCTTCTTAGGAAGGAACCCGGTTGAGTATAGGCGCGCTACACTCCTCTGTCAGCTTGACGATTTCCGTGGTAGGCAGCGGCTGCTTCTTGCTGATGATGTCCTTGAGGTAGTGTGCATAGGTAGGCACCTGCATCACATCCAGTATTGTGATATTGATGTAGATTTTCTAGATTACCTCTACAAACCGGTTGAACAGCTCGTCCACGGTTGGCTTCCTATTGTGGCGAGGAAACGGCAGGATGTTCGTGTCCACAAACTCCTGTGGAGCCGTCCTCCCGTCTTGTGCTATGTTGGAGCTATCAAGAGTTGGTTCCTTCTTCTACGTCTCCTTCCCCTTCGCTGCCTCTATTGGGTATGGCGGTTCACGAGTAGATTTTCCTCCACTTGTGATGACCGCATTGACATTCTCCAGGGACAGCTCGGGTTGCCCTGGGATCTTCCCTGTCTCGGTAGAGGGAACGGCAATAGCCAGCTCAGCTAATTGGGACTCCAACATTTAGTTGAAGCTCATATGATTCTTGATAGCCAAGGAGAGACCCTCCATCTTGGAATGGATACTCTTCAAGGTTTTGTTATTGGTCGCCAGTCTTTTGGATACTGTCTCATTGATTTTTGCCTGACCAAAGACAAGATCCTTCAAGGAGGGCTAGTTAGGATTGAAGTTACAATTATTCCCTCCTTGGTAGTATGAGCGTGGTTGATTTCACCCTTGGCCTCCTTGTGGACGATACCTGTTGTTGTTGTTCATAAAGTAGAGGTCTTCACGGGTTTTGGGGCAATAATTCCCTAAATGTCTAGTATTGCCATAGGTTTCACACGTCATTGGGATGTCGATGGCCTAGGTTATACAGTACATTTTCGCCTTATCTCGAGCGCGTTCTTCCAAGCGCTTTAGGAGGAGGTCCATCTTAGCAGTGAGCATGTCCGTCTCCTTGACAGTGTGCATACCCCGGTGACGTGGTTGGAGTCGATCTTTCACTCCATCATTGGTTGGAAACCATCTTCTCAATTAACTCCAACACGCGAGCGACGGTTAACAAGATGAAGGCCCATCCAGCAGCAACATCAATATGATCACGGGCTGACTGCGTTAACCCATTGTAGAAATTCTTTATGATGAACCAATTGTCCATTCCATGGAGGATAAGCCAAGATGTACTATTGGAGCATTTCCCATGCCTCTGAAATTGATTCATTGGTTGCTTGCTAGAAACATGAGATTCTCCCACGAAGGGAGTTGGTCTTGCCCATTGGGAAGAATTTTACGAGGAACACAGTCGAACACTTCTCCCATATGTCTATGACACTTCTCTTGGAGTAGAACTACTGTTTTGCCCTTCCAAGTATAGAGAATGGAAACAGGCGAAATCACGGAGAGAATATTTTAAACAAACGAACCCAATCCACTCCAATATGTCCCAAACTCAAGTTTTGGTGCTTTTTGAACTATTTCGTTCCGGTGAAAAACATCGCACACACGTGAGACAAAATCGGCATTAATTGCCAAAAGTTCGCCGCACGAGTCAAGGAGGAGTTTTTTCAAAACGGATGCACCAAATCCACTCCAACATGTCCAAAACTCATGTTTTGATGCTTTTTGAACTATTTTGTTCCGGTAAAAAACATCACACCCAGGTGAGCCAATATCGGCATTAAAAGCAAAAATTTCACCGCCTGAGTCACGTAGAGCTTTTTCAAAACGAACGCACCCAATCCACTTCAATATGTCCAAAACTCATGTTTTGGTTCTTTTTAAACTATTTCAGTTCGTTCGGGTGAAAAACATCGCACACACGTGAGTCAAAATCGGCATTAAATGCAAAAAGTTCACCGCGTGAGTCACGGAGAGTTTTTTCGAAACAGATGCACCCAATCCACTCCAATATGTCCAAAACTCATGTCTTGATGTTTTTGAACTATTACGTTCCGGTGAAAAGCATCATACCCACGTGAGCCAACATCGGCATTAAATGCAAAAATTTAGTCGCGTGAGTCACGGAGAGATTTTTCAAAGCAAACGCACCCAATCCACTCCAATATGTCCAAAACTCATGGGAATGTGTTTGGCACCATTGGTTTGAAAATAAATTTTTAAACGAGTCGGTGGGCCTACCGAAAAGTTTGTGTTGCGGGAAAATAAAACCGCTCGAAGCCACTCAAGTGTTTTTGGGCATATGGGAATGTGTTTGGCACCATTGGTTTGAAAATTAATTTTTATACGAGTCGATGGGTCCGCCAAAAAGTTTGTGTTGCGGGAAAATGAAACCGCTAAAAACCACTGAAAAGTGTTTTTAGGAATATGGGAATGTGTTTGGTACCTTTGGTTGCGAAAGTTAATTTTTGCACGAGTCGGTGGGCCCGCTGGAAAGTTTGTGTTGCACGAGAACAAAACTGCTCGAAACTACTCAAAAGTGTTTTTGGGCATATGGGAATGTGTTAGGCACCATTGGATTGAAATTTAATTTTTACACGAGTCGGTGGGCCTACAAAAAATTTTATGTTGCGGGAAAACGAAACTGCTTCAAACCACTCAAAAGTGTTTTTTGGGCATATGGGAATGTGTTTGGTACCGTTGGTTGCAAAAATTAATTCCTACACGAGTCAGTATGCCCTCCGAAAGTTCGCACGGTGTGAAAACGAAACCGCTCGAAACAACTCGAAAGTGGTTTTGGGCATATAAGAATGTGTTTGGCACCATTGGTGGCAAAAATTAATTTTTACACTATTTGGTAAACCCACCGGTAAATTTCTGTTGTGTGAAAATGAAATTGCTCGAACCACTCAGAAGTGTTTTTGGGCTTATGGGAAGGTGTTTGGTAACATTGGTTGTGAAATTTAATTTTTACACTATACGGTGGGCCCACTGGTAAATTTGTGTTGTGCGAAAACGAAACCGCTCGCAACCACTCAAAAGTTTTTTTGGGCATATGGGAATATGTGTGGCACAAATGGTTTGAAAATTAATTTTTACACTAGTCGGTGGGCTCTCCAGAAATTTTGTGTTGCGTGGAAACGAAACCACTCAAAAGTGTTTTTGGGCACAAAGGATTGTGTTTGGCATCATTGGTTGCGAAAATTAATTTTTACACCAGTCGGCAGGCCCACTGAAAAGTTTGTGTTACGAGAAAATGAAACCACTCAAAATGACTCAAAAGTGTTTTTGGGCGTATGGGAATGTGTTTCGCACCATTAGTTTGAAAATTAATTTTTACACGAGTCGGTGGGCCCGCCAGAAAATTTGTGTTGTGCAAAAACGAAACCGCTCGAAACCACTCAAAAGTGGTTTTGGGAATATAGGAATGTGTTTGGCACCATTGGTTGCAAAAATTAATTTTTACACTTTTTGGTGGGCCCATCGGTAAATTTGTTTTGTGCGAAAAAGAAACCTCTCGAAACCACTCAAAAGTGGTTTTGGGCTTATGGGAAGGTGTTTGGCATCATTAGTTGCGAAAATGAATTTTTACCCGAGTCGGTGGGCCCGCCAGAATGTTCACCTTGTGCGAAACGAAACCGCTTGAAACCACCCAAAAGTATTTTTGGGCATATGGCAATATGTTTGGCACCATTGGTTTGAAAATTAATTTTTACACGAGTTGGAAGGTTCGTCAAAAAGTTTGTGTTGTGCCAAAACGAAACCGCTTGAAACAACTCAAAAGTGTTTTTGGGCATATAGGAATGTGTTTGGCATAATTGGTTGAGAAAATTAATTTTTACACGAGTCGGTGGGCCCGCCGGAAAGTTTGCGTTGAGCGGAAACGAAACTGTTCGACACCACTCCAAAGTGTTTTTGGGCATATGGGAATTTGTTTGGTACCATTGGTTGCGAAAAGTAATTTTTACACGAGTCAGTGGGCCCGCTAGAAAGTTTCTGTTGCATGAAAACTAAACTGCACAAAACAACTCATAAGTCTTTTTGGGGATATGAGAATGTGTTTGGCACCATTGGTTGTGAAAATAACTTTTTACACGAGTCAGTGGGCCCACCGGAAAGTTCGCACGGTGCAAAAATGAAACTGCTCGAAACCACTCAAATGTTCTTTTGCGCAAATAAGATAGTATTTGACACCATTGATTGCGAAAATTGATTTTTACACTATTCGGTGGGCCCACCAATAAATTTCTGTTGTGCGAAAACGAAACTGCTCGAACCCACTCAGAAGTGTCTTTGGGCTTATGGGAATGTGTTTGGCACCATTGGTTTGAAAATTTATTTTTACATGAGTCGGTTGGATCGCCGGAAAGTTTGTGTTGCGTGAAAATGAAACTGCTCGAAACCACTCAAAAGTATTTTATGGCAAGTGGGAATATGTTTGGCATCATTGATTTGAAAATTAATTTTTACATGAGTCGGTGGGTCTGCCGGAATGTTTGTGTTGTGCGGAAACGAAACCGCTCAAAACCACTCCAAACTATTTTTCAGAATATGGGAATGTGTTTAGCACCATTGGTTGTGAAAATTAATTTTTATCCGAGTCGGTGGGCCCGCCAAAAAGTTTGTTGGGCGAAAATGAAACCACTCAGAAGGGGTTTTGGGGTTATGGGAAGGTGTTTGGTAACATTGGTTGCGAAAATTAATTTTTACACTATATGGTGGGCCCATCGCAAAATTTGAGTTGTGTGAAAACGAAACTGCTCGAAACCACTCAAAAGTGTTTTTGGGCATATGGTAATATGTTTGGCACCATTGGTTTGAAAATTTATTTTTACATGAGTCGGTGGGCCCTCCGAAAATTTTGTGTGGCGCGGAAACGAAACCGCTCGGAACCACTCAAAAGTGTTTTTGGTCATATGGAAATTTGTTTAGCACAACTGGTTTGAAAATTAATTTTTACACGAGTCGGTGGGCCCATCGGTAAATTTAGTATGTGCGAAAACGAAACCACTCGGAACAACTCATAAGAGTTTCTGGGCTTATTGTTAACGACGGATTTTGGTAATCGACTTGGAAAGGAAAGAGGAAACCGAAGCAGAGAAGAAGGATTGAGTTGGAATCGGACCAGGCTTCGTATCGGACCCGGTAACCGTATCGGACTTGGGGAGTGTTGCTATAAAGGGCATATCGGCCGATACGGATTTGGTTTGGTCATGGGCCGATGCGGGATTGTGAGTTGACAGTGTCAACGTGGGCTTGGTCTGGGCTCGAAGTAAGCTTCAAGGAAGTTGCCAAATAGAGATAAAGCTCGGTTTTAGGCAATTGTATCTTGTAAATTAGGTAGTTTAGATCTAATCTGTGGCTAGAGTCTGCCGCAAAGACTTGTTTGTTAGTTGTAGATAAGATCGTACCCGACAAGGGGTCTGTTGTGACCTCGGGTATAAATATCCCGATAGTTTGTACATGTAATCACTCTCTAATCAAACACACAACAAAATCAATCTACTTTCGGCACATCGCCAACCCTCGCAAGAGGTCTTCTTCAGCGAGTTCTTGCTTCCTCGGAGCAGAGGTAAGAACTCGTCCCCGACGATCTGCATCGTCGGGGCTAGCGTGTCGTTTTAGACACGTTAAGCCTCGATGATGTGATCGTCGATTATCATGTCTCGGATAGTTTTGACAGGTATCTCGATTAAGCCTTGCCAGCGGTTTACTCGCTTTAGGGTTTATTGCCGACGATGGTTTAATTTTCATGCTTGCCTAGATTATTCAATGCATCTGTCATCCCCAAAAGCAATCGACGGCTTGATTTTCTTTGTGCTAAGTCTCAATTCACACTTCGAGTTGCCATCGACCTTAGTCCTGTTTTGAGATCTAACACAAAGCCTGTTTTCGATTGTAATTAAGGATAGTACCGGGGTTTTAGCCGGTCTTATCTAATGTATGCAATTGCTTTATGTTTCTTGCATATGTTCGCCGCTTATACGTGCAGATCGATGAGTATAAACGTGTTGATCGTGAAGTAATCTTAAGATCTCTTTATGGTTGATGTGTTTATACTGGCCGATTGGCTCGTATAAGGTTGCACTAGAGTACTAGCTGGTGTAGTTATCTTCGTCATCCTTATCGGCCGGTATTATTAGTTGAAGTCTACATGTCAATGAAGGCCGATAAGATTAGATTCATGTCTTATATATTTTCTAAGTGAGCCGATATAGCTTCGCCCTATCGGCTGGGCTATGACAATGTGTCATCGGTCTGTCGACCGATCGGCCATTGTTTTCTGACTTGGTTTACTTGTTTCTTGTTGATTGCAGATCAAATCAACTGGCACGCTCTACTTACGACTAGGCAAGCCATTTGGACCTGCACTGGAGCTAAGCAGATCTCCCAGGCCGCCGTGGTAACGCGGAACCCGTTTGGTTGCTGGACGGGTCGAAATTCTGCGCCAACACGCTTTTGGCACGCCCAGGGGGACTTCAAGAACACAAGCTTCTCACCAGCAACAAGAACACCTCGAGATGTCGAAGCAGGCCGAGATCGTCGAGGAGAACGTCATTCCTGTGACCGCCGACCAGCTCAGCGCAGAACAAAAAGCTGAGATGGACAGTCTGGTCGCACAGTTCCAGAATATGTACCTGCAAACATATTCTAGGACTCGGCAGGGCACCTTGATTCAAAAGTCCAAGGTGGTCATGCCGAGTTCTGGAGATGGAGCTGGAACGTCGGCGGCGGCGCATGATCACGCCGTCAAATCTGAAGACACTGCAGCGCCGACGTTGCAAGACCGAATCGACTCCGCAGTTCACTCTGCGTTGGTCAACCAGTCGGGGATCCTGGTGAACACGTTGACCAATACGGTCAAGTCGATCCTGGATGGTTCGATCCATCAGTACAAGCCTCAAGGCCCGATTTACCTGCCAGAAAACAAGTTCCCTGCCTATCGGACCTTGAGGAACGACCTGAGCACGGCTCAGCCGACAGCGCCGATGACACCTCCATCGGCGCAACCAACAACAACCCTGCCGCTGGTCCTCACCAAGCAGGCGGGAGGAAGCCCTCAGCACATCACAGAGGAGCAGTACGCTCAATGGACCAAGGGGAAGCAACCGGTGGTTGAGCCGATGCAGCAAGTTCCCGTTCACCAGCCATCGGCCGGACAACCGCAAGCCCCGGCGTTCAATAGTCCTCCACCTCAAGCTGCATACAACGTGCCGCAAGGCTATCAGCAGTACACCGCAGGGCAGTACGGCGCACAGAACCTGGATCACCACTATCAACCGTACTCCCCCAGGCACTATCAAGCAGAGGGCCTCCAACAATCCTACCAGCAGGACCTCCCGCATCGGCCCGCAGGATACTGGGCTGACATGATAGCCGAAGTGATGCGAGATCAATTCGGTTTGAAGCCCAAAGAGAGCTCTACAGTGTATCGGCACCCGTATCCCGAGGAATTTGACAGGGTACCATTGCCGGGCCGATACAAAATCCCGGATTTCTCCAAGTTTTCGGGACAGGACAGCGTCTCGACATATGAGCATGTCAGCCGATTCTTAGCGCAGTGCGGGGAGGCATCGGCTATCGAAGCGTTGAGGGTGAGATTTTTCCCTCTGTCCTTATCAGGGTCTGCATTCACATGGTTCTCTTCCTTGCCCTGCAATTCCATCAGAGGATGGATAAATCTGGAGAAACAGTTTCATAGATATTTCTACAATGGTGTACAAGAGATGAAACTGTCGGATCTGACTGCCATCAGGCAGCGAGTGGATGAATCGGTCCCCGAGTACATACAGAGGTTCAGAGACATACGCAACAGATGTTATAGCCTCACTCTGACCGATTCCCAGTTGGCCGACCTGGCTTTTCAGGGATTGCTAGGGCCGATACGCGAGAGGTTCTCTTCGCAGGAATTTGACAGCCTCGCTCAGCTGGCACAACGTGTATCGGCCCACGAGCAGCGATTCCAGGAGGCAAAGAAGTTCGCAAAAAAGATTAACACTGTTTATCAGTACGCCTCCGACGATGAAGACGATGAAGACGCTGATGTCGACCTAGCCGAGTGGGCCCGGATGAAGAAATCAACAACTTGCCAGTGGGCCAAGAAAGGAGATAAGGAAGATAAATATGATTTCGACATCAACAAGGCCGATAAGATATTTGACCTGCTGTTGCAAGAAAAGCAGATTCAGCTGCCAGTAGGTCACGTATTGCCATCGGCCGAAGACATCAAGAAAAGGAGATATTGCAAGTGGCACAATTCCTATTCACACCATACGAATGAATGCAAGATCTTCCGGCAACAAATCCAATCGGCCATCGAGCAGGGCAGAATTAAAATCGATGATGCCAAGCGGCCGATGAAGATTGAAGGCCACCCGTTCCCAGTCAACATGGTGCGGGCGGACAGGGCCGATGGCGGTGGTCATCGGACTGGCAAGCGGCCTCATCAGACCTCTGAGGGTCTGATCAGAAAATATCAGCGGAGGCGGGAGGAACAAGCTCAAGACCAAGCCGATCAAGACAACTCCTACGACCCACACTGGGAGTGCGAGTTTTTTCGCTTCTGCTGGAATGAAGGGATGAGGTTGCCATCTATCCAGGAGTGCCCTGCATGCAGTGGTACAGAAGATTCTTATCAGGGCAGCTCAAGCAGACAAACGCATCGGCCGGCCAAGCAACGGAAATCTGTACATGAAAGGCTGGGGCCGATGCACCAAGATCAACACGATGAAGATGAGGAGCAAGTCCAGAACCCCCAATGGTGCCCAAGCGACGTATTCACCAAGACACAGAAGCGGCGGGTTCAGAGGTTGAGGAGGAAAGAGCAAATCCAAGAGCAACAAGCTGAAATACCCCATCGGCCAACCAAGACCAGAAAAGAGTGGAGAATAAAATCCACGGTGACCAAGGCCGATGAGGGCACCTCCAATACAGCTCAGGGCTACTCAGCTTCAAAAGGTAAGAAAACGGCATCGGCGCCTGTTAACATGGTGTTTATATTGCCAGCAGAATACAGTGTGCAGGCGGCCGATGAAGCAATGGCTGATGAAGAACAAAGTTCAGCCAGGCTACGGTTGTCACCAGATCAAGCCACCTTCGACAAACCAGTTGACGCCAGCTACAGACACCTACGGCCGTTGTACATCAAAGGATTCATCAACGGGCGGCCGATGACGAAGATGCTGGTCGATGGTGGCGCAGCAGTCAATTTAATGCCATACACAACCTTCAGGAAGCTTGGAAAAGTACCTGAGGATCTTATCAAGACAAATATGGTATTAAAGGACTTCGGTGGCAACGCGTCCGAGGCGAAGGGGGTCCTGAACGTGGAGCTCACCGTGGGCAGCAAAACAATCCCCACCACCTTCTTCGTCTTCGATGGAAAGGGTTCCTACAGCTTGTTGTTGGGACGAGATTGGATCCATGCAAATTGCTGTGTCCCTTCAACAATGCACCAATGCCTCATGCAATGGCAAGGAGACCAAGTCGAGATCGTGCAGGCCGATCGGTCAGTACATGTCGCCAATGCCGATCTCGCAGTTTGGGAGATGGAGGGAATCGACTGCTTGTCCGGGCGAGTCTGGGACGCCGATTTCCTCAAGGTAACCGACTGCGACATCGAGGCAATTGAAGACCAAGACCAGCGGTTACTTTAGCGAAGATGCACCATCCGCCGTTGACAATGACCTCTACACAGATGACGCGGTGGATGAGTTAGACGGCAAGTTGGGACAAGGTTTTACGTCGGCCGATGAATTGGAAGAAATTGATATAGGAATAGGTGATAGGCCTAGGCCGACGTATGTAAGCGCTAATTTGCCAAAGGAATACAAGAATAATTTGATAGATCTTTTGAAAGAATTCAGAGATTGTTTTGCATGGGAATACCATGAGATGCCAGGATTAAGCCGATCGATTGTAGAACATCGGCTACCAATCAAACAAGGCTATCGGCCTTTTAAGCAAGCTCCTCGGAGGTTTAAGGCCGATATGCACGAAGCCATAAAAGCAGAGATCACAAGACTTTACGACGCCAACTTTATCAGGCCCTGCCGATACGCGGAGTGGGTCTCCAACATAGTTCCGGTGTTGAAAAAGAACGGCAAGCTAAGGGTATGCGTCGATTTCAGAGATCTAAATAAGGCGACGCCCAAAGACGAGTACCCTATGCCGTTGGCCGATTTGCTAGTCGACGCTGCTTCTGGGCATAAGATCATTAGTTTCATGGACGGAAACGCGGGTTACAACCAGATCTTTATGGCTAAAGAGGACATTCATAAGACAGCCTTCAGGTGCCCAGGGGCAATCGGCCTATATGAATGGGTCGTCATGACATTTGGTTTGAAGAATGCTGGAGCTACGTATCAGAGGGCTATGAATTACATTTTTCATGATCTTATTGGCTCTCTGATTGAAGTTTATATAGACGATGTCGTCGTAAAGTCAAGAGAACATGATATGCACTTGGCCGACTTACGCAAGGTACTAGAAAGGGCAAGGAAATATGGTTTGAAGTTGAACCCTAACAAATGTGCCTTTGGCGTATCGGCCGGTCAGTTTTTGGGTTTCTTGGTCCATGAAAGGGGGATTGAAATCACACAGAAGAACATCGATGCCATCAAGAAAATCAAGCCTCCAGAAAACAAGACCAAGTTACAGTCTCTGCTTGGCAAGATCAACTTCGTCCGGCGTTTTATATCAAATTTGTCGGGCCGTATAGAGCCATTCACTCCACTGTTGAAAATAAAGGACGACGAAGAGTTCATATGGGGTGACAAGCAACAGAAAGCGCTAGACGATATCAAAGAATATTTAACTTCTCCGCCGGTCTTAATTCCTCCACAAAAAGGAGTCCCATTCAAATTGTACTTGTCAGCCGATGAGAAATCCATCGGCTCAGTCTTGGTTCAAGATGTTAACGGCAAGGAAAGAGCTATTTTTTATCTCAGCAGGAGAATGTTAGACGCTGAGACAAGGTACACGCCGGTGGAGAAATTATGCCTTTGTTTATATTTTTCATGTACTAAATTGAGGCATTACCTGCTTTCCAACGAGTGCATAGTGGTGAGCAAGGCCGATGTGATGAAATACATGCTATCGGCCCCTGTGTTGAAAGGACGAGTCGGGAAGTGGATCTTTGCTTTAACAGAGTTTGATCTTCGATATGAATCGGCCAAAGCGATCAAAGGACAAGCCCTGGCCGATTTCATCGTTCAACATAGAGATGACTCAGTTGCATATGCAGACATTGTGCCGTGGACGTTATATTTCGATGGATCCGTCTGCAGACACGGTTGCGGTATCGGCCTAGTCATCATATCCCCTCGGGGGGCAAGTTTTGAGTTCGCTTTCACTATCAAGCCTTATTATACCAACAATCAAGCAGAATATGAAGCGGTGCTTAAAGGCTTGCAGTTATTACAAGAAGTCGAGGCCGATGCCGTGGAAATCATTGGTGATTCACAGCTAGTAATTAGTCAACTTTCTGGGGAGTATGAGTGCAGAGACGATATTCTCAAAGTCTACAATGAGGAGTGCAAAGAGTTATTACACGGTTTCCGGATCGTAACGATGAGGCATATACCCAGGAAGCAGAATTTCGAAGCCAATGATTTAGCTCAGGGGGCATCGGGATACAGGCCGATGGCTAAAGACGTTCCAATTCAGATTGCTCTCGTGCACGCCGATGACTGGAGGTTTGATATCATTGAGTATTTGAGAAACCCTTCCCAATCGGCGTCACGCAGAATGAAATATAAAGTTTTACACTATGTCTTATTGGACGATAACCTATATTATCGGACGGTTGATGGTGTCCTACTCAAATGCCTAGGTCCTGAGGAGGCTAAAACCGTTATGAGCGAAGTACATGAAGGGATTTGTGGCACCCATCAATCGGCCCATAAAATGAAATGGCTGATGAAGCGCGTCGGATATTTTTGGCCAACCATGCTAGAAGATTGCTTCAAGTATTATAAAGGATGTCAGGATTGTCAGAAATTTGGAGCAATTCAGAGAGCACCGGCATCGGTTATGCATCCAATCATAAAGCCGTGGCCGTTTCGTGGATGGGGAATAGATATGATCGGCCAGATTAACCCACCATCAAGTAAGGGACACAAGTATATATTAGTGGCTACAGATTACTTCACAAAGTGGGTTGAGGCCGTTCCTCTCAAGAAGGTTGATTCCAAAGACGCTATTCAGTTCGTCAAGGAGCACATCATATATCGGTTTGGGTTACCTCAGACAATAACTACCGATCAGGGATCAATCTTCGTGTCCGACGAGTTCGTCCGATTTGCTGACAGCATGGGCATCAGATTACTCAATTCTTCTCCTTACTACGCGCAGGCTAATGGGCAGGCAGAGGCTTCCAACAAGTCTTTAATCAAATTAATCAAGAGGAAAATTGACGAACAGCCGAGGCAATGGCATACAACGCTGGCCGATGCCCTTTGGGCGTATCGGATGGCTTGCCATGGTGCAATCCAAGTGCCTCCCTATCAGCTGGTCTACGGGCATGAAGCTGTACTGCCGTGGGAAACCGCCATCGGCTCAAGAAGGATTGCTTTGCAAGACGACTTGACAGCCGATGAGTACCATAATCTTATGGTTGATGAATTGGATGATTTGGCACATGTTCGATTACGGGCCTTAGAGAAAATCAAGCGTGATAAAGATAGAGTAGCCCGTCATTATAATAAAAAGGTCGTTGCCAAATCGTTTGAGGAAGGAGACCTTGTATGGAAATTAATAATGCCGATTGGCTCCAGAGATAATAAATTCGGCAAATGGTCACCTAATTGGGAAGGCCCCTTTCGAATTCATCGATGTGTTCCTCACAATGCCTATCTGCTCAAGGGATTAGATGGCGAGATTTATGGACGAGCTCTCAATGGCAAATACTTGAAACAATATTATCCCAGTATCTGGATTGACTCATGATCGGCCCTCTAGCCGATTTATGATTACAGCCGATGTAGTCAAGCATCGTCTTTAGATGGCCGGTAAATACTATCGCCCTTAGTTCAAAATTTCAGAATATGAGCCCTCATCTTCCAAAATTTGGGGGGCATATATATATACAGGAGTTCTCGCATTGGATTTTTCAGTTGGCAATTGACTTCGGCTTTCTGGCCGATGAGATTGTTTATAATGAGATTGTTCATATTAAAGATATATGCGGCTGGAATTTTCAAGACAAATTCGGCTGCACGGCCGATAAGGTGTGAGAGGATTTCAGAAGCAATAAATTAGGCTGGAATTTTCAAAACAAATTCGGCTGCATGGCCGATAAGGTGTATGGTTATACATTATAGAAATAACATATGCTACATCACCCTATGAAGTCTGCAATAGCAGCAATGGCTTTACGACGAATCTGCTCAACGTCTTCGATAGCCTGGGCATCATCGGCCATCGTCCCTGGGATTGGTTTCAGTGATTTGCTTAGGGTCGCGAGGTACTTGGCCGATGCCTTGAGCTTTGCCGTCTGATCTTCTATGACCTTGGGTGATGCAGCTATCCCGGCTTCGACTTCTTGGATTTCTTGGCGTGTAGTGGCCAGCTTCGATTCTAGCTCTGCCTCGAGGCGACGGAGTTCTTCAAGCCTATTTTTCAGCACAATCGGCTCCACCGCTAGCTCGTCCAACCTGGTCTTATCGGCGTTCACTTGAGCTTTGCTAGCGGACAGGGCCGATTCCAGTTGTTCGCGCTGTCGTCGCTCTGCAAGTCTTTCTTTTGCTCTGAAAAGCTTGAATCGGTATTGTTCCAGGAAGATGGCCGGCGTGAGGATTTCCATCAGGTCTTCGGGCAGTTCGTCTTGGATTTCTTGTACCCTGACTCTGATGGAGGAGCAGTCTTCTACCAAACACTCCAGCGAGGCTTCTAGCCGATTCCCAATATCGGTCAGCCGGTTCTTCAGATCATCAGAGATTGGTGCCCTGGCTGTGCTGGGTAGCTCCTTGTCCTCATCATCAAGAAACTGGCCGATATCAAAGGAGAACATATCGGCTAGGTTCTGCAAATATCAACATGGGTCGAGGTTAGCCTTGTTAATCAGGAATCGGCAGAAAGGGGATCAGGGTAACCGTGGTTACCTGTGTTGGAGCATTGGTGGTGCTTGCATCGGCCTCCCTTTGCTTTGTCGACATAGTAGGCGAGGGGGTTGGCCGATGTGGTGAAGGTGATGGAGCCCTAGGCTGAAAAAGCAGGAAATTGGTGAATAGGGTTATGTGATTACGAAAATAATGCAAAAAAAAAAAATCAACTCTTACCGAGACAGTCGGAGAGGGTGGTGGAGAAGGAGAAGGGGTTCTCAATCGTGCCTTGGCTCGTTCGCGCCGTTGCAAAGTTGTTTTCTTGGTTCTTGGCAAAGGGGCCGATTGAGTTCTCTCCTTTAACACAGACGACACCGCAGCCTGAAAAGGATATGAAGTTAAAGTGTGACAGTACAAGGAGATTATGTAAACACAAAGAAGAGATTATATTGACCTTGCGAACTGCGTGTCTGGTCCTTTTTGGTTGCGGGGCATCATCTTGGTCATCGGCCGGTGGGATCTCCGCAGCTCCGGCCGATGGCTCTTGGGTGGTTTCGACCGACGGGTTTTCTTCTTCGTGTGCATCGGCCGCTGCTGCATCGACTTCCTCCTCCATCACTTGTTCTTCGAGGAATTCTTCCAAGGAGGGGTCTAGCTCTTCGGCATCGGCCTGGTCATCGGTTTTAGCCTTCTTGCTGGCTTTCTGCGATTTGCCTTTGGCCGGCGCTTTTCTCTTGGGGTTTTCTTTAGGCATCGGACCTTGGAGAAGCGACGCCACTTTTGGGGCAGTGAGGCCGATGATGGATTCCAGGATGGTTGACCCCGATGGAGCTATGGCTTGAGCGTAGAAGATCTTCCGTCCACTGTTGCTCACAGATGGAATCGGCTCATCTGGGACTTGAGGGCTGATGCCTTGGATAAGTTCTGTCACATAGAACCTGGCCGATTGATGAAAGATGTGAGCGGCCCACTCTTGCCACCAAGTTTGGAAGCTAATGTGCACGAAGGCATTCAGATGCAGCCGATCGCAGTCACCAAGATTGGGGAGCTCGATTTCCATTGCTTTGTTCATAACCAGGGCCGATGGGACTGTGCCTCTGCTCTCTAGGAGCTTATGAAGATGCAAGCTAATGGGAAGTTGTCCGAGCCCGCATTGTCTAGCAGCTGTCATTGGGGTGTAAAACTCATAGGACAAGCTGGTGCTCCTTCCCTGAAAGACGCCTACTGGGAGCAGGCATGGAGTGAGGCCGATCATGAATAATTCCCTTGATTCCATGTCATCATTTATTAAGCTCAGTTGCAGATCATCTGGAAGCTCGAAGTCTCGGTCCGATGTATAGACAAACATATCCATCTTGGCTGATGGAGGGCCGGTGAAGAAACGGATGAACCATGTAGCCATGTCATCGGCCGATTGATCTGCGCCGGGGTAGACGGAGGCTGCTTCCCCGTAGGACATGCATCTTCTGTTCCTGGGGTCTTCGTGATCGGCATATTTTGATGGGAAGCGAGAATCTGATAGAGGTGGCCGATCAACCATGGTGTTGGTGTATATGGTTAGCCAGAGTTGAATGAACCACCATGGTCCTCCATGAGCCACAGTCTGTTTTAGCATCAAGTCTTGTGTGGAAACATGGAGTAGCCGATATACAGCTCCTAAAAGGTATCGGCCCAAGGGGATTTGTCTCTTGTCGACCAAAGCTTGAGCCAAGTGTTGACAGTTTGTAGTGGGGCCACAGGTCGATCCGCAAAAGACAAATCTCTCCAACCACAATGTCAGGAAAGCTACGTGTTCTCGCTCTGAGACCGATCCCTGTTCCATGTGTTCAGAGATATATCCGGACCAGCCTCCGATTTTCTTGGTCTTCAACTTGTGGCTGCTGTTTACCAGGAGGCTGAAGGGGTTGATCTCGGAGCTGATATCCAATCCTGTGAGTACCTTGATATCTATGAGGGTTGGGGTCATCGGACCTTGCTTGAACATAAAGGCGTTCAAGGTACTTGACCAGAAGTAGCTGGCAGCTGACATTAGTGGCTCATTCTTCTTGGTATCGGCCAGGGACAGAGTTATGCATTGGCCGATTCCAATCTCGTCCCAGTGGACTTGTTTGACGGCAGCAATCCTTTTGTGCCAGGTCCTGTATCCGTTTAGCTTTGATGGCCATGACCTGAAGGTGTGCTTCCACGCCGAGACAGTGGGCTTGGCTTGCCTGAAAGGGATTCTGTCTGTTTCGGCGTTGATTAGCCAGGTTGGGTCGCAGTCGCCCATGGGGCCCAGGAGAAAGCGATGGGATTTATCGTCGGTGGGAATCAAGATTTGGTTTTTGAAGACCTAAATCGTGAGAACAACGATGAAAATATAAGGCCTGAGGGGGACAGAGAGTAAAACCCTAACTTGGAGAAATTGACGGGGAAAGCGATAATGCAGGATTGAACAAGTCGACTTACCGCGGGGATCTCGGAGGCGTAGAATGGGGCGGAAGCCATTGTTGTTGAAGAAGGGATCGTTGCGGAAGGGGTCGATGTCGATGGAGAATCGGGCGGTCGCCGGAGTTGAAGAACACGAGGAGTTTGTTGAATCGGCGGCGAAAGGGTTCGAATCTGGATCTGTGCGGTTTTCAGGTTAGACCTAGCAAAAAGTCGATGAGTTCCCTGGAGCTAATTCCGCCACATTATATAATGAAGCGGAATTGGGGGGCATGTGTTAACGACGGATTTTGGTAATCGACTCGGAAAGGAAAGAGGAAACCGAAGCAGAGAGGAAGGATTGAGTTGGAGTCGGACCAGGCTTCGTATCGGACCCGGTAACCGTATCGGACTGGGGAGGTGTTGCTATAAAGAGCGTATCGGCCGATACGGATTTGGTTTGGTCGTGGGCCGATGCGGGTTGTGAGTTGACAGTGTCAACGTGGGCTTGGTCTGGGCTCGAAGTAAGCTTCAAGGAAGTTGCCAAATAGAGATAAAGCTCGGTTTTAGGCAATTGTATCTTGTAAATTAAGTAGTGTAGATCTAATCTGTGGCTTAAGTCTGCCGCAAGGACTTGTTTGTTAGTTGTAGATAAGATCGTGCCCTACAAGGGTTCTGTTGTAACCTCGGGTATAAATATCCCGATAGTTTGTACATGTAAACTCTCTCAAACAATCACACAATCAAATCAATCTACTTTCGGCGCATCGCCAACCCTCGCAAGAGGTCTTCTTCGACGAGTTCTTGCTTCCTCGGAGCAGAGGTAAGAACTCGTCCCCGACGATCTGCATCGTCGGGGCTAACGTGTCGCTTTAGACACGTTAAGCCTCGATGATGTGATCGTCGATTATCATGTCTTGAATAGTTTTGACAGGTATCTTAATTAAGCCTTGCCAGCGGTTTACTCGCTTTAGGGTTTATTGCCGACGATGGTTTAATTCTTATGCTTGGCTAGATTGTTCAATGCAGCTGCCATCCCCAAAAGCAATCGACGACTTGATTTTCTTTGTGTTAAGTCTCAATTCACACTTCGAGTTGCCATCGACCTTAGTCCTGTTTTGAGATCTAACACAAAGCCTGTTTTCGGTTGTAATTAAGGATAGTGCCGGGGTTTTAGCCGGTCTTATCTAACATATGTGATTGCTTTATGTTTCTTGCATATGTTTGCCACTTATATGTGCAGATCGATAAGTATAGATATGTCGATCGTGAAGTAATCTTAAGATTTCTTTATGGTTGATGTGTTTATATTGGCCGATTGGCTCGTATAAGTTTGCACTAGAGTACTAGCTGGTGTAGTTACCTTTGTTATCCTTATCGGCCGATATTATTAGTTGAGATCTATATATCAATGAAGGCCGATAAGATTAGATTCATGTTTTACTTATTTTCTAAGTGAGCCGATATAGCTTTGCCCTATCGGCTGGGCTATGACAATGTGTCATCGGTCTGTCGACCGATCGGCCATTGTTTTCTGACTTGGTTTACTTGTTTCTTGTTGATTGCAGATCAAATCAACTGGCACGCTCTACTTACGACTAGGCAAGCCATTTGGACCTGCACTGGAGCTAAGCAGATCTCCCAGGCCGCCGTGGTAACGCGGAACCCGTTTGGTTGTTGGACGGGTCGAAATTCTGCGCCAACACTTATGGGAAGGTGTTTGGCAATATTGGTTGCAAAAATTTATTTTTACCCAAGTCGGTGGGCCTGCCGGAATGTTCACCTGGTGCGAAAACGAAACAACTCAAATGTGTTTTTGGGCATATGGGAATATGTTTGGTACCATTGGTTTGAAAATTTATTTTTACATGAGTCAGTGGGCCCTCTGAAAATTTTGTATTGCGTGGAAACAAAACCGCTCGGAACCATTCAAAAGTGTTTTTGGTCATATGGAAATGTGTTTGGCACCACTGGTTTGGAAATTAATTTGACACGATTCGGTGGCTCCACCGGATATTTTGTGTTGCGCAAAAACGAAACTGCTCGAAACCACTCATAGTGTTTTTGGGCCTATGGGAATGTGTTTGGTACCATTGGTTTGAAAATTAATTTCTACACGATTTGGTGGGTGCGCCGAAAAATGTTTTTGGTCATATAGAAATGTGCTTGGTACCACTGTTTTGAAAATTAATTTTTACACGAGTCGGTGGGCCACCAGATATTTTGTCGGGACACCCCGGTTAAATAGTATGTAAGTTATTTGAAATGATAGCACGAAGTATTTAGTTAGATGGGGTCCAATAATAATTGAGTAAAACAGTAACCATCCAACCTTATTGCTTCCCTATCAAGTCAAATGACATACATAGTATGAAACATAGGGGATATTGCTGGGACTTTAGCATGCCAGTCAACTTCAGCCTGAGACATGCCTGTCAAACCACACGAAGATGGCGACCAGATGTGTTACACATCTCAGGAGACTTGACGAAATTCGCTAAAACTCTACGACATCCCAAATGCTCAAAACTCATATCGGTGTAGAACTAGATCCCAGGAAAAGCTCTAGTTCCACACTTTCATCTAAGCGATGAAACTCAGAATAATAAGGAATAAACACAAATGAATTTACTCTACATTTATATTTAAATAGATAGGCCAAACGGCCAGATAATTATTGATCCGCGAAAGCTTGGCTACACGAAACCACAAGCAGCCGACAAGGAGATAACCCTTTTTGATCCAATCCTAGAAGAAGCAACGATTTCCCGTATCACTCAGAAGACTAAGCATACAGCCTGCAAAAAGGATATTCCAGTATAACAAGAGTCAGTACATTAAACGAGTTAATGTACCGGCAAGCACAAGACAATCCTAACATACTACATGCAAGGCATATAATCAAAGAAATGCTATATATGTAACTCATTTTAGCGTAAAGCAAGTTTTAGTGCACAATTCTTTTTGAAAGAGTTGATGATTCAATTAACAAAATTTTAACATAGATAGATCATAACATTTAATATATCAACATCATAAACATACTCTTGTTAACCATACCAGCAACAAGTCATGATCTTATCATAATAATACACTTGACTGCCCACCCGTCATCAAGTCTCACACTCATCAACAATATAACATAATTATCATAACTTGACCCATGTTACCATTTCCAGTTCCATAGTTCATAAATCATCATTTGAAAACATAAAACAAAATCAAAGTCTATACTCATGACACTTCATCAAGTCGCTCATGACCGTGAGCACGGCTAATCGATTAGTTTTACATAACTCTGCAGAGTTTGTACAGCTTTACCCACATGATATAAACACTCTAGTTTGTTTCGTGTTTGCAAAGCACTTCCACACTCTTCATGTTGAATGTGGTCTAGAAGTCATAACGTAGCCTTTACATTACTTAATGCCTAACCTTGCATCAGTGATGGCAAGTATGAATCCATCTTAGGTATGACCCAGAATCGTTAGGTGGTGGGCCCATGCCTTAACCTAACGTCATGGCAGCGAACACATTCGTTTCCCCACGAGGTACTATACCATTGAATTGGATAGACTTAGACGCCTAAACTACCCCCATAATCAGTGGGGTAAATAGGTAGTTCCTATGAATCATCGCTCAGACTAATTCATTCTACTCCGGCCTACCAATATGCAAGGTTAGACCTTAAGCAACTTAATTAGCTAAGGCTACCCCATAATAGCACATGTGGATGTACGATATACTCAAGTTGGTGACACGAAGTTCAGTCCTTATTCAACTCAGGCAAACACTCCCCCTATCAGTGTACAACTACCACCATATGCACACCACTTGTCGCCCAAGTCTAAAATCATTTTACTCACACTTTAGTTCGCAAATACTTAACATTTACATTTCAAATCCAGCATTAACCAAGTATTCGAAATCCCAATCAAAAATTCATAAGAGTGAGTATTTATAAAGTAATCAAATTCATCCTAAGGTTACAAATGAGAGGATAACAACATATCAAGGTAGATTATGCAGCAATAAGGCCATAGCTACCATTTAGTAAGTTTCAATTATCATTTTTAATCAAATACGTATGCAGTTTCGCAAACAACACTTTTCATCTCCCAAACCACGGGTTTCAATGTGATCAAAGGAGAGGGGAGGAATAACTTGCCTTGGTCTTGAACAAAGTGAATATCACCTAAATCACTCTTTCACCGTCGATTCGAATTATCTATGCAAACGACACGATATGCACATAAATACCAAATTATGTGAAAAATACAAAATGCTCTAAAATGCATGATTTGTGCATAGTAGATAGGTTCTGACCTAAGATGGATTTAGGTGAAAGAATTCCTATTTTATCCCATTTCATTTATGAGTTATGAATTTCCTAAGTTTGCATTGATATATAGTAGTAATTACTAATGTATTGATGTAAAGCATTTTTAATATATGATTTTGATTAAATTTACCTTACTGGAATGAAGGGGATTGTTTTCTAAGATTAATACAATTGGTTTCATAATTTTTAGAGCTAGTATGAATTTCTTATAAATTTTAGAAATTAACTTGCATATGTGGTGGTCATTTTATAATATAAATTATTAACATTATTTCTGTTACAGAAAGTATGAAATATTATATTATTAAATTAAATTTCATACTTTTGTGATTCTATAGAAATTTGGTTCACTCCAATTGGAGTACAAATGAATTTTCTACAAATTCTACTAGCTCTATGTTAGCTATTTCTTATTTGTAATTTTAGAAATAAATCTCATACTGTGAGCATAAGATTTTGTTCTACAATATTAAAGTTCACAATTTTATGAACCTGCTGGAGTTGGTTTCACCTCAAAATGAGCTATATTTGATTTTATATGAATTTCACAAGTTTTGAGTAATTTTTCAATTGAAAAGATATTGATCTAACTTTTTTCTATTTTATTTCCAAAATATAATCTATTGGGTCCATTGGTCAGTCTCTGTTAATTTGCAGAAAAGTCCCTAGGGTTTCCAGGAATCAACCCGAGCTCCTTAACATGTGCTAATGCGGTTTCCATAAAGAGTCCCTAAGATTTTAACTATTTCTAATTAGGTCCTGGTCCCATCTGTCATATGAAGGAGTTTTACAAATTAAACCTCACAAATTTTAAACTCTTGCTAATCCGAATCCCTAGTGCTTGATTAAGTAGGGCCCGCTCGTCAGCGGCTCGGCGGCTGAGAAGGCAGAGCAGCAGCGCGCGGCGAATTACTCGCCGGCGGCAACGGCGAACGGCGGCCGATCTCGGCGGGCAACTAACAGAGAAAACATAGAGGACATCAAGACGAAGCCATCGGTGGTCTTCTCGCAAGCCACGGTGGTCGGGATGGGTGGCGACGACGGCGCAGGCGGCGATGGCTCTCGGCATGCATATGCATGTCGAGCTCCGACTCGGTTTAGTGCGAGCCAATGCATGCATGCGCATCTACAAGGGTCCTGGGGACTCACCGAACCGTTGGAAAGGGGTCGGCGAAGCGATGGGGAAGACGGCTCGGCAGCGGCAGGAATCTCCAGCTTCACGGCGACAACCCACTCCGGTCGATGATCTGCTGGAAGGAGACATCCGCGAGGTCACTAGGGTTCCTAGGATGACTCATGCGCAAGAAATCGCAGGGAAGCTCACCGGAGAAGAAGAGCTTGAGGATGGAGCCCGGCGGCCGGATTTGGGGAAAGAAATGGCCGATCTCTGAGTTCACGATCTTGTGGTTCAATTCCTTCGGTCGGCGGCTTCCTGGGATCGAGATGAAGATGGTGGCGCGGCAGTTTGGCTCGATCTGGTCGAAGTTGGCCGAGCGGCGATGATGCGGTAGCGGCGGTGCTCTGGAGCTTCTGGGGAACACGGCGGCGTTCCGGCGAGATGGCTGAAAACCACGAGATGAGGTCAGAGGGGATGAGACCGGCATCGATGGGAGACTTCAAAACACCAGTAGAGGAGGGATGACCGTGGCGCAGAGGCGGTGGCGACGGTCGTCGTCTCCACGGCCGGCGGCTAGGAAATGGCGACGGAGGAGGCTGAGGGCTTCCTCCCTTGGTTGGATCAGCTCTAGGACAGAGAGATCGATCATGCGACGCGGCTGAGAGAGGTTACGGGCGAGCTCGGTGGCGGACACGTCTCGGCCACGCGTCGAGCACGTCGGCGCCGCCTCCTCCTGCTCTCGGTCTCTCTCTCTGAAGCTTGAGCGGTGGAGCAAGATATACCGAGGTGGGGCTAACTCATGTCACTGCCATGTGGGTCCAGGGTTGATGTAAACACAGGCTAGGTGAGAGAGATGGGTAGATTTACTGGTAAACTACTGTACAGATGATTTCCAAAGGATTTTCATATATATTTCTTCCTCCCAATTTTATACTTCCAGCATTTAATTTGTGTGCATGATAAATTAATGTGGATTTTACTGGAGGTAGATAAAAATACCTAGATTACATTTTCTTTGGTTTCACACAAAATACTCTATATTTTAATCTCAGTAAAATAGAGAAGTTCAGTTCAGCTGAAATTGATTTGAATTTTTAGAAGGTCAAAACCTATGAAATAAAACCTGGAAAAATTATATTAATTCATGATAAATAGATTAGTATTTGAATAAATTATATCCAATATACATTTTTATGTGATAAAATACACATATGAGAGGTGTATCCGTTTTGCCGATTAGGGTTTAGAAATAATTATAGTTTGACTGGTTTGACCCAATTATTGTGGGTACAAATGTACTTATTAAATTATACCAAAATTCCAGTGAGATGTATATATTGAATGGTACCTACATGAATTTCCCCATGATTTTATATTGCACCAATTATTTTTAAATATTCAATGAGTGCATCTACTTTAAAGTATTCTTATTTTAAATACATATTTAAATGGTTGTAAAATTGTATTTTGATTTGTATTTGACCAGAGATGATTTTGTTAGGCTTTTATTTTCAATTTACCATGCTCAAACTCACAAATTCCCTAGGTACTAGTGTGTATATGTTTGAGTTGAGCTAATGGCACCTAAGGTGGTGGTAATTAGTATAATGCTTTTATTATTTATATAAATACAAATTAACAGGGATTCATTCTTGTGTTCCAAAAAATGTTTTACCTATCAAATTAGTTTGAAAAGGACAAAGTTTCAAATCACTTGCATCTTAATACATGACCACTAGCTAGTTTTGAACCTTACCTAGATTATATATTTGGAAAAATCTTGGTCATTAACTTGAAAACACATTTTAATTGTTTAACTGAGGTCAAAATTCAAATTTTGAATTTTTGGTATGTTACATATTTTGTGTTGCGCGAAAACAAAACTGCTCGGATCCACTAAACCCTGTATCACTCAAAAGAGTTTTTAGGCTTATGGAAAGGTGTTTGGCAACATTGGTTGCGAAAATTTATTTTTACTCGAGTCAGTAGGCCCGCCGGAATGTTCGCCTGGTGCGAAAATGAAACCGCTCAAAACCACTCAAATGTGTTTTTGGGCATATGGGAATATGTTTGGCACCACTGGTTTGAAAATTTATTTTTACACAAGTCGGTGTTCCCTCCGAAAATTTTGTGTTGTGGGGAAACGAAACTGCTCAGAACCATTCAAAAGTGTTTTTGGTCATATGGAAAAGTGTTTGCCACCACTGGTTTGGAAATTAATTTTTACACGAGTCGGTGGCCCCACCGGATATTTTGTGTTACGCCAAAACGAAACTTGTCGAAAGCACTCAAAGTATTTTTGGGCATATGGGAATGTGTTTGGCACCATTGTTTTGAAAATTAATTTTTACACGAGACGGTGGGCTCGTCGAAAAGTTTGTGTTGCACGAAAACGAGGCCGCTCGGAACCATTCAATAGTGTTTTTGCTCATATGGAAATGTGTTTGGCACCACTGGTTTGGAAATTAATTTTTACACGAGTCAGTGGCCCCGCCCGATATTTTGTGTTGCATGAAAACGAAACCTCTTGAAACCACTCAAATGTGTTTTTGGGCATATGGGAATATGTTTGTCACCATTGGTTTGAAAATTAATTTTTACACGAGTTGGTGGGCCTGCCGGAAAATTTGTGCTGTGTGAAAACGAAACCGCTCGAAACCACTCAAATTTGTTTTGGGACATATGGGAATGTGTTTGGAACCATTGATTTGAAAATTTATTGTTACATGAGTCGGTGGGCCTGCCGAAAAGTTTGTGTTGCGTGAAAACGAAACCGCTGTAAACCACTCAAAAGTGTTTTATGGCATATGGGAATATGTTTGGTACCATTGGTTGCAAAAATTAATTTCTACACAAGTCGGTAGGCCAGCCGAAAAGTTCGCGCGGTGTGACAACGAAGCCGATCGAAACCACTTAAAAGTGGTTTTGGGAATATAGGAATTTGTTTGGCACCATTGATTGTAAAAATTAATATTTACACTATTTGGTGGGCCCATCGGTAAATTTAGGTTGTGCGAAAATGAAACCTCTCGGAACAACTCAGAAGTGTTTCTGGGCTTATGGGAAGGTGTTTCGCAACATTGGTTGCGAGAATTTATTTTTACTCGAGCCGGTGGGCCCGTTGGAATGTTCGCCTGGTGCGAAAAGAAAACCGCTCGAAACCACTGAAAAGTGTTTTTGGGCATATGGGAATATGTTTGGCATCATTGGTTTGAAAATTTATTTTTACATGAGTCGGTGGGCCCTCCGAAAATTTTGTGTTGCGTGGAAACGAAACCGCTCGGAACCACTCAAAAGTGTTTTTGGTCATATGGAAATTTGTTTGGCTCAACTGGTTTGGAAATTAATTTTTACACGAGTCGGTGGGCCCATCGGTAAATTTAGTATGTGCGAAAACGAAACCGCTCGGAACAACTCATAAGAGTTTCTGGGCTTATGGGAAGGTGTTTGGCAATATTGGTTGCGAAAATTTATTTTTACCCGAATCAGTGGGCCTGCCGGAATGTTCACCTGGTGCGAAAACGAAACCACTCAAATGTGTTTTTGGGCATATGGGAATATGTTTGGTACCATTGGTTTGAAAATTTATTTTTACACGAGTCAGTGGGCCCTCCGAAAATTTTGTGTTGCGTGGAAACGAAACCGCTCGGTACCACTCAAAAATGTTTTTGGTCATATAGAAATGTGCTTGGTACCACTGTTTTGAAAATTAATTTTTACACGAGTCGGTGGGCCACCAGATATTTTGTATTGCGCGAAAACGAAACCGCTCGGATCCACTAAACCCTGTATCACTCAAAAGTGTTTTTGGGCTTATGGAAAGGTGTTTGGCAACATTGGTTGCGAAAATTTATTTTTACCCGAGTCAGTGGGCACGCCGGCATGTTCGCCTGGTGCGAAAATGAAACCGCTCAAAACCACTCAAATGTGTTTTTGGGCATATGGGAATATGTTTGGCACCACTGGTTTGAAAATTTATTTTTACACAAGTCGGTGTTCCCTCCGAAAATTTTGTGTTGTGGGGAAACGAAACTGCTCGGAACCATTCAAAAGTGTTTTTGGTCATATGGAAATGTGTTTGCCACCACAGGTTTGGAAATTAATTTTTACACGAGTCCGTGGCCCCACCGGATATTTTGTGTTACGCCAAAACAAAACCTGTCGAAATCACTCAAAGTGTTTTTGGGCATATGGGAATGTGTTTGTGTCACACCCCGAAGTTCGCTTTCCATGTTAAATTCATAAATTAAATCGCGTAAAACAAATTTCCTTTTTAACCTAGAGCAAAGTTCTAATTTAAAAATATATTTAATCAAGTGGAATTGGCATGGTGGGATTTTTCTTGAGTTCCCCATGTTAAAATACATTAACAGGATTTTTAGTGGAATTTTCAGAGCCCTAGAAATAATTTTAATCAATTAAAAACCTCAAGCGCAATACATAAATCCCTGGAAAATTCTTTTTTCCTTTTTCTTTTTCCTTTTCTTCCTTTTTGGGTCGTCGGCCCATCTTCCCTCCCTCTCCCAGGCTGGCCCAAGCCGCTGCGTGCCCCGCCGCACCTCCCTTCCCTCTCTCGACCCGGCCCAAGTCGCCCACGGCCCTGCCCCTTCCCCTTCCCGGGCCGGCCCGAGGCCATGGCCCGAGCCGCCCGGAAGTCCGCGCCGCCTCCCCGCCCGCTCGGTCGCTGACCGGTGGGGCCGGCGCCCGAGTCCTCTCCGACTCGGCCGGCCGCCGCGCCCGCGCCGCCGCGTTTTCCGGCGGGATTTCCACCCGCCCCCTTATCTATTCTTCCTCCCCGCAATCTCCTCTCTCTCGTTCTGCATTGCGCCGCCTCTCCCGAACCTTACATCCGTCGCCGCCGCCGTCTCCTTCATCGTCTCCGGTGAGCACTGCCGTCGCCTTCTCTCTCCCCTTTCTCGGCCGTCGCCGTGCGCGCCGCCCGCTCGGCCGCCGCTCCGCCGCCGCCCACGCGCACCCGCCGCATCCAGCCGCTGCCGCACCACCGCTTCACTCGCCGCCCGGGTCGGCCGTCGCGCGCACCGCGCGCGCCGCCGCGCCGAGCGCCGCGTGGCTGCCGCGTCGGCGCCGCGTGGCCGTGCGCCCCTCCGCGTGGCCGCCGCGTCGGCGCCACGTGGTGCGCCGACGCTGCCGACCGGCGGACTCGGTCCACTGTGGACCGGGACCCCGTGCCACTGACAGGTGGGGCCCACCTATCGGAGCCGCCGTCGCCCGCTGACGTCAGCATGACGTCAGCCCTAGCCCTCCGCCGTCAGCCCTGACATCAGCATGACGTCAGCCCTAGGGTTTATTGCGCAATAATTGAATAAGCATTTTTCTATTTATAGTAAAAATACAGTTAAACTTCAAAAATTCATAACTAATTCATCCGGACTCCGTTTGAGTCCGTTCAAGTTGCAAAAAAGTCATAAAAATGTCTAGAATCCATTAATAATACTTTTGTTCTCAGTTTCAGTAGACTTATAGCCTGTTTGCTTTTGTGCTTTATTTGTCGTTTAGATTCAGGTAATTCCGACTCTCCGGTTTACTTCGAGGTCGTTGCCGAGGTTGACCCAGTGTAGGAGCAAGACAAGTCATGCTTCACATTGATCATATTGTTCCTAAATTTACAAATACCTTATTTTTCTGTAAATGCTGCATTATTTCATAATGTCATTTTATGTGGGTTCTTTCCTATTGTACTCAGCCAATTATAATGATCATCTTGTACCTTTGATAGTTGGGTAATTAATCCTTTGTTCGCTGATTTAGGAGTGCTTAGTCATGCTTAGCTAACTTAGCTCCCTAAAGGGGATCACCTTAAATAAGTAATTAATGTAGTCCCTATGGTGACACTTTGGTTTAGGAACCACCATGGTAATAATATTTATTTAAAACATGCTAATGGTGGGTTGTGAGCACATGGTTTTGATGGTCGTGCTCATGACAATTAAGGACCGGTTCGCGAGAATCCCTGGAAGAATTACCGTACTTTCCACAAGCCAGCATGGGTAATGGCTAGATTTGTAGTATGGCTTTTTCCTAGCCGACGTACCCAGGCGATGGTGGGCGTGATGGAGTTGGGTCAGCAGGGGCTTTACTGTTGATTGGCTGCCGGATTCACCTAGGCACGAGAGGGGGCTGCCTACCTTGGTGTAAAGGTGGGGGTGAAACCTGAGGTGTGGTGCGCTTGGTTAGGAAGGGTTGTGTGAAGGGTCCTGTCACAGTTCCTTTTCGGTGTACCGTGGTGGTATGTCGGCGCACGGTAACGTGTTGTGGGACTGTGTCTTGTGGGTACAGTTGTACACCTCTGATCAGAGTAAAACTATTTGAATAGCCGTGCCCGCGGTTATGGGCGATCAACTAGATTCACCGTGATTAGTTGTACTTTCTAATAATCTGACTTAATGGAACTGGTGTAGTTCAGATGGTGGTTTGAACCTGTTGCAACGTGGTGTAGCGTTGGACAGTGATGGTTTAATATTGCTTAATCAATTCAACGTTTTACTACTGTTTTCAACTATTGTGTTTAAATGCGTATTTTATGCAAAATAACCATTGCAGCTCTCCTTTGTTATTACTTGCATCATTATTTTCCTTTCCGGTATGACTTGTTGAGTACAGTGGGTAGTACTCAGTCTTGCTTTATTTTTCCCCCACACCAGAGTTGGAGTATGTATCAGAGGAAGACTTTTCAGAAGAGTAGGCTTGTGGATACCGTCGAGGATGCCTGTGGATTGGAGTTGCTACGTTGCGAGTGTCTAGTTAACTAGAATAGTTTGTGTATTTTCTTTTTCCGCTGCTTTTATGTAAGAGATTTTTATGGTGTTTGTAAGACGTGGATCTGTATGGCAATTTTGTCGTTTGTGTACCCTGGCTGGTCCTGGACAGGGATTTTAATACACATTCTGCTTGGAATTCGGGTTAGCGAATTTCTGGGCATGACAAGTTGGTATCAGAGCCGACCTTGACCGTAGGACAAGCCAACTAGAAACCCTAAGAGCCCTCTAAAACTTTTTCATGTGCATTTGCCCTTAACTTGGAAATTGTTTTGGGAAAAATTCGGGATCTTTGTCTTTTGGGATTTTTGGGAAAAAGTCGGGCCGTTTAGTTTGTCTGGAGTTTATAAAAAAAAATTTTTGGGACAATAGAGTTTATTTGACTTTTATAAATTGTTCCTTGCACCAAAAATTTTCTTTTGTTACTCGAGTCCTTTAAAATTGTTTTTAAAGTTGGATTTGAGCATTCATTGATTCCCGTCCCTTGGTCTCTGTAGATGGCAGGCCATCCCCCGACGCACCACAGTCAGAGTATGGAAGGCTTCATGGCAGAGCCTGCCCGCATGACTTTGGTTGTAGGGTACCCTGAAGCGCTGGAGTACACCACGATTGAGTCTCTCAGTGGCGAGTTCCCGTTCAGAGTCCGTTTGGAGGTACATGGCTTTGTGGGCACGCCTATCAGGAGGCGGCTTACCGGATGATGGCCAGGATGCGAGAACTGCACGACCACACTCTCCACAGCTCAGCGTACCGCTACCACCCTCACCGCGGCAGCTCTTCTAACAGCAGCACCTATCAGTCCGCAGCGGAGGAGAACGACACCACCTTCGATCACATGAGCACCGTGATGAAGGGCCTGGACAAGATGCACGCCGATCTCCACAAGACATCCAAGGCTCTTAATGACCAGAAGTTGATCAAGATTGCCCGCTTGGAGGATGAGGTCGCTCGGCTCAAGGCCGATAATGCTAGGTTGCAGGGACGCCCAGCGCTAGGTGGACTCCGGATTCGCACCACGCCTAGGAAAAGGACCACAGCTCCCGTGCGCATCCAGCTTGCGCCAAGGAATTCACCACCCGCTCCAGCGCCAATTCCGCCGCCATCACCAGCATTCACCATCACCTTCGCCCCGACGTCTACGTACCGAGGTCCAGCCAGCGGTAGCAGAGGTTGGTTGCACGCCACACCCAGTGGTAGCAACGGCAGTGGTTCTAGCTCAGAGCCAACCAGTGGAGACACTGCCATGGCGGATTCCGGGAGCCGTTCCGAGCATTAGGCTAGATACCCTTAGTTTTCCCGTTTTTCTTAGTTTGATTTCTTGTTAGATTCTGTGTGCTAGGTTTGTTGCTTGGGGTTTAGCCGATGGTCGATGCCATGTGCCTATGGTATGGCTATCTTATTAAGGATTCTGCTTGCTGATTTGAAGTGTTTTAAATTAGATCAGAACAATTACAGTTAAATTAATATATATTAAAGCTTAGTCTTGAGCAGTCTGTTTTTTTTCTTTTCCATTTCTCTTTGCTGGTTTTTCTCCTCCAGATGGTCAACACAAGGATGAGTGGTAACACCAGCGGTCATGCGGATCCATCGGCGGGATCACAAGCCAATGGAGCAAATAGCAACATTCCTCCCCCACCACCTGAGAATCCCACTCTTGCTCAGGTATTGGCTAGCCAGACACAGATGATGACGGCTATGATGCAACAAATGCAACAGCAGATGTTGCAACAGATGCAATAGCAGGCCTAACAGCAGCAGTAGGCCCAACAGAACCAACCACCACCCCAATCCAAGTTGCCAGAGTTTCTTCGTGTCCGGCCGCCAGTTTTCTCAAGTACCACTAACCCCATGGAGGCGAATGATTGGCTCCATGCCATTGAGAAGAAGCTTAATCTACTCCAATGCAATGATCAAGAGAAGGTCGCATTCGCTACCCATCAATTGCAGGGTCCCGCTTCAGCTTGGTGGGATAACTATCTGGTCACCCGTCCACCCGGGACAGAAGTCACTTGGGCGGAATTCTGCCGCAGTTTTAGGAAGGCCCAAATTCCTGACGGCATAGTGGCCCAGAAAAAGAGGGAATTTAGAGCACTCCATCAAGGTAACAGGACAGTGATGGAGTACCTTCATGAGTTCAACCGTCTCGCACGTTACGCCTCGGAGGACGTGCGCACTGATGCGGAAAGGCAGGAAAAGTTTCTTTCCGACCTGGATGATGAGTTAGCCAACCAGCTAATCTCAGGAGATTATGCTGATTTTGAGAAGCTAGTTGACAAGGCGATCCGGCAAGAGGATCAACGTAACAAGATGGATCGAAAGAGGAAGGCAGTCTAATTCAGGGCGCATCAGGGGAATCAACAGAAGCCCCGGTTCGTCGCCGGACAGCAGGGTGGACCTTCCACCATGATTTTTCGCCAGCATCGACCTTACCAGCCCGGCAACTTCAACAACAACAATGCTGGCAGCCGCAACAACAACGGGGGACAGCTCAACCGTAACCCGGTTCCGCGCCCACCAATGTCCTCAGCTCAGCCAACTCCATCAACTCAACCCAGGAAGGAGTCCAGCGAAAAACCATTGGTCTGCTTCAACTGCAACGAGCCCGGCCAGTTCGCCGACAAGTCCCCGAAGCCGAGGTGCACAGGACCCAAGTTTGTTCATGCCCGCATCAACCATGCATCGGCAAAGGAGGCACAGGCTGCACCAGAAGTGGTACTGGGTACGTTTCTTGTCAATTCAATTCCAGCCATCACACTTTTTGATTCTGGTGCTACGCATTCCTTTTTGTCAAAGCGTTTTGCGGGAACACATGGGTTGTCAGTAGTGGAACTTAGAACGCCTATGTGGGTTCACACTCCTGGGAATGATATGACCACAGCTCACTACTGCCCCTCCGTGGTAATAGAAATCCAGGGTTCTAGATTTCTAGCCAACCTTATCTTTCTTGAATCCAAGGACCTAGATGTCATTCTTGGGATGGATTGGCTAACCAGGCATAAGGGAGTTATCGATTGTGCTAGTCGCACTATCACTCTGGTCAATGAGAAAGGAGAAGTGGTGACGTTCTAGTCGCCGACATCCCAGAAGCAGAGAGTGTGCTTAAACCAAGTCGATGGGATGGAACAGACCGCAAAAGAAGGGAAAGACCTTAAGAAGTTGGAGGATATTCCTATTGTTAGAGAGTACCCTGAAGTCTTTCCAGATGACTTAACCACAATGCCACCAAAGAGAGAAATTGAATTTCGGATTGACTTAGTACCGGGAACTGCCCCGATACACAAGAGACCCTACAGGTTGGGAGCCAACGAACTGGCGGAAGTCAAGAAGCAAGTTGATGAGCAGTTACAGAAAGGATACATTCACCCGAGTACGTCACCTTGGGGTGCTCCAGTAATATTCGTGGAGAAGAAAGATAAGACAAAGAGGATGTGCGTCAACTACCGCGCCCTCAACGAGGTGACCATCAAGAATAAATATCCGCTACCTCGGATCGATGATTTGTTTGATTAGCTAAAAGGAGCAACATGGTTCTCCAAGATAGACCTGCGATCAGGATATCACCAGTTGAGGATCAAAGAGGAGGACATTCCGAAGACGGCATTCATCACTCGGTATGGGTTGTTTGAGTGCACGGTCATGTCTTTTGGACTTACCAATGCACCGGCCTTTTTCATGAACTTGATGAACAAGGTGTTTATGGAATTTCTGGATAAGTTCGTCGTGGTCTTCATCGATGATATACTCGTTTACTCCAAGTCCAAGGAAGAGCATGAACAACACCTCCGCCTGGTACTCGAGAAGTTAAAGGTGCACCAATTGTATGCCAAGTTTAGCAAGTGCGACTTTTGGCTCAAAGAAGTACAGTTCCTAGGCCACATCATCACTGCTCAAGGAGTGGCGGTGGACCCATCAAATGTGGAGTCAATTACCAAGTGGAAGCCTCCGCGCACGGTTTCATAGATTAGGTGTTTTCTGGGACTCGCGGGTTACTACCGTCGGTTCATTGAGAACTTCTCCAAGATTGCCAAGCCAATGATACAGTTACTGAAAAAGGATGAGAAATTCAAGTGGTCCGCAGAATGCAACAGAAATTTTGAGGAGCTTAAGAAGAAATTGGTGTCCACACCAGTATTAATTTTGCCGGATCAGACGAAAGATTTCCAAGTGTTTTGTGATGCGTCCCACCAAAGGTTGGGATGTGTATTGATGCAGGAAGGCAAAGTGGTCGCATACGCTTTGCGTCAACTGTGCCCACATGAGAACAACTACCCCACTCATGACTTGGAATTAGCAGCAGTGGTCCATGCTTTGAAGATCTGGCGACACTACCTCATTGGTAATCGTTTTGAGGTCTATACCGACCACAAGAGTTTAAAGTATATTTTCACTCAGCCCGATCTGAACCTCCGACAACGCCGATGGTTAGAGTTGATCAAGGATTATGACTTGGGGATACATTATCACCCCAGTAAGGCCAATGTGGTGGCCGATGCTTTGAGCAGAAAAAGCTACTGCAACGCTACTTTTACCGAGGAAATATGTGGCAGATTGCAATGAGAGTTTGAACACCTAAACCTGAGTATTGTAGAACACGGGTTTGTGGCTACTTTGGAGGCACAGCCCACACTCGTGGAGCAAGTATGAGCAGCCCAGGTCAATGACCCTGAGATAGCTGAACTCAAGAAGAATATGAGAGTCGGCAAAGCACGCGACTTCGCCGAGGATGAACACAGGACGATCTGGATGGGAGAAAGAATATGTGTCCCGGAGAATAAGGAACTAAAGGATCTAATACTTACAGAAGTTCATCAGACCCAATACTCAATTCATCCTGGCAGTACCAAGATGTACCAAGACCTCAAAGAGAAGTTCTGGTGGGTTAGCATGAGAAGGGAAATCGCCAAATTCGTCGCGCTCTGTGACGTATGTCAGCGAGTGAAGGCAAAGCATCAAAGACCAGCAGGGTTACTACAGCCTCTGCAGATTCCGGAATGGAAATGGGAAGAGATTGGGATGGATTTTATCACGGGTTTACCAAGAACATCAACAGGGCACGACTCCATTTGGGTGATCGTGGATCGACTCACCAAGGTCGCTCATTTTATCCCAGTACATACCACTTACTCGGGAAAGAAATTGGCAGAACTTTATTTGGCAAGAATCATGAGTTTGCATGGGGTGCCTAAGAAAATTGTGTCTAACCGAGGCAGTCAGTTTACTTCGAGATTTTGGTAGAAACTACAAGAAGAATTGGGAACTCGTCTGAACTTCAGTACCGCTTACCACCCTCAAACAGATGGTCAAACTGAGCAAGTCAACCAGATCTTGGAAGACATGTTGAGAGCTTGCGCACTTGATTTTGGTGGGGCTTGGGACAGAAGCCTGCCGTATGCCGAGTTCTCCTACAACAATAGTTACCAGGCTAGTTTGCAGATGGCACCGTTCGAAGCATTGTATGGCCGGAAGTGCCGCACTCCGCTCTTTTGGGACCAAACCAGAGAGCGTCAGTTGTTTGGAACTGAAGTCCTAAATGATGCAGAAGAAAAAGTTAGAACAGTTCAGGAAAGATTGAGGATCGCACAGTCTCGACAGAAGAGCTATGTAGACAACCGCCGAAGAGAGCTCACCTTTTAAGTTGGGGACCATGTGTACCTTCGGGTCACACCACTTCAAGGTGTGCATCGTTTCCAAACCAAGGGAAAACTAGCACCACGCTTTGTGGGGCCTTACAAAATTCTGCAGCGCCGAGGTGAAGTTGCCTACCGGCTTGGACTACCCTCCAATATGCTTGGCATTCATGATGTTTTCCATGTTTCTCAACTAAAGAAATGTTTAAGGGTACCCGAGGAGCAAGCAAACCCGGATCAGATCGGGATTCAAGAAGACTTGACCTACATGGAAAGACCTACCCGTATCCTCGAAACTAGCGAGAGGAGGACCAGAAACAAGGTTACCAGGTTCTGCAGAGTTCAGTGGAGTCAGCATTCAGAGGAAGAAGCCACTTGGGAAAGAAAAGACGAGTTGAAAGCCGCCCATCCGCACCTCTTCGCCGAATCTCGGGGTCGAGATTCCGTTTAAGGGGGGTAGGTTTGTCACACCCCGAAGTTCGCTTTCCAGATTAAATTCGTAAATTAAATCGCGTAAAACAAATTTCCTTTTTAACCTAGAGCAAAGTTCTAATTTAAAAATATATTTAATCCAGTAGAATTGGCATGGTGGGATTTTTCTTGAGTTCCCCATGTTAAAATACATTAACAGGATTTTTAGTGGAATTTTCAGAGCCCTGGAAATAATTTTAATCAATTAAAAACCTCAAGCGCAATATATAAATCCCTGGAAAATTCCTTTTTCCTTTTTCTATTTCTTTTTCTTCCTTTTTGGGCCGTCGGCCATCTTCCCTCCCTCTCCCAGGCCGGCCCAAGCCGCCCGCGCCCGTGCCCCGTCCCCTTCCCGGGCCGGCCCGAGGCCGCGGCCCGAGCCGCCCGGAAGTCCGCGCCGCCTCCTCGCCCGCTCGGTCGCTGACCGGTGGGACCGGCGCCCGAGTCGTCTCCGACTCAGCCGGCCGCTGCGCCTGCGCCGGCCAACCCTAGTCGGCCCCCCTATTTATACTTCCTCCCCGCGATCTCCTCTCTCTCGTTTTGCCTTGCGCCGCCTCTTCCGAACCCTAGATCCATCGCCACCGCCGTCTCCTTCGTCGTCTCCGGTGAGCACCGCCGCCGCCTTCTCTCTCTCTCCCCTCTCTCGGCCACCGCCGTGCACGCCGCCCGCTCGGCCGTCGCTCCGCCGTCCGCGTACCCGCTGCCCCATCCGGCCGTTGCCGCGCCGCTGCTTCCCGCGCCGCCCGCGTCGGCCGTCGCGCGCGCCGCGCGTGCCGCCGCGTCGGTGCCGCGTGGCCGCCGCGTCGACGTGCCGCCCCGCCGCGTGGCTGCCGCGTCGGTGGACTCGGTCTACTGTGGACCGGAACCCCCGTGCCACTGACAAGTGGGGCCCACCTGTCGGAGCCGCTGTCGCCCGCTGACATCAGCATGAAGTCAGCCCTAGCCCTCTGCCGTCAGCCCTGACGTCAGCCCTAGGGTTTATGGCGCAATAATTGAATAAGAATTTTTCTGTTTATTGTAAAAACACAGTTAAACTTCAAAAATTCATAACTAATTCATCCAGACTCCGTTTGAGTCCGTTCAAGTTGCAAAAAAGTCATAAAAATGTCTAGAATCCATTAATAATACTTTTGTTCTCAGTTTCAGTAGACTTATTGCCTGTTTGCTTTTGTGTTTTGTTTGTCGTTTAGATTCTGGTAATTCCGACTCTCCGGTTTACTTCAAGGTCGTTGCCGAGGTTGACCCATTGCAGGAACAAGGCAAGTCATGCTTCACATTGATCATATTGTTCCTAAATTTACAAATACCTTATTTTTCTGTAAATGCTGCATTATTTCATAATGTCATTTTATGTGGGTTCTTTCCTATTGTACTCAGCCAATTATATTGATCATCTTGTACCTTTGATAGCGTGGGTAATTAATCCTTTATTCGCTGATTTAGGAGTGCTTAGCCATGCTTAGCTAACTTAGCTCCCTAAAGGGGATCACCTTAAATAAGTAATTAATGTAGTCCCCATGGTGACACTTTGGTTTAGGAGCCACCATGGTAATAATATTAATTTAAAACATGCTAATGGTGGGTTGTGAGCACATGGTTTTGATGGTCATGCTCATGATAATTAAGGACCGGTTCGCGGGAAACCCTGGAAGAATTACCGTACTTTCCACAAGCCAGCATGGATAATGGTTGGATTTGTAGTATGGCTTTTTCCTAGCCGACGTACCCAGGCGAGGGTGGGCGTGATGGAGTTGGGTCGGCGGGGGCTTTACCTGTTGATTGGCTGCCGGATTCACCTAGGCACCAGAGGGGGCTGCCTACCTTGGTGTAAAGGTGGGGGTGAAACCTGAGGTGTGGTGCGCTTGGTTAGGAAGGGTTGTGCGAAGGGTCCTGTCACAGTTCCTTTCCGGTGTACCGTGGTGGTATGTCGGCGCACGGTAACGTGTTGTGGGACTGTCTTGTGGGTACAGTTGTACACCTCTGATCAGAGTAAAACTATTCGAATAGTTGTGCCTGCGGTTATGGGCGATCAACCAGATTCACCGTGATTAGTTGTACTTTCTAATAATCTGACTTAATGGAACTGGTGTAGTTCAGATGGTGGTTTGAACCTGTTGCAACATGGTGTAGCATTGGACAGTGATGGTTTAATATTGCTTAATCAATTCAATGTTTTACTACTGCTTTCAACTATTGTGTTTAAATGCGTATTTTATGCAAATAATCTCGTTCAGCCTCCTTTGTTATTACTTGAATCATTATTTTTCTTTTCGGTATGACTTGTTGAGTACAGTGGGTAGTACTCAGTCTTGCTTTATTTTTCCCCCACACCAGAGTTGGAGTATGTATCAGAGGAAGACTTTTCAGAAGAGTAGGCTTGTGGATACCGTCGAGGATGCCTGTGGATTGGAGTTGCTATGTTGCGAGTGTCTAGTTAACTAGAATAGTTTGTGTATTTTCTTTTTCCGCTGCTTTTATGTAAGAGATTTTTATGGAGTTTGTAAGACGTGGATCTATAAGGCAACATTGTCATTTCTGTACCCTGGCTGGTCCTGGACAGGGATTTTAATACTCATTCTGTTTGGAATTCGGGTTACGAATTTCTGGGCGTGACAGTTTGGCACCATTGTTTTGAAAATTAATTTTTACACGAGACGGTGGGCCCAATGAAAAGTTTTTGTTGCACGAAAACAAAACCGCTCGAAACCACTAAAAAGTGTTTTTGGGCATATGGGAATATGTTTGGCATCATTGGTTTGATAATTTATTTTTACATGAGTCAGTGGGCCCTGCGAAAATTTTGTGTTGCGCGGAAACGAAACCGCTCGGAACCACTCAAAATTGTTTTTGGTCATATGGAAATTTGTTTGGCACAACTGGTTTGAAAATTAATTTTTACACGAGACGGTGATCCCATCGGTAAATTTAGGTTGTGCGAAAACGAAACCGCTTGGAACAACTCAAAAGACATTTTGGACTTATGGGAAGGTGTTTGGCAATATTGGTTGCAAAAATTTATTTTTACCCAAGTCGGTGGGGCTGCCGGAATGTTCGCCTGGTGCGAAAACGAAACCGCTCGAAACCACTCAAATGTGTTTTTGGGCATATGGGAATAAGTTTGGGGCCATTGGTTTGAAAATTTATTTTTACACGAGTCGGTGGGCCCTCCGAAAATTTTGTGTTGCGCGGAAACTAAACCGCTCGGAACCATTCAAAACTGCTTTTGGTCATATGGAAATGTGTTTGGCACCACTGGTTTGGAAATTAATTTTACACGAGTCGGTGGCTCCACCGGATATTTTGTGTTGCGCAAAAACGAAACTGCTTGAAACCACTCAAAGTGTTTTTTGGCATATGGGAATGTGTTTGGCACCATTGGTTCGAAAATTAATTTTTACACGATTTGATGGGTGCGACGAAAAGTTTGTGTTGTGCGAAAATGAAACCGCTCAAACCACTCAAAAGTGTTTTTGCACATGTGGGAAAGTGTTTCGCACCATTGGTTTGAAAATTAATTTTTACACGAGTCAGTGGGCTCGCCGGAAAATTTGTGCTGTGTGAAAACGAAACCGCTCGAAACCACTCAAATGTGTTTTTGGGCATATGGGAATATGTTTGGGACCATTGGTTTGAAAATTTGTTTTTACATGAGTCAGTGGGCCCTCCGAAAATTTTGTGTTGCGCGGAAACGAAACCGCTCGGAACCACTCAAAATAGTTTTTGGTCATATGGAAATTTATTTGGCACAACTGGTTTGAAAATTAATTTTTACACGAGTCGGTGATCCCATCGGTAAATTTAGGTTGTGCGAAAACGAAACCGCTCGGAACAACTCAGAAGAGTTTTTGGGCTTATGGGAAGGTGTTTGGCAATATTGGTTGCGAAAATTTATTTTTACCCAAGCCGGTGGGCCTGCCGAAATGTTCGCCTGGTGCGAAAACGAAACCGCTCGAAACCACTCAAATGTGTTTTTGGGCATATGGGAATATGTTTGCGACCATTGGTTTGAAAATTTATTTTTACACGAGTCGGTGGGACCTCCGAAAATTTTGTGTTGTGCGGAAACAAAACTGCTCGAAACCACTCAAAGTGTTTTTTGGCATATGGGAATGTGTTTGGCACCATTGGTTCAAAAATTAATTTTTACACGATTTGGTGGGTGCGCCGAAAAGTTTGTGTTGTGCGAAAATGAATCCGCTCGAAACCACTCAAAAGTGTTTTTGGGCATGTGGGAAAGTGTTTGGCACCATTGGTTTGAAAATTAACTTTTACACGAGTCAGTGGGCTCGCCGGAAAATTTGTGCTGTGTGAAAACGAAACCGCTCGAAACCACTCAAATGTGTTTTTGGGCATATGGGAATATGTTTGGGACCATTGGTTTGAAAATTTATGTTTACACGAGTCGGTGGGCCCTCCGAAAATTTTGTGTTGCGCCAAAACGAAACCTCTGTAATCCACTCAAAAGTGTTTTATGGCATCTCGGAATATGTTTGGTACCTTTGGTTGCAAAAATTAATTTCTACACAAGTCGGTAGGCCAGCCGAAAAGTTCACGCGGTGCGACAACGAAGCCGATCGAAACCACTTAAAAGTGGTTTTGGGAATATAGGAATTTGTTTGGCACCATTGATTGTAAAAATTAATATTTACACTATTCGGTGGGCCCATTGGTAAATTTAGGTTGTGCGAAAATGAAACCACTCGGAACAACTCAGAAGTGTTTTTGGGCTTATAGGAAGGTGTTTGGCAACAATGGTTGCGAAAATTTATTTTTACCCGAGCCGGTGGGCCCACCGAAATGTTCGCCTGGTGCAAAAACAAAACCGCTCGAAACCACTGAAAAGTGTTTTTGGGCATATGGGAATATGTTTGGCATCATTGGTTTGAAAATTTATTTTTACATGAGTCGGTGGGCCCTGCGAAAATTTTGTGTTGCACGGAAACAAAACCGCTCGGAACCACTCAAAAGTGTTTTGGTCATATGGAAATTTGTTTGGCACAACTGGTTTGAAAATTAATTTTTACACGAGTCGGTGATCCCATCGGTAAATTTAGGTTGTGTGAAAACGAAACCGCTTGGAACAACTCAGAAAATTTTTTGGGCTTATGGGAAGGTGTTTGGCAATATTGGTTGCGAAAATTTATTTTTACCCAAGTCCATGGGCCTGCCGGAATGTTTGCCTGGTGCGAAAATGAAACTGCTTGAAACCACTCAATTGGGTTTTTGGGCATGTGGGAATATGTTTGGGACTATTGGTTTGAAAATTTATTTTTACACGAGTCGGTGTGCCCTCCGAAAATTTTATGTTACGCGGAAACGAAACCACTCAGAACCATTCAAAAGTGCTTTTGGTCATATGGAAATGTGTTTGGCACCACTGGTTTGGAAATTAATTTTACACGAGTCGGTGGCTCCACCGGATATTTTGTGTTGGGCAAAAACGAAACTGCTGGAAACCACTCCAAGTGTTTTTTGGCATATGGGAATGTGTTTGGCACCATTGGTTTGAAAATTAATTTTAACGCGACATAGTGGGCCCGTCGGAAAGTTTGTGTTGCGCAAAAACAAAACCTCTCGAAACCACTCAAATGTGCTTTTGGGCATATGGGAATATGTTTGGCACCATTGGTTTGAAAATTTATTTTTACACGAGTCGATGGGCCCTCCAAAACTTTTGTGTTGTGTGGAAACGAAACCGCTTGGAACCACTCTAAAGTGTTTTTGGTCAGATGAAAATGTGTTTGGTACTATTGTCTTGAAAATTAATTTTTACACGAGTCGGTGGGCCATCGGATATTTTGTGTTGCGCGAAAACGAAACCGCTCGGAACCACTAAACTCTGTACCGCTCAGAAGAGTATTTGGGCTTATGGGAAGGTGTTTGGCAACATGGGTTGCGAATATTTATTTTTACCCGAGTCGGTGGTCCCGCCGGAATGTTCACCTGGTGCTAAAATGAAACCACTCAAATCCACTCAAATGTGTTTTTGGGCATATGGGAATATGTTTGGCACCACTGGTTTAAAAATTTACTTTTACACGAGTCGGTGTTCCCTCCGAAAATTTTGTGTTGCACGGAAACGAAACCGCTCGGAACCATTCAAAAGTGTTTTTGCTCATATGGAAATCGGTTTGGCACCACTGGTTTGGAAATTAATTCTTACACGAGTCAATGGCCCCACCGGATATTTTGTGTTGCGTGAAAATGAAACCTCTCGAAACCACTCAAATGTGTTTTTGGGCATATGGGAATATGTTTGGCACCATTGGTTTGAAAATTTATTTTTACATGAGTTGGTGGGCCCTCCGAAAATTTTGTTTTGCACGGAAACGAAACCGCTCAGAACTACTCAAAAGTGTTTTTGGTCATATGGAAATGTGTTTGGCACCACTGGTTTGAAAATAAATTTTTACACGATTCAGTGGGTGCGCCGGAAAGTTTTTGTTGTGCGAAAATGAAACCGCTCGAAACCACTCAAAAGTGTTTTTGAGCATATAGGAATGTGTTTGGCATAAATCGTTGCGAAAACTAATTTTTGCGAGAACGACGGGCCCGACGGAAACCACTCCAAAGTGTTTTTGGGAAAGTTTGTGGGCCCGACGGAAAGTTTGTGTTGTGCGAGAACGAAACCGCTCGAAACCACTCCAAAGTGTTTTTGGGAATTTCTTTGGCACCATTGGTTGCGAAAATTAATTATTACACGAGTCAGTGGGCCCGCCAGAATGTTTCTGTTGCATGAAAACTAAACCGCCCAAAACAACTCATAAGTGTTTTTGGGATATGAGAATGTGTTTGGCACCATTGGTTGTGAAAATTACTTTTCACACGAGTCTGTGGGCCCATCGAAAAGTTCGCACGATGCAAAAATGAAACTGCTCGAATCCACTCAAATGTACTTTTGGGCAAATAAGAAGGTATTTGACACCATTGGTTGCGAAAATTAATTTCTACATGAGTCGATAGGCCCACCGGTATGTTTGTGTTGGGCAAAAACGAAAACGCTAGAAACGGCTCAAAAGTGTTTTCGGGCATATCGGAATGTGTTTGGCAATATTGGTCGCGAAAATTAATTTTTACACGCGTCTATGAGCCCGCCGAAAATTTGTATTGTGCGAAAACGAAACCGCTCGAAACCACTCAAAATTGTTTTTGGGCTTCTAGGAATGTGTTCTTGAAAATTTATTTTTAGACGAGTCGGTGGGTCCGCTAGAAAGTTAGTGTCGCGTGAAAACGAAACCGCTCGAAACCACTCAAAAGTGTTTTATGGCATTTGGGAATATGGTTAGTACCATTGGTTGCGAAAATTAATTTCAACACGAGTCGGTTGGCCCGCCGGAAAGTTCGTACGGTGCGAAAACGAAACCACTCAAAAGTGGTTTTGGGAATTTAGGAATGTGTTTGGCACCATTCGTTGCAAAAATTAATTTTTACATTATTCGGTGGACCCACCGGTAAATTTGTGTTGCGCGAAAAAGAAACTGCTCGAAACCACCCAGAAGTGGTTTTGGGCTTATGGGAAGGTGTTTGGCAACATTGGTTACGAAAATTAATTTTTACCTGAGTCGATGGGCCCGCCGGGATGTTCGCCTGGTGCGAAACGAAACCACTCGAAACCACCCAAAAGTGTTTTTGGCCATATGGGAATATGTTTGGCACCATTGGTTAGAAAATTAATTTTTACACGAGTCGGTGGATGCGTCGAAAAGTTTGTGTTGTGCCAAAACGAAACCGCTCAAAACAACTCAAAAGTGTTTTTGGGCATATAGGAATGTGTTTGGCATAATTGGTTGAGAAAATTTATTTTTACCCGAGTCGGTGGGCCCGTCGGAATGTTCGCCTGGTGCGAACATGAAACCGCTTGAAACCACTCAACTGTGTTTTTGGGCATATGGGAATATGTTTGGCACCATTGGTTTGAAAATTTATTTTTACATGAGTCAGTGGGCCATCCGAAAATTTTGTGTTGCGCGGAAACTTAACCGCTCGGAACCACTCAAAAGTGTTTTTGCTCACATGGAAATGTGTTTGGCACCACTGGATTGGAAATTAACTTTTACACGACTCGGTGGCCCCTCCGGGTATTTTGTGTTGCACGAAAACAAAACCGCTCGGAACCACTCAAAAGTGTTTTTGGTCATATGGAAATATGTTTGGCACCACTGGTTTGAAATTAATTTTTACACGACTCGGTGGCCCCACCGGATATTTTGTGTTGCTCGAAAACGAAACCGCTCGAAACCACTCAAAAGTGTTTTTGGTCATATGGAAATGTGTTTGGCACCACTGGTTTGGAAATTAATTTTTACACAAATCGGTGGCCCCTCCGGGTATTTTGTGTTGCGCGAAAACAAAACCGCTCGAAACCACTCAAAGTGTTTTTGGGCATATGGGAATATATTTGGCACCATTGGTTTGAAAATTAATTTTTACACGAGTCAGTGGGTGCGCCGGAAAGTTTGTGTTGTGCGAAAACGAAACCCCTGCAAACAACTCAAAAGTGTTTTTGGGCATATGGGAATGTGTGTGGCACCATTGGTTTGAAAATTAATTTTTACACAAGTCGGTGGGCCCACAGGAAAATTTGTGTTGTGCGAAAAAGAAACCGCTCGAAACCACTCAGAAGTGTTTTTCGGCATATGGGAATGTGTGTGGCACCATTACTTAGAAAATTTATTTTTACACGAGTCGGTGGGCACGTCGGATAGTTTGTGTTGCGTGAAAACGAAACCACTCAATAGGATCTGATGGCATTTGGGAATATGTCTGGCACCATTGATTTGAAAATTAATTTTTAGATGAGTCAGTCGGCCATCCGGAGTGTCTGTGTTGTGCGGAAATGAAACCGCTCGAAACTACTCAAAAGTGTTTTTGGGGAGTATGGGAATATGTTTGGCAAATTTGGTTTGAAAACTAATTTTTACATGAGTCGACGGGCCCGCCGGATATTTTGTGTTGCGTGAAAACGAAACCACTCAGAAGTGTTTTTGGGCATATCGGAATATGTTTGGCACCATTGGTTGAGAAAGTTTATTTTTACACGAGTCAGTTGGCCCACCGAAAAATTTGTGAGAAAACAAAACCGCTTGAAAGCACTGAAAAGTGTTTTTGGGCAGATGGAAATGTGTTTGGCACCATTGGTTTGAAAATTTATTTTTACACGAGTCGGTGGGCCCGCTGGAATGTTTGTGTTGAGTGAAAACGGAACCACTCAAAAGTGTTTTATGGCATAAGGGAATACGTTTGGCACCATTGATTTGAAAATTAATTTTTACATGAGTTGGTGGGCCGCCCAAAAATTTGTGTTGTGCAAAAACGAATCCGCTCGAAACCACCCAAAGTGTTTTTGGGCATATGGGAATGTGTTTGGCACCGTTGGTTTGAAAATTGGTTTTTACAGGGGTCGGTGGAACTGCCGGAATGTTTGTGTTGTGCGGAAGTGAAACCACTCAAAAGTGTTCTTTGCGAGTATGAGAATGTGTTTGGCACCATTGGTTTGAAAACTAATTTTTACACGAGTCGGCGGGCCCGCCGGATATTTTGTGTTGGGTGAAAACGAAACCACTCAGAAGTGTTTTTGGGCATATGGGAATATGTTTGGCACCATTGGTTGAGAAAAAAAAATTTTACATCAGTCGGTGGGCCCATCGAAAAATTTGTGTTGTGCGAAAACAAAACCGGTTGAAACCACTCAAAAGTATTTCTGGGCATATGGAAATGTGTTTGGCACCATTGGTTTGAAAATTTATTTTTACACGAGTCGGTGGCCCTGCCGGATATTTTGTGTTGCGTCAAAACGAAACCACTCTAAAGTATTTTTGGGCATATGAGAATGTGTTTGGCACCATTGATTTTAAAATTAATTTTTACACGAGTTGGAAGGCCCGCCCGAAAATTTGTGTTGTGCAAAAACGAATCCGCTCGAAACCACCCAAAGTGTTTTTGGGCATATGGGAATGTGTTTGGCACCATTGGTTTTAAAATTTGTTTTTACAGGAGTCGGTGGTCCTGCCGGAATGTTTGTGTTGTGCGGAAACGAAGACGCTCGAAACCACTCAAAAGTGTTCTTTGAGAGTATGAGAATGTGTTTGGCACCATTGGTTTGAAAACTAATTTTTACACGAGTCGGCGGGCCCGCCGGATATTTTGTGTTGCGTGAAAACGAAACCACTTAGAAGTGTTTTTGGGCATATGGGAATATGTTTGGCAACATTGGTTGAGAAAACTTTTTTTACATGAGTCGGTGGTCCCATCGAAAAATTTGTGTTGTGCGAAAACAAAACCGGTTGAAACCACTCAAAAGTATTTCTGGGCATATGGAAATGTGTTTGGCACCATTGGTTTGAAAATTTATTTTTACACGAGTCGGTGGGCCTGCCGGATATTTTGTGTTGCGTCAAAACGAAACCACTCTGAAGTGTTTTGGGTAATTTGAGAATGTGTTTGGTACCATTGATTTGAAAATTAATTTTTATAGGAGTCGGTGGTCCTGCCGGAATGTTTGTGTTGTGCGGAAACGAAGCCACTCGAAACCACTCTAAAGTGTTCTTTGAGAGTATGAGAATGTGTTTGGCACCTTTGGTTTCAAAAGTAATTTTTACACGAGTCGGCGGGCCCGCCGGATATTTTGTGTTGCGTGAAAACGAAACCACTCAGAAGTGTTTTTGGGCATATGGGAATATGTTTGGCACCATTGGTTGAGAAAATTTTTTTTTACATGAGTCAGCGGGCCCATCGAAAAATTTGTGTTGTGCGAAAACAAAACCGGTTGAAACCACTCAAAAGTGTTTCTGGGCATATGGAAATGTGTTTGGCACCATTGGTTTGAAAATTTATTTTTACACGAGTCGGTGGGCCTGCCGGATATTTTGTGTTGCGTCAAAACGAAACCACTCTGAAGTGTTTTTGGCATATGAGAATGTGTTTGGCACCATTGATTTGAAAATTAATTTTTACACGAGTTGGTGGGCCTGCCCGAAAATTTGTGCTGTGCAAAAACGAATCCACTCGAAACCACCCAAAGTGTGTTTGGGCATATGGGAATGTGTTTGGCACCATTGGTTTTAAAATTTGTTTTTACAGGAGTCGGTGGTCCTGCCGGAATGTTTGTGTTGTGCAGAAACGAAACCGCTCGAAACCACTCAAAAGTATTCTTTGGGAGTATGAGAATGTGTTTTGCACCATTGGTTTGAAAACTAATTTTTACACAAGTCGGCAGGAACGCCGGATATTTTGTGTTGCGTGAAAACGAAACCACTCAAAAGTGTTTTTGGGCATATGGGAATATGTTTGGCACCATTGGTTGAGAAATTTTTTTTTTACATGAGTCAGTGGGCCAGTCGAAAAATCTGTGTTGTGTGAAAACAAAACCGCTTGAAACCACTCAAAAGTGTTTTTGGGGAGTATGGCAATGTGTTTGGCACCATTGGTTTGAAAATTTATTTTTACACGAGTCGGTGGGCCCACCGGATATTTTGTGTTGCGTGAAAACGAAACCACTCTAAAGTGTTTTATGGCATATGAGAATGTGTTTGGCACCATTGATTTGAAAATTAATTTTTACACGAGTTGGTGGGCCCGCCCGAAAATTTGTGTTGTGAAAAAACGAAACGGCTCCAAACCACTCAAAAGTGTGTTTGGGCATATGGGAATGTGTTTGGCACCATTGGTTTGAAAATTTATTTTTACATGAGACGGTCGGCCCTCTGGAATGTCTGTGTTGTGCGGAAACGAAACCGCTCGAAACTACTCAAAAGTGTTTTTAGGGAGTATGGGAATGTGTTTGGCACAATTGGTTTGAAAACTAATTTTTACACGAGTCGGTCGGCCCTCCGGAGTGTTTGTGTTGTGCGCAAACGAAACCGCTCGAAACTACTCAAAAGTGCTTTTGGGGAGTATGGGAATGTGTTTGGCACCATTGGTTTGAAAACTAATTTTTACACGAGTCGGTCGGCCCTCCGGAGTGTTTGTGTTGTGCGGAAACGAAACCGCTCAAAACTACTCAAAAGTGTTTTTGGGGAGTATGGCAATGTGTTTGGCACCATTGGTTTGAAAACTAATTTTTACACGAGTTGGCGGGCCCGCCAGATATTTTGTGTTGCGTGAAAACGAAACCACTCAGAAGTGTTTTTGGGCATATGGGAATATGTTTGGCACCATTGGTTGAGAAAATTTTTTTTACATGAGTCGGTGGGCCCATCGAAAAATTTGTGTTGTGCGAAAACAAAACCGCTCCAAACCACTGAAAAGTGTGTTTGGGCATATGGGAATGTATTTGGCACCATTGGTTTGAAAATTTATTTTTACATGAGACGGTCGGCCCTCTGGAATGTCTGCGTTATGCGGAAACGAAACCGCTCGAAACTACTCAAAAGTGTTTTTGGGGAGTATGGGAATGTGTTTGGCACCATTGGTTTGAAAACTAATTTTTACATGAGTCGACGGGCCCGTCGGATATTTTGTGTTGCATGAAAACAAAACCACTCAGAAGTGTTTTTGGGCATATGGGAATATGTTTGGCACCATTGGTTGAGAAAATTTTCTTTTACATGAGTTGGTGGGCCCATCGAAAAATTTGTGTTGTGCGAAAACAAAACCGGTTGAAACCAGTCAAAAGTATTTCTGGGGATATGGAAATGTGTTTGGCACCATTGGTTTGAAAATTTATTTTTACACGAGTCAGTGGGCCTGCTGGATATTTTGTGTTCCGTCAAAACAAAACCACTCTGAAGTGTTTTTGGGCATATGAGAATGTGTTTGGCACCATTGATTTGAAAATTAATTTTTACACGAGTTGGTGGGCCCGCCTGAAAATTTGTGTTGTGCGAAAACGAATCCGCTCGAAACCACCCAAAGTGTTTTTGGGCATATGGGAATGTGTTTGGCACCATTGGTTTTAAAATTTGTTTTTACAGGAGTCGGTGGTCCTGCAGGAATGTTTGTGTTGTCCGGAAACGAAGCCGCTCGAAACCACTCAAAAGTGTTCTTTGAGAGTATGAGAATGTGTTTGGCACCATTGGTTTGAAAACTAATTTTTACACGAGTCGGCGGGCCCGCCGGATATTTTGTGTTAGTGGGCCCATCGCAAAATTTGTGTTGTGCGAAAACAAAACCGCTTGAAACCACTCAAAAGTGTTTTTGGGCATATGGAAATGTGTTTGGCACCATTGGTTTGAAAATTTATTTTTACACGAGTCGGTGGGCCCGTCGGATATTTTGTGTTGCGTGAAAACGAAACCACTCAGAAGTGTTTTTGGGCATATGGGAATATGTTTGGCACCATTGGTTGAGAAAGTTTATTTTTACACGAGTCGGTTGGCCTGCCGAAAAATTTGTGTTGTGCGAAAACAAAACCGCTTGAAACCACTCAAGAGTGTTTTTGGGCATATGGAAATGTGTTTGGCACCATTTGTTTGAAAATTTATTTTTACACGAGTTAGTGGGCCCATCGAAAAATTTGTGTTTTGCGAAAACAAAACCGCTTGAAACCACTCAAAAGTATTTCTGGGCATATGGAAATGTGTTTGTCACCATTGGTTTTAAAATTTATTTTTACACGAGTCGGTGCGCCCGTCGGATATTTTGTGTTGCGTGAAAACGAAACCACTCAGAAGTGTTTTTGGGCATATGGGAATATGTTTGGCACCAATGGTTGAGAAAGTTTATTTTTACACGAGTCAGTTGGCCCGCCGAAAAATTTGTGTTGTGCGAAAACAAAACCGCTTGAAACCACTCAAAAGTGTTTCTGGGCATATGGAAATATGTTTGGCACCATTGGTATGAAAATTTATTTTTACACGAGTCGGTGGGCCCGTCGGATATTTTGTGTTGCATGAAAACGAAACCACTTAGAAGTGTTTTTGGGCATATGGGAATATGTTTGGCACCATTGGTTGAGAAAGTTTATTTTTACACGAGTCGGTTGGCCCGCCAAAAAATTTGTGTTGTGCGAAAACAAAACCGCTTGAAACCACTCAAAAGTGTTTCTGGGCATATGGAAATGTGTTTGGCACCATTGGTTTGAAAATTTATTTTTACACGAGTCGGTGGGCCCGTCAGATATTTTGTGTTGCGTGAAAACGAAACCACTCAGAAGTGTTTTGGGGCATATGGGAATATGTTTGGCACCATTGGTTGAGAAAGTTTATTTTTACTCAAGTTGGTTGGCCCGCCGAAAAATTTGCGTTGTGCGAAAACAAAACCGCTTGAAATCACTCAAAAGTGTTTTTGGGCATATGGAAATGTGTTTGGCACCATTGGTTTCAAAATTTATTTTTACACGAGTCGGTGGGCACGCTGGAAAGTTTGTGTTGAGTGAAAACGAAACCACTCAAAAGTGTTTTATGGCATAAGGAAATATGTTTGGCACCAATGATTTGAAAATTAATTTTTACATGAGTTGGTGGTCCGCCCAAAAATTTGTGTTGTGCAAAAACGAATCTGCTCGAAACCACCCAAAGTGTTTTTGGGCATATGGGAATGCGTTTGGCACCATTGGTTTGGAAATTTGTTTTTACAAGAGTCGGTGGTCTTGCCGGAATGTTTGTGTTGTGTGGAAACGAAACCGCTAGAAACCACTCAAAAGTGTTCTTTGGGAGCATGAGAATGTGTTTGGCACCATTGGTTTGAAAACTAATTTTTACACGAGTCGGCGGGCCCGCTGGATATTTTGTGTTGCATGAAAACGAAACCACTCTGAAATGTTTTTGGGCATATGGAAATATGTTTGGCACCATTGGTTTGAAAATATATTTTTACACGAGTCGGTGGGCCCGCTGGAAAGTTTGTGTTGAGTGAAAACGAAACCACTCAAAAGTGTTTTATGGCATATGGGAATATGTTTGGGACCACGAATTTGAAAATTAATGTTTACATGAGTCGTTGGGCCCGCCCGAAATTTTGTGTTGTGCAGAAACGACACTACTCCAAACCACTCAAAAGTGTTTTTGGGCATATGGGAATTTTTTGGCACCATTGGTTTGAAAATTAATTTTTACGCAAGTCATTGGGCCCACAGGAAAATTAGTGTTGTGCGAAAAAGAAACAGCTCGAAATCACTCAAAAGTGTTTTTGGGCATATGGGAATGTGTCACCATTGGTTAGAAAATTTGTTTTTACACTAGTCGGTGGGCCCGTCCGATAGTTTGTGTTGCGTGAAAACGAAACCACTCAATCGGTTCTTATGGCATATGGGAATATGTTTGGCACCATTGATTTGAAAATTAATGTTTACACAAGTCGGACAGCCCACCGGAATGTTTGTGTTGTGCGGAAACGAAACCACTCGAAACTACTCAAAAGTGTTTTTGGGGAGTATGGGAATGTGTTTGGCACCATTGGTTTGAAAACTAATTTTTACACGAATCGGTTGGCCCTCCGGAGTGTTTGTGTTGTGCGGAAACGAAACCGCTCGAAACTACTCAAAAGTGTTTTTGGGGAGTATGGGAATGTGTTTGGCACCATTGGTTTGAAAACTAATTTTTACACGAGTCGACGGGCCTGCCGGATATTTTGTGTTGCGTGAAAACGAAACCCCTCAGAAGTGTTTTTGGGCATATGGGAATATGTTTGGCACCATTGGTTGAGAAAGTTTATTTTTACACGAGTCGGTTGGCTCACCGAAAAATTTGTGTTGTGCGAAAACAAAACCGCTTAAAACCACTGAAAAGTATTTTGGGGCATATGGATGTGTTTGGCACCATTGGTTTGAAAATTTATTTTTACATGAGTCGGTGGGCCTGCTGATGGGCTTTAAGATGACTTTGAATAGAACCCAGCCCACAAAACTAAAACTAATTAAAGGTATATATCATGGTATATGCGAGGTTATTCCAGCCCACATGGTTAAGATTGAAGGCAAATCACGTGAAGATCTAAGATTTAGATTAAATCACTTATTTAACCAATGGTCAAAACTCTTGGTTAACGTGGGAGGTCAAAACTCTCTAGTTATTAATGTGGGAGGTCAAAACTAGTTAACGTGGGAGCTCTCTGATACCGCTATGAACGACGATGGATGAAAAAAGCTACAAAAACCTTATGTATTTTTTAATTAGGTATAGATAGGATTTTTTTTCTATATAGCCCTTCCAATCGAGGAATAGACTGTTGGTGATATGTCCTAAAGACAATCATAGAGATGATTGTATCACATACTATGTTTACATCTTTATTATACGTTGTTCCTTGAAATAGATAACTCATTATTGATTAAAGGATCCCTGATCAAATATCATATATGGAACAAATATGATTCAATGATCAACATATTCATTGATTGATGATCATGTCTCATGGATCATGGTATGGAGATACCAAATTAATAATGTTGACACATATTGGGGAACATTTTGTTGGATAAACCCAACATGAAACACTGCAAGAGCTATTTGTGATGTGCCATCAGTGGTTTTATATTAGTGTTGATGTAGAATCCTTACACCTGAGATTATCATGGTTCCCGACATGTGTAGTAGCTTGCTTAGGGGCTGTCAAACACTACTCCGTAACTGGGTAGTTATAAAAGTAATCTTCGGGCATGGTATGAAACATGTAGTGGGATATAAATAATCAAAATGAGATTTGCCCCTCCTTTGGAGAGATATCTCTAGGCCCCTCGATGTTATAGATTATGAAAGTGTATGGTCATGCCAAAAGTAATTGAGGAGTCAATCACAGGTTAAATAATCTATTACAGGATTGAGTGAACGATTAAGCTATTAAAGGATGACACATATCTAGTTTTGAGCTTAATCGATATCGTGAGACAAAGGGGTTCATACAAGTATACGGTAGAGGTTCAGCCGATATGATCTTTATGTATGTCGAATGGGTCAATATGTTCTGCTAGGGACCGCTATTGACACGTGGACCGAAAAGAAGTTTTCGGGTTGCAGCCGAGTGTACATGAACCTACAGAGTCGCACACTTAACAGGCCGGAATAAAGGGATTGGATGAAGATCTAATATATGCTCAATTCGGATAAAGATCCGAGTAGGACTCCTATGAGCCTCGGAGGCCCAGTTATGGATCCTATATATTTTTCGGGTGATGAGGCTAGTTGTGTGAGAGAAACCCTAGTCTTCACTCCCCTCCCAAGCAAAACCCTAGCCGCGCACGAACGCTAGCACGTCCGTACAACGTGTTCCATCTTGAACGTGTGGATACCGGTAAAAGCGCCGCTAGTCTACAGCGTTGATTGGCGTGAAATCACGACGGGACATATGCACAAAGAGGCGTGAGATCACGACGGAGCATACGCACAAAGAGAAAGGTCGGGCTGCTGCGATCTACTACTTCCTCTACATCAACGCGCGCTATGTCACCAATGTTCCTTTAGTTTCTTAGCACCTACTTTCGTTGCACAACGCATCGAGTGATAACGATCTATGATCTTATATTTATATGGTTCCTGGTTTACACGATAGAGAAATTTTGATTTTTGTTGTTGTAGCCTATGCGTAACCCAACATAGACACTATGTAATCTTATGAAATTCATATGAAATGCCTTATTCCATGCATGTTTTAGAGAAAATTTAACATGAGGCAGAATCCTGTGTTTCAAACGGACATGTTTAAATCATGAATTGCAGCCTGGAGGGTGGCAAGTCCTGTAGTTGCATATTTAACAGAATTATGAATTTCCCACGAGAAGGTGCTGATGAAAAGACACTAAATCAGAAATTGATAAAATATACAAAACTGAGTTGGCAACTGGCATTTCATTCTGTCGCTGAATAAACAAACGAAAATAAATAGAACAGTGCAGGGGTACCAAACGTTCCACCCGATAAGTGCATGTTCAGTTAATCCCTTTCCCATGAAACTTGGAGGGAATTAATTTCACAGCCACTCGACCACGCATTATATACAGAACAAACTAACTATAGATCATTACATAGGAAAAGCACGAGCCTCCTACAAAGGAAAATCTATGTAATGGTAAATATAAAGGGATTCTAGAAAGGCAGAACGAGCACAATATTTGAACTAATTTTCAATGACAAACTTCCATATTAGGTAATTATAAATTGCAACAGTTGGAAGTTAGGGGATGCATAAAAATTGTGTAGTGACATAATTCAGCAGTAAGTGTGTAGGAGCGCCATGACGTTTCTGAAGAATTATGCAGAAGATCAGATGGGGCAAACAATCTCTTTAGGCTCGATAAAACTTTCAAGTTTCAATGCCTTTCTCGCACAAGACATAGGGCTTACATAGGGTCAATCCATCAGAAATTGAGATCAGGAACTGATTTCCCTGTTCAAATAGTCGGCAAACATCCTCTTTGCGCTATCAGCATCTGTTGGTGGGGGAGGTCCACTCAAACTGTACTGCCCTGCCAGCTTAATGAAAGTGCGTCGCAGGCTTCGGAGCTCAGGCAGACCAACTGATCTTTGAAGACAAATGTAACAACCAGTTAAGGATATCTTGATTATTTGCCCATACAACGGATAGATGGTGCCCCTACCTTTGAAGCTTACATACCAAGGCTTCCTCGTGGCATAAAACTGCGGCCAATTATTACTCAATGTGCAAAACTACCATATTGGAAGAATTTTCACCTACTTAATTTCAAACAGTTGTTGCAAGTTGAAAGAAATGTGAAGATAAAACTCTATATGAAAGGGCATGAACAATATCAGAAGATTGAACAATATCAGAAGATTATTTTACCCTAGCCAGTAAAGATTGCTACATCTTCATATACTGCACTTATAATATATAAAAAAGAGTCAATGGACACATAAAGCTTAGAGTATATTTGTTTAAACTAATATTTATACAGCATAAAAGAATTGGCTCAAACAGTAAAGGATATAGTTGGTAGGTCAGGACCAAGAGAAATCTTATTCACGGCAAGCCCAAGACCACAAGATTGTGCTTCAACAATTGCATTGACCACCTCCTGCAAATCAGCTCAAAAGGCATGCCGATTAGAGAGAAATCCATAATCAAAATATCAGATATCAACCAAAATCACCTTCATTACCTGTGTCGCTTTGTCCATCTCGTAAAGGGAATTAGCTTCTGTTGTCCGAGCCTAAAATATCACCAAATCATGATTCAATTCCAACAGCTACAGGTACAAGCATAAATGGAATAGCACTACACTTCCAGCATCATGAAGAGAGTACAGTATCTGCAGAAAGTGACTAAGGCATTGATTCTTCTGATTATTTGTGCATTTACACCATCACATTTAGATTTTGACAGAAATTGTTTGCCAGGGGTACAAAGATGCTAATACACAAAAAGAGAGGAACTAAGCTTACATCTAATAACATATGGAGTTAAGACTCCATATCACAATACCAAGCCAAAATTTATGAGAGAATGGACAGTGTACTAAATAATTTGGAAAACGAATTATTTGGGGATTATATGATCATGCGTCAGTTTTTCAAGAATAGATTGCACTTACAGTCTGAGTTGCTATTGTAGGTTGGAGAACTTTCACATCTCTTGTCTTAGAGTCCACTTTCTTAGTCAAATATGATACAGCCTCAGCAATAACAGGAGACGATTCCATTACTCCATCTATTCAAAATAGTACAAAATCAGTTTTAACATTGCATAAGGCAATATACATATCTATTGTAAGTACTGATATAGATATACTGATTACCTCTAGATGGAAACAATTCAAAAAGAGGAGAATCCCAACGATTGCGCTTATCTGGCTTCTCAAATCTACTTACCAGATCATCGAATCTGTCACAACAGAAAAAACTGGTGAGCAGGCAATAGTATCTGGTTATGTATTGTATTAAATGCCAGGGACACATGCTTTGTTATATTCCCAAGGAGCCAAAAATAACAGTGGATTTCATAACCTATAAAGAGTGCCAACAAGCACCAAAAATTTGCATCAGACGTGGCAAACTAGCAGCATGTCCCATAGGGCCAATATTATCGGTTCAGTTTGTTGCATTAGTTTAGATTCTATTGTTGGTTTAGTAAGGATCAGTGAGTAATGAATGGGGAGAGCAAGGATTATCAATTTATCCACCCATCCCTACCTTTCCCTTCTATTCCCTGCAACCCTTCCCCCATGAGCATGCTTCTTCTGCTCTGACCTGCCAAAGCCTCCAACCTTCCATGATTACCCAATATGATCTCTAGACCACAATACAACTACATGCAACATATCTGTAGTATGTGGAATCAATCTAGCAAACCAAATAAATAAATAAGAAATCGTGTAGCATTTCCTCATTTGAATTTACACTACTACGGAAAGACATATACAGGTCGGCACTATAGGTGCCGAAACAGCTAAAACTAGCACCTATAGTGTTTTTCCCACCTCCACAGGCCAAAAATACAAAAAACCAGCACATTTACTCAAATATAGGTGCCGGTTCTTGAGAAAAACCGACACTTATAATATAGGTGTCGGTTTTTAAAAAAATCGGCACCCATACCAAATCAAGCCGAACCTGGCGAGCCGAGCGCCCGGCCTTATCCACTCGCGTCCGCCTCCTCTCCAGTCGTGTCCGCCTCCTTATCCACTCGCGTCGGTCTACTCTCCCAAATCGATCCGCTTCCCTCCCCTCGTCTCCTCCGCGGCCCTTCCCTCCCCCTCTCCTTCGGCTCCCTCTCTCCCAGCTGCTTCCCTCCCCCTTCGGCCTCCTCTCTCCCGGTCGCTTCCCTCCCTCCCAGTCCCCCTCCACCCCCCTCTCCCGGCCGACGAGATGAGGCGCCCGACGGGCGGCCTCCTCATGGGCGACGGTGCACAGCCACTCGCCTACTCCCCTCTTCCTCTCCCTCTCCGTTGGCCTCCCACCGGCAGCGGCCAGATCTGTTGGAGGGGGAGTGGTCAGGGTGGTGGGGTTGGCGGAGGCGACGTGAGGTGGCGGCGGTGGCCAAGTGCGGCAGTGGCGGGTGGGACACCCCCGCCCACCAAATCTTTTTTCTTTTCTTTCTTGGTTATGAATTTTGTGATGCGTTGTTAAACTTCTTCATCCGATTCGATTGGAGTGATGTGATTTTGTGATTGTGAAATTTGTGATGTGATTTTGTTCATTGTGGATTGATTTTGGGGGGCGAAGCGGGGGGAATGCGCTCGGTGCATCGGCTCGATTCGAGCCGGTGCATCGAGCCGTTTTTTATGGCTCACGTACGCCCGGTTGTGAAACCAGCACTAATTACTCGGAGTCATCTGTGCTGCCTTCATGGTTCCGGTTGGGAAAACCGGCACCTATGGTTTCACAACCGGCACCAATAGCACTTTCTGTACTAGTGTTAATAGGTCAAGAAGATCCAGAAATATGAAATCTCTCACATACATATTATTATCATATGTGGGTTCTCCTTTCTCCTGACGCTTAGTGTTCCATTCCCTACAATGGTCCACTTCTGTATCACAGAAAAGCTGAAATAAAATAGAAGCAGGAATGATATCACTGTCTATTATATGATTTTTCACTATATCAAATGGTGTAAAATCATAGTAAATTACCAAAAAATTTGCATCAGACGTGGCAAACTAGCAGCACGTCCCGTAGGGCCAATATTACCGGTTCAGTTTGTTGCATTAGTTTAGATTCTTTTGTTATCATATTAAATTGGTGTTAGGAGTTGGTTTAGTAAGGATCGGTGAATAATGAATGGGGAAAGCAAGGATTATCAATTTATCCACCCATCCCTACCTTTCCCTTCTATCCCCTGCAACCCTTCCCCCCATGAGCATGCTTCTTCTGCTCAAACCTGCCAATGCCTCCCTCCTTCCATGATTACCCAATATGATCTCTAGACCATAATACAACTACATGCAACATCTCTGTAGTTTGTGGAATAATCTATCAAACCAAATAAATAAAAAAAATCTAAGAAATCATGCAGCATTTCTAATAGGTCAAGAAGATCCAAAAATATGAAATCTCTCACATACATATTATTATCATATGTGGGTTCTCCTTTCTCCTGACGATTGGTGTTCCATTCCCTACAATGGTCCACTTCTGTATCACAGAAAAGCTGAAATAAAATAGAATCGGGAATGATATCACTGTGTATTATATGATTTTTCACTATATCAAATGGTGTAAAATCATAGTAAATTGCATATTGGACCACCTTTCTATACCATGGTTGCACCATTTTTTTTTACTTTGGGCTAGCAATTTTTACAAAATGTTGCACTTAAGACCTACCTATCTATCTACCTTCAGGTTGAGATTCACATGCTTGACCGTAGTTGGTATTGGTGGATGGAGCTCAAGCTCCACTAGCATGGCGCATGCTCGAGCTCGACCTCAACCTTCATCACCCTGCCCCATGCATCCGTGCTCAAGACTCATTGTGCAGTGCTGGTTAAGTGACCCAGCCCCCAGTCAAGCTGGTGCAGCCGCGGATGAAGAACTTGTGCTAGCATAGACTCCATTGACTAGCTGTTGGTGGGGCAGAAGTGTGGAGTGATGAGATCCATATGGAGTTAGAATATCCCTTCGTGATTCATTGGCTATGCGCTTGAGCACAAACTAGAGCTCCGTTGTGCCACATCGAGCTACCTGGAGACCGCCGGTGCTGCACTCAAGTTCAGGCGCTAATGTAGGTCAAGAATGTGGGTGGGGCCTGTTCATTGGCGTGGTGAGCTTGAACCAAAACAGGGGAGAGAGAAGAGAAGAGAAAAGGGGGAGAGCCAAAGGAAGAAGACCGGTCCAATGTGAAAAAAATTGCAAAGATTTCTGGTCCAAAGTGAAAACAGTGTCCTACCTCTAGTCCAAGTTGCAACAATGGTTAAAGAGTGGCCCAATATTTGCTTATTCCAGGCACGCACACACACAAAATAAGAAAAAAGGAGTCCATGCAGGACTGCTAACATGATTATCAGTTGCAAATAAGCAGATTCTCTGCCTTGGTTTAGTAAAGCTGAAAAAGGCACATGAATTGCCTTATGAGTGCTTTGGGTCCATCTTATGAAGAAATGAATTTACCATAGCAAAATCACTGCACCGCAGAACAACGATGGTTCTGTAAAGTATGATCAGTTGAACTACAGTGTTATGGTTGTGCAGAGAGAGAGAGAGAGAGAGAGAGAGGGAGATTTTAATCTTGGGCTTGATGCCAGGAGAGGATTAGTCACGCTACCGCAACCACCTAAGATAACTGTCCAGACAAAACATGCCTCCAGGACTCTTATCTAATACTTGATCATCAGGGCAACTCAACTAATCCTAGAAAAATATCTCCAAACCAAACTTATCTCTAAATCCCTAACTCAATTACAGCCTGTTGTGAACAGCCCGCGAAGCAGCTGCCAATAGGACTCATGTCCATGACAAATTTACCTTGCATCTGAGTATCAAAAGAAGTAAGGCAGAGGACGCAAAGACAAAGTAGTGGATGCTAACAGATCAAAACAAGATATGTGGCAATTCCTTCCCTCCACTACTCCCTCCATTTCATATTATAAGTCGTTTTGACTTTTTTACTAGTCAAATTTATTTAAGTTTGACCAAATTTATAGAAAAATATTGTAGCATTTTCAACACAAAACAAACATATTATCAAAATATATTCAATGCTAGATTTAATGAAACTAATTTGGTGTTTAAGATGTTGCTAAATTTTTCTATAAACTAGAAAATGGCCTGTGCGTTGCAATGGGAAAACACTCCCTCTGTAAAAAAAAGAGTACTTCTAGGGATGATTCTGGACAAGCATTTGTCAAGATTCATTCCCAGAAGTTGGTTTTTCCTGGGACGGATGGAGTAGATGATTAGGGTTTAATTTTGATGATAATGTGTTCTTCGCATAGGCTCTATTAATTGTGCACCATCTCCAGCTTTAAAAATTGATCATGTGACATTACAAGCTGAGATAAAACATTACTTTATTACGGGATTATAAAAAGTGAATCAGACATTATTGCATTTTTGAATCAGACATAAAAAGTGAATCAGACAGGCGAGAATTCAGCTATCGGTCACTACCGCAGCATCAGCTATGCAAGCAGGCTTCCCGACAAGAAACCGCGTACAGGTGCGCCTCGCCAACATGCCTGTTCCTCTCATGCTCATGCTCCAGCTGCATGGTCTGCAGGTCGACAAAGAAGAGTAACGCCTCGTCTTCCTGCAGCGTCGGCGTCACGAACCTGGCCATCATGCTTTGTGCCCTGGCCCCTGGCAACTCGTGGCTGGCGTCCACGAAACGGACGCTCCTCTCCACCACCCATTGGCCACCGCTCTCGGCATAGATCTTGAGGGTCCTGGCCTGTCATACATACGATATGCACGCTGCTGCCATCAACTTTGCCGATCACCCAGAAGTTGGAGCCATCATACGCACACCATGGGTGCTCTAAGTGATCCATGGTGGAGAACGTGACCATGGTCCCGATGGTGCGCTAGCTTAAGAAGAAGTTGTCATCAGGGAACTCAATGTACCGCGTGCGCCGCAGCCGCCGTCATCGTCGATCGGAGTCCGAACGAAATGCCAGTTGTCGTCGCTCCCTGGGAAGAACACGCATGCGAGTAGACCAAGAAAACAGAAAACTCAGTAGTTCGACATGCTGGTGCCACCGCCGGCACGGCCTCTCTCACCGTCGATGAGGTAGGCACCGCAAAACTCTAAGCTTCTCGATCAGCAGCGCTGGTCACCGGCATGTGCACGGTACCCTAGGACCACTATGTCAACGGCTCGCCGACGCCAAAGGGAGTCCCAACTCCCCCATCCGATTTGAAGCGATAGGAGCGATCCAGCGATCTGCAGGCAGGTGGAAGACGGAAGGTGCACGGACTCAAGACTTTGTCGGGCGCGTTACGCAGAAAAATCGGAGTGACAGACGAAGGGAAGTGGCAATGACTGACAAAAAAATACGGAATCCTTGCGTATTTTTTAATAGTATAGGTATAGATATAGATATAGATTTGGTCAATCTTAAAAAAAGTTTGACTACGAAAAAAGTTAAACGACTTATAATATGAATCGAAGGGAGTATCTTATTTCTCTGTAAAGCTTATGTTACTTTGTTTCTCAACTGTCATTCTAATTTGTGGGTCTTAACCAGAACAAGATTACCACACATTATTTACAAATTATTATTGAGTTATTTCTCTTTTCATTGCTATTTATCATACATGATTTTTTTTCTCCAGATTGGTTTTGTATCTAACTTGTAGTGTTAACTAAAATCCATACCTTGATGCCACATGATTTTTAATGCTATGCTAGTCTTTGAGTAAAACTAATATTTAAAATGAAAAAAAAAGTAGACAAACAAGGCAGCAAGCAGTTACCACACAGTATCTTATTCCAGATGCCCGTGCAAGACACCACAACTCATACCGGTATCCCTGCATATTAAAGGTGAATATGAATTGATTATATCAAAATATGGCAACACATGCACAATAATATCTCAACATCACGTTTCCTTTGAAGCATCATGCGTCAACAATATGCCAACAAATCACAAAATTTACTACATATTACAATTTTCATGACAATTCACAAAGCATGTAGCTGTGTAGTAGTGATAATAGAACTGACTACAGAAAGCAACACATATTTACAAACTAGATTGCCACTTAACTAATTCATAAAATACCCATATTGAAAGAGCTTGTTTGTTGAAAGGCAAACTTTGCTAATTACATATTTTTTGTATTGTTCAGCATTGGTTTGCAACTAACTTTTGCAATAACTAAGTTCAGCCAAGTATGGCTTGACATAATATTCGTGGCCACATTGGAAGTAAGGCAAATTGAGACTGAATTATATAGGAACTTTTCAAGACCTCGTTGGTGACGCTTGAGCTTAAAGCAGAAAGATCAATAAAAATGCACTCATCACATCCTCTACATGGCTTGAGCTTGCATTCATTTGCTACCCTAACTATGACTACAATCATAGTTGGCAAATATTTATTATTTTTCCAACTTAACGCACTGAGCAAAACATTGATATCCCTGTACACAAAATTCTATTAACTATAATGGGCAACCTAATCATTACTCATATTTGAAAAATTTATGGTGGAAAGAATTGTTGTGCCAAAGAAATCCTCAAAGTCACCAGAAATGATATCATGCTTGGAAAACCATCCCACTTACCGGATTCAAAAATTTTGGGGTTGTTCAGAGAAAAAGTCAAGTTTGTTGTACATTTTCAGATTCAAGTGGCTCAAAAAGCCCCCCTCTTTGAAGAGGGAGAGGTGTTTCAAAAAAGATAATGAAACCAGCAGTTAATGTTGGTTTCATGGCCCTGATAAGTGATAAAACTGTACAAACTTCGATAATGAAACTAATAAAGTGATGGTCTCCATCAGTAATTGTAAATGATAAGAGCAAAAAACATTGTCTTTGCCTCACCTTGATATTGTTCAAAGAATCCACGATGATTATGCTGTCTCGTGATACAGACCTATCAACTTCTGATCTAAGAACTCCTCTCAAGTTTTTCTCTACAACCATATCTAACAAAGAAATAAAATACAGAAAACTTGTCAAGATGAAATGGACCCATGATAAGAGCAAAATCAAGTTGAACAGAGGGGGACAAAGCATAGAATAAGTAATGAACACAAGGAATGGCCAATACCTTTGTAGCTATCATTGTGTCCAAGATGGAGTGATGACTCGTCAATGATACGGACAGTGAGGTCAGATGTGGAGGAGCAGAGAGAAACGGCGAGGCAAGCTGCAGCTGCTGACTTGCCACTACAAGGCTGCCCACATATTACCACAAGCGCCATGGAAAATGTATAGACCTAGCATATGAAAACAAAAAGTATCACAAGTGTTTCCAAGGTTTGAACCCTCCACTAGTAAATGTTTAAATGAAATATAGCAATTAAGAAATTTTCCTAAAAGGGTCAGATGCATGCCATAACCAGTCTCAGAAGGTTTGAAGTCTAACTCCACTAAAAAGGAGCAATAAAATAAATGAGATTGCAACTAGATTGTGATCAGTCAAATGTCACAATAAGGCAAATTTCAACAAGCTCTTGCTAATTTCCATCGGGATAAACATCACCACTAAGCTTCAATTGTACACATTGATGCAAAACAATGTGGGGGCAACAGGAGTTTTGCTTGCAAACTGGAGGGTGGTGTTAGTTCTACACCTCGCATCAAAGATATCCATCACTCTTAAGTCTGAGTGAATTTCCAATCCATGCCACGCGAGGAGGCTCACTGACGAGGAGGCTACAAGATAAAAGCAATACCTTTGTTTCTTTCCAAACCTAGACGGAGGCGATTGGAAGGAGGACGACTGCGTCGCCCCTCCAAACCCGCTCACCGGCCGTGCTCGCGAGAACACACAGGGGAGGAGGCTAGCGCGGCCTTGGGGACGAAGGGGAGGCCACAGATAGGTGGCCACGGATGCGAGGGGAAGCGACACGGGAGATGGCTAGCCCTACAGATTGAAATCGAAGCTCCGTCAGGGCGTCGGCTTGGGCGGCACCAGCTGAGAGCGGTGACGAGACACAACGGCTGGGAACGGTGATGGCTAGACGGCCATCGACTGCCGCCGCGTCACTGGGACGGCGTCGGCTAGGAGCGACAACAGCTACACGACTGTCGGCGGGTCACTGGAGACCGTAGGAGGATAAGCGAGGAGCAGCGAAGAAGCACGGCGACGAGGGGACGCAGCGACGAGGGCGCGCGGCGACGAGGGGACGAGGGGTCAAGGCGGCCAACGAGGAGGATGCGCAGCGCCAAGGCGACCGGCGATGAGGGGGCACCGCGACGGTGGCATCGAGGCAGCGCAGTAGTGAGGAAGGTAGGACGCCAGCGTGGTGTGGGGCACCAGCCAACGGAGATGAGACCGCATGGAGAAGCCGCCGCCGGCCTGGCTCCTAGCGATTTCCTGTGCATCTGGAGATAGGGTTGGGGGCGGCTTGAGGCTCCAGTGCTGGCGGCTATGAGGGAGGTGAGGATTTAGGGTTTGGTTTCCTTATATATGACTCCACATATTGGGCCAGCTAGGCTTTATTTCTTTGTCACTTTAGTAGTTGGGCTTTATATCTTAAGGGCCTGTTTGGTAGGGCTCCAACTCCTAAATCCTAGCTTCAAACTCCAGCTCTAGTGGGAGCTAGCTCCTGTTGGAGCTGGAGGTACCCCTGAAAGTGTTTGGCTAGCTTGCTCAGCTCCAAAAATCCTGAAAGAGAGGATGGGGGGAGATGGACAACACTACCTTAGTTGTTTTTTTATTTGATGTAGGATTAATAATTGTTATTTTTTCTTAATGATTTGAACACCATAAGTATGGAAGGTTAAATTTTAATTAAAATAAAATTGATAACGTTCAAGTTGTTGCATGACATATATGTAATAATACAAATGTTTAGAAATAATAACTGGTAGCATTGTCATCGAAACATAGACCAAAAGACCACAAAATGCATCATCCTGTGAATGTATCATCCTGCGATACGATCGGCTAGGTCATCACGAAATGCATCCATGGATACATCACTTTGACCCTCGGTAGATGTATCCGATGCATCTTGAGAAAGGACATATCTCCTAAATCTAGATGGAATGGTAGGCACATAATCTGGATTCCTTTCAAACCTATGAAAATGCCTATCCGGCGCATTACGGTCACGAATGAAATTATGCAATGCCATTGTTGCCGCCACAACCATTTTTTGTTTCCACATTGGGAAGCTAGGCATTTTGAGGAGGACTCGCCACTTCATCTTCCATACACCAAAGCATCTCTCAAAGGTTCAGAATGTACTACTATAATTTCACACAATATGTTCAAGCCAGGTTAAACTACATTTATACACCTAGCATTTTTGGCCAAATTATATATGAATAATCCCTGAAATTTATACACCTGAAATAACGTTATGCTGTTCATATAGAGAGAAGACATAAAACACACAGAATTGTTCTCCTAACCAGGGTAAAAATTTTCTTGTTTTGTACAAGAGTGTCAAGATGTAGTTGCATTTCACACTGTAAGTGGCATACACCATGGTGAGCATGAGAAGGTTGCAAGAATTGCAATTGTGAGTGGATATACAATATCCTCTCACGCTGCAAGATAAATAGAGAACATATGAACTGCTATGAACATATGGTGTTGGTATAGAATCCAGACAGTTTTGGCCAAAACAGACAAAAGGGAAAAATGAAGTTTGCAAGGTTGATTGCAGAGCAACTATATATATCTGACATTATGCGTTAGCAGCAGATGCAATTAATATAGTGCAGAAATTAAACACAATTATCTCTACACCAGTTGAATTATCAAAACACGACTGCTGACAAAACAAAGCAGAGGCTAATTCGATCACTGCAGAGATTGAGCACATACCAAGCAATCATCAACCACAGATTTGGGGGAATTTCTAGGGTTTGAGGAGGGGATACCAAGTGGGGTTGGGGTGGGATGGGAACTGGCTTCGTCGCGCCGTGCGCAGCCGTGAATCACCGACGTGCGCCGCCGTTGTGCACCGCCGTGCGCCGCCGTCCTCGTCTGCAACAACGGCCGCCGGAGGTCAACAACAATATATGGACAAGAGAGGGAAGAGACCGGAGAGGAGAAGAGAAAGGAGGGGGAAAAGGAGGGGGGAAGGCACCTGCTCGCCGCCGCTGCCCGTGCGCCGTCGCCGCTGGTCCGCCGCCGCTGGTGTGGCGCCGCCTTTTTTTTCGCCCGCAGCGCTCTCCTCTTCCCAGCTGCGCGATTTGGGTGGAGAGAAGCGGTACGGGTAGGGGATGGGGAGGGATGGAGTGGGTAGTTCGATGGCATTTGCGGGTAATTTTCGTTCAAGTTTAGGGGTACTTCTAAAATTTGGTTGGAGTTGGAGTTGTGGAGAGATGGGAATAGCGCTCCACACCGCTAAGCGATCTGGCATGCTCCACTCCTTTTTTTTTTAGTTGGAGTGATTGGTTGAGCTACAGCCAGATATAATGCGAATCTGGAGTAAGAGTTGCACCAAACAAACAGTGGGTCAAAAATTCCACCCGTCCCTGCCCCTATAGGGACGGGTCCCCGCTGGGTCTCCGGCCCCAATGGGTAAATTGTCATCCCTAGTTATATACATGTGACAAGAGATGGTCATCATATATCATACAGTGAGAAAAGAAGATCACAATCAAATGCTTTATTATCGAGCAAAATTGATATTATTATTTTTATCTTTTTTAAGCCGGATCTATCTAACCATAATTAATTAGGCTGTGTTAGCAAAAGTCCATATTGTTGTGCATCGATATATCATGAGATTATTAGCAGTAGCTAAGTAAACTGGCACAATTATACTGTGCAAAGACGATAAAACTATAGTGGACTTAGTATAGCACGAGACTATCGACTAATGGATTAAAGATTCTTTAATTGTGCGGTCGGCTTAAGCGGCCTGCACGGGAAGATCCATTATCCCGTGCGGGCCGCTTAAGCCGACCGCACGGGATAATCGATCTTCCCGTGCGGTTCTTTAAGTGAACCGCACGGGAAGATTGATCTACCCATTATTTTATGTGCATATAAAATATTATTTTTTGTGCATATATTATTTTATGTGCATATATTGGCTTATCTCTCCCTCCCTCCTCTCTCTCCGTCTCTCTCTCAGTAATAGTATATATACACATCGCACGTATTAAGAATTAAACGTAATTAATTATTCTTTCATGGAATTAAGATATTAAATTGTACGCCTCACATATATACATATCATCGCGTCTCGCAATTTACAAAAGTTCAAAAAACTACATAAAATATATACTTAATTAGAAATGTTTGTACTAGGTAGTATACATATGTCTTTTTCCCACTCTCTAAGTCGTTTGAAGGCATCCTCCGTCACAAGCTGGCTCTCCGGATCGTAGAAATCGCCCAAATGGTTGCAGACATCGCGGCGGATGAAGCGGCAAATATCTGCACACAAGTTTAGTATGGTTCGATCGTCGAACCGGTTCGCTACAACTGGAACGGATGGGATCTGTTTAAGAAGGAATACACATTGTTATAGTTAGGAAAATTATACAAGATCTTATAATGTGTAAAAAGATATTTTCTCTGGACTTACTTCTTCAAACTTTGTAGTGTATCTCCCGTTGAGTCTAAGCATCTCGCATACGTAGTATCCGCATAAATTAGTCTGTGGTGGTTGCTTAAAACACTATGTTGAATAAAATTGTATACATCAATATTTTGAGTGAAACAAGTATATATAAGAAATGTCAGAATAACGGAGATGTAATTACCAGCCATCTTGTCTTCATGAGAAGTTTCTTCTTTTGTGGATTATTGATTGGTCCACCGTGGTCTACGTAATATTTGTGTGCTCTATAAAGACAAAATAATTGTTTGAGTCAATTATGTGTCTTCGAGAGTACAACAGCCAATATTTAGTAAATGGTGCATAACAGGACTTATAAATTTAATATAATGAGAAACTCTGTAAATGTTTCCTCGCCATAGTGTGCCGGATCCAGCACTACGGCCAAGTGGTCCCGCGGATATACCAGAAAAAGTATGTAGTGATCGCTGCAAAGAAGATATGTTAATTGTAGGTGATATCGTACTAAAATATCAGTAGTACGGAAGAATATTACGTACCACAACGCATAAGGGACCAAGAGGACAGTTTTGTCTTTGTGTGCGACCATCGCTTTGCCCAAGTACAGTGCTACGCTGACCATCTTTTTCTTGTGCGTTTTTTCGACGACCTCTTTTTTCTCGGACGTCGTTTTACCTTTGAGCTCAGCGGAATCTGCACGAATATTCACCGTGTGTTTCATCCAGCAAACCCTTGTTGGGTTGATGTATCCTACTGGATGGTTGGCCTTTTCGACGACGTGGAATTGCATCCTAAGTAATAAAGCGGGTAATTTATCAGAAGTTAGTTAGCAAATGAATTCATTTATGACATTAAATACGATTGACTTACAGGCAAAACGCAGCAACGAGATTTATATCCAATTTGTCCAGCTTGAATAATGCGTGAAGGTCGTTGAAATCGATTACCAGCATCCCATTTGGTCCACTAGTGAAAGCGTTATCCGAGACCTTCACAGTAATCATGCCCAGGCCCTTTTTAGACGCCTTCAGATACCAGTCATGCATCAGCCTCATTTCCCAAGGCAGACCTTCCATGACGTGCAGCGGCAGGAACGGCCTCCCGAACGCGTACTTTGCTGGCACTTCGTCGGAAGTCCAGTTTTGCAGGTCCTCCATTTGATTTTTCACCGATTTTTGTGAATTCGACAAATGTGGAGTTTCATCCTGCTTCTTGTCAGTTGGCGCTCCCCCTTTAAAGCCTGGAACACTAACCTTTCCTCGTATACGGTCATTTTTTTCTTATCATAAGTTGACCCAATTATTGTTGGGATAAGCCGACGAGGTTCAAGCTTGGTCGGACTTGGAAGACTTGTGGTTCTCAGAAGAGGCCTTTCAAGTAGCGCCAATGCTGACTGTGGTGTCGGAGGAGGTTGTTCTGCGTGGACTTCAGGGGCTGACAGATGTGGCGAACCTGGACCTTCTGGTTTAGGGGAGGAAGGAGGTGGGGAGGCAGGCCAATTAGGTGGCGAATCTTGCCCTGGTGGAGAAGGCGGTGCAGGCGCAGCAGCAATCTTTGGAGCCGGCGGGCGTAGGGTTGAAGGCGATGGACCGACCAGCAGGATATCTCGTCGATGCCATAGTATAAACTGATTCAACGCATCCCCAAGCAATTGTATCCCTTCCGGTGTTGGAATATCTATCTCTAAACTAGTATGCTCTGCATGCACCTTGGCCATTTGCACCCTTGCATATTCTTCAGCGATTTGACGCCCTGGTATCGCAAGTCCTATACCCACCTCCTTTCTCTTCCCGGCCCTTCCTATCGGCACGAGCAGGCTGCACGGCGTCGGGGCAGTTATGTTATCTACTGGATAAGGTGCGGTGTCTACTGACCCGATACTGCTTGGCGCCTGTACTGTGGGTTCTTCGGATTGCTGGAACAAGTTTGGGAAGGCTTGACGATTTTGAGCAACAAGAGAGTAGAAATGTTGTTCAACTTGTTTTGCTATCTTCTCTTCCAATTTCTGTTTGTACCTGTCCCGTTTCTTGTAACCCGTAGCTTCTTCTAGAAACCCTTCCTTCCAGCTCGTCCTTGACGATAGACCCCTTACTCGTCCGGAATGTTCAGGATTGCCTAATGCAGCTATTAGTTGATCATTTTCCCTCTTGGCAATGAATTCCCCTGTTTTCTCTTTTTCCGCAATGTCCTTCAGACTACTGGTCACACGCTCGATATCCGGATCCTCGAAACGGATCTCTCCCTCGTCGGCGACTTGCCCCGTGCTCCGTGCAAACCCAGTTTTTGCTTCTTTCCTTCAGTGCATCTACAAGCAGAGGCTTGCCTTGGGTAGCAAACTTTTCTTCAGTTGCTCGCCACTTCTCTACGTGGCCATCGTAGCCGCTCGAGCCCAACTGGTGCGGGTATTTGTTCCTTTTAGCTAGATCGGACATCTTTTTCCTCCGCGCTAAGGCTTCCGGGCTTGTCATCTTTGCCACGAAGGTGTCCCATTCGGCAGGCGTAATACCACCGTAGTCGGCGAATGGAGTCTTGTTCTTTTGCACGTAGTAAGTGTTCATGTCCGATTTCCACTGCCTCCACTGATGCGCCATCGTTTTTAGGGCAAACTCTTTTCCCAGAGCCTCTGAACCAGGCGGATATACAAGCCACTTCTGCAACTCGTTCCACATGAAGTTCTTCATGTTGTCATCCACCTGCTCCCAGGAATCTACATTTAAAGGGCCGTGGGTTCTGGCCACTACACCGCAGGTGGTGCTGAATTTTGTCATTGCTACCTTGGGCTCTACTGGCTTCCCATCCTGGTTCAGAGAGGTGATATAGTATGTCTCCTTGGGGGTTTGGGTCTTACTTCTCTTAGCACGTCTTCTCTTTTGATCGGGCGTTTCTCCGGTGTCGGTTTCTACCAGTCCAGACGTTGTCGTGTCCGTCTCGCCTTCGGCTATGACGGTAGACTTGGCAGCCTTTCTTTTTGACTGGCGTCTTGTTTTCATCTGTTCGTACATCAGAAAAAGTTAAACGCGACCGAGAGGGAGACGGATTAGTTTATAACACTACAGCTCGACTTACTGCTTGCTCCATAGGGATGTAGTCGGGGTCTTCTTCAACCGATGGTGCTGGCGTAACTTCGATATGGCACATCGGATCACTTGGTGTTTGCCATGTGCCTTCGCTCGAAATCTCTTGCGTTGGTTCGACGTTGGGTGCATCGGAGGGAGCTTTCTCGTTCGACATTTGATCTACGGTTGGTCGTAACAATTAAGTACTTAAAAAGGCAAAATTGGCAGCCAACCATTTATATGAAACCAAAAATTGCAAAATTTCCATCAACAGTAATACATCAACAGTGATAGTCTTTCCGTAGACCGACCGGCCACCTAGAAAAAAGAGCCATTTTCGTAGGCCTTTGCCTAAAAGAGGACCAACTGCCTACATGGAAAAACCATTTTGGCCCGCCTAGAAAAATAGTTTTCCTAGGTAGTGCCATTCCCGTTCCTCCGACGCTGATATAGCGATAACATTGACGCTCATACAAATTTGGATTCTATAACGTAACAACTTAATTAATTAAACCGAGCAAATTCAAGAAAAAAAAAGAAACATAAGTGCTTCTTTGTCAGAATTGTGAAAAATTTAAAGCACAAATCAAGTCTAGACTTCATAAGACTTGTGATTCGAAATTTGTGCAACTCTAACCTATTGTCACAATTAGCACATAATTAAGACCGGAGTATGTACATAGACTTAAGCGCAACTAACTAGTAGTACATACTAAGCTGTACTATTCTTAACAAATCACTAGTGTGAGCCTGTGAGGTCCCAAACTAAAAACAGAGTAGTTGGTACTTGCCAAGAAAAATATATAGTAGTACAGAGTGCAATCGTCGAATACACTTTGAAAGCCGTACTCTGCTTTTGCTTCTTATAAATCTCTCTACATGACATTTTGAATTAATACAAATCCCAAAATATATACATATATGAATATGTATATATATATAAATCAATAAGACCTAAAAAATTCATCAACCTCCTAAAACCTAAAATCTAACCTAAAATCTAAAATTCATCAAAAAATTCACATCAACTATTTCACATCAAAAAAATTCACAGCAACTATTTCACATCACAAAATGTCCAACATCAAATCTAACCCTTGTGGGCATTTCGTCGAACAGTTGGTGATCATGAGGCATTCAACATAAAAAAATTCATCAACCTAAATCATCCATCGATTCACGGCATTCAACGCATCCATCTATTCACGGCAATCATCCATCCATTCATCTCACCTTTAGGGGTGAGGAGGGACGGCGGCGGTGGAGGAGGCGTCGTGGTCGGCGCGGGGCGGTGGGAGGCGGCGTCGGTGAGGTCGGCGGCGTCGGGGAGTGGCGGCGGTCGGCGCTCGGCGTCGGGCTCGGTCGGTGAGGGCGGCGGCGTCCGGGTCAAGGGCGGCGCGCGGGCGGTGGGTGGAGGCGTCGGGGTCGAGGGCGGCGCGCGGGCGGTGGAGGAGGCGTCGGTGAGGCCGGCGGCGTCGGGAAGCGGCAGCGTTCAGCGCTTGGCGGCGGTGAGGCGATCGGTGAGGCCGGCGTCCGGCGGCGAGAGAGAGAGATGGGCGAAGGGTGAAGGGCGACGCGGGATGGGTGGCTAGCGGCGGTCAGCGGTCGACGGTCGGCGCAAGATTTGGGCAGCCTGGCGGCACTGGTGTAGGGTTTTGCCAAAACTTAGAAATTTTCGGCACCCGCGCGTACCTTATATAGGCGGAGACCATCGCGTGCGGGCGGCTTAAGCGCCCGCACGGATATATAGTCTTTCCGTGCGGGCCATGTAATCCGCCCGCACGGAAAGACTATATTTCCGTGCGGGCCGTTTAAGCTGCCCGCACGCAAAGATGGTTTTTCCATGCGGGCTCTTAAGCCGCCCACACGGGATAACCGCCGCCCTTATATTAAAACTATAAAACTAAAAAAAAATATGAATGCACATATAAATATATCAATGTAAAAAAATGCAATCAATGTAAATTCATCACATATTAATATATCAATTGCTCATATATTAATTAATTAACATATTAATCATCCGCACAAATACCATAACTTCGATATAAAACCACACATTCACTGGTAACACCATAAGTTTGATATGTATACATTCGCTCGCAAAAACATATTATACACAAAAAACAAACTAGCGTTTCACAATTTTTGGATTAACATCCTTCCGCACGGATGCAAACTTTGATTCATCGAGGACACTCTCAATGCGTTTCATCCGTGTAGGAAGATCTGTGAATAACTCAATGACGTCGTATTGATTATAATCTCGTGCGTCTTGAATGTTGTCAATACCAATGATGTGTTGGTTGCCCAATACAATATTGTCCATCTTTTCATCGGAAGGATCCTTCACATAAAAAACCTGTGCAACACGCTCGGCAAGGACCCATGGATCATCCTTATGTCCAATTTTACTCCGTTCAGCACACATAAATCCAAATTTATCTAGCATACTGTCTTTCACCAATTGGCATCTGAGAACAGGGATCTGAATGTTTAAACCGTAGTCAAGTTCCCATATTTCTTGTATGATCCCATAGTAAGACTTGTTCTGCCCTGTTGCGTCCAATGCTTCCACACGAACTCCACTGTTCTGCGCTGAGCTTTTCCTATCTTTGCTGTTTGTGTAAAAAGAATATCCGCCGATGTCATACCCTTGCCATGAGGTCACAAGGCTTGTTGGGCCAGCTGCAAGTCTTTCTATCGTTTTTTCCTCGATTGATTCTCCACACGGTAGCTTTTGATCCTTCAGCCACTAGGGAAAAGTGCGCTTCTGTTCTTTCGAAACCCAATCGTCGAATCGCCCAGGAATGCATGCTCTGATCTCGGAAGTGTGTTGCTCAATGTAGGGCGCAACGATGGCGAGTTGTTGAAGAACACTGTTGTGTGCATCTGATACCGCTTTGTAATCATTGTCGTAGAAGCATTTTCTTCCCACAGTACCCTTCCCAGATAACCTTCCATCATGTCGAGGCACCGGTGTCCCAATGGGGTTGACATCTCTCATATAATCTAGGCAACACTCGACAACCTCCTCAGTTGTGTAACCCTCTATCATTGAGCCCTCCGGATGAGCACGATTACGGACATACCCTTTCAGAACGGCCATGTATCGCTCGTACGCCCACATTTGATGTAGGTATAGAGGACCAAGTTCAATAATTTGAGGGACAATGTGAACAATGAGATATTCCATCATGTCCCAGTACGATGGAGGAAAAAACATCTGTAGCTGGCAAGCTGTCTCGACTGCGAATTTCTGAAGGGGTCCTAATTCTTCTGGATCAAAAACTTTCTGTGAAACTCGATTAAAAAAATAGCACAACTTTGTTATCACTACCTTGGTATGCACTGGTTTCACCGCCCTTATAGCGATAGGGAGGAATACCGTAAGCATCTTATGACAGTCGTGAGCGTTGTATCCAGAAATCAACAAATCTTTCATTGATACTAGTTTTCGGATATTCGATGAGAATCCAGTTGGCACTTTCAATCCACGAAGACATTTACAGAAAGCTTTTTTCTCTTCTAGTGACATTGAGTAGCATGCCGGTGGAATCTCAATCTTACCATTCGTTAGCTCTATCGGGTGGAGATCTTTCCTTATGCCCAAATTGACCAGGTCGTTACGTGACTTCAACCCATCCTTTGTTTTACTTGGGATGTCAAGTAAAGTCCCGATGGTGCTGTTGAACACGTTTTTCTCGAGGTGCATGACATCGATGGCATGACGAATCTCCAGGTCTTTCCAATACGTCAGGTACTTGAAAAAGATTGAATGTTTCTTGAAGGGCAGCGTGTTTTCTACCACTTCTTTCTTCCTCTTGCCTAAAGCTGTCTTTCCCTTGCCGAACACGACCTTTATGTTCTTTGTCAGCTTGAACACCGTGGAACCATCCTTTGCTTCGGGGGCAGTACCTTCCTCAACAGTTTTGTCAAAAAAGGTAGCCATTGCACGATACCTATGCTTCTGTGGTAAGAAACGACGATGACGCATGTAAACTAACTTTTTTGACGAGGTCAGGTATATGTACGATGTGTTGTCCAGACATATAAGACATCCGGTCTTTTCTTTAATCTGTCCTGAGAGGGAAAAATTTGCTGGTAGATCGTTTATAGTAACGAATATGATAGCACGCAGAGTAAAATACTCCTGTCGGTACGCATCATACAATCGTAGACCCTCTTCCCACATTTCTTGCATATCCTCCATCAAAGGTTCAAGAAACACATCTAGATCGATGCCAGGCTGTTTTGGCCCTTATATAAGGATAGTCAACAAAATATACTTTCGCTTCTGACATAACCATGTCGGAAGGTTATACATGGTGAGCAGAACAGGCCAAGTGTTGTGCGAACTGCTTAGGTCACCAAACGGATTCATTCCATCCGTGCTCAACGCAAACCTTACATTTCTCAGATCATTTGCAAATTCTGGGTGCTTCGAATCAAAGTTTCTCCATTGTCGAGCATCGGCGGGGTGTTGAATCATACCATCTGTTTTTCGACCCTCTTGATGCCATCTCATCAACTCGGCGTCGGTGGGGTTCGAGTACAATCGCTTTATGCGATCTTTCACTGGCAAGTACCACATCACCATGGCCAGAATCTTTTTTCCTGGGTCGACCAATGCATTTGGTTCGGCAACATCACTATCGGTGGCACTGTTATCCTTTTTGTACCTACTCGCCCCACAAGTTGGACACTTGTCCAAGTCAGCGTATTCATTGCGATAAAGTACACAGTGATTAATACATGTATGGATCTTTTCCACACCAAGTGATAATGGACATATCAGTTTCTTGGCTTGGTAGGTGTTAGCTGGCAACAAGTTAGGCTTAGGAAGCATAGCTCTCAGGAGACCCATCAAGTCGTTGAAACTAGTATCAGACCATCCGTGTCTGGCCTTCAATCTAAGAAGTTCTAGCACCGACCGCAACACCGTATACTCCATGTCACATCCCTTTGATTGATCGTACAAAAGATCTTTCGCTAATTTCTGCAACGCCTCCTGATTGTTTAAATCTCTTGCTTTCTCTGTTAGGACCTCTGGTTCAGCGTGCCGCAACATATCCTCAAGATCAAGTTCAATATCAACCTCTGCGGCGTCAAAACCAGAGCCGCCAAAATCACCAGTCATTTGACAGGACATGTCCTCAATTATAAAATCCTCTGCCTGATCGAACCAAATATCACGAATCTCTACAGGAGGGGCGACTTCCCCGTGATAAGTCCAAACTGTGTTTTTCTCCACAAATCCACGCTAAATTATGTGTCCCAGAATTACATTCGGATCTTTCCACATCTTCTAATTCTTGCAATCCACGCAAGGACAAAAAATATCCTTCCTATTCTCCCTCAAAGCGTGTGCCTTAGTCTTATCAATAAATGTTGATGCTTCTCTCATTAACATCGGATGAGTTCTCCGTGTCTCATACATCCATGTCCGATCCATCTAAAAAAATTCACATCATTAATTAATATTATATTGCCGGTGTTTTCTAAATAAACAAATTAAACTTAAATCCTACTTTTTAACTAAAACCTCATTCACAGCAAATAATAATACTGAGACAATATTAGCTACAAAAAATTGGTTCAATCAAAAAACAAAATATTTGACCTACAAATTACAAACATAGCACAAAATAACAATTCACACAACTTTACATATCTTCGCATTCAACCAATGAAATTTTACAAAAACGGAAGCAAATGAAGGAGACGATCAAGCACATTACCTTTTATATTGATTTCAATCGAAGATTTCAACTCTAAAACCTCCCACCAATAGAAAATGTCTATTTTTGGAGAGAGAAACCGAGTTAAAAAAAATTCAAATATCTTCACATTAAACCAATAAAAATTTTTAAAAATGGAAGCAAATGAAAGAGAAGTACAAGCATGGTACCTTTTGTATTTATTCCAATTGAAAAATTCAAGTTGAAAACCTTCCCCCCTATAATTGTCTTTTTTTGGAGAGAGAAACACCACGTTCAAAGTGGCACTGTCGGGGGTGGAAGCTGCTTTATGGTGCATCATCGCGTGCGGTCCACCTAACGGACCGCACAGGATAACGCATTATCTCGTGCGGGTTCTTAAGAGGAGCGCACAGGATATTATCCCGTGCGGTCCGCTTAAGCGGCCCGCACGGGATAATGCGTTATCCCGTGCGGTCCGTTAGGTGGATCGCACACGATAATATCCCGTGCGGTCGCTTAAGCCGACCGTACGGGATAACGCATTATCCCGTGCGGGCCAACGACCGGCCCCCTCGAGATCGGTTTTTCCAGGCGCGGGCACTTATGGTCTGCCTGGAAACTATTAGGGGCCTCGTCCAGAAAGACCATTTTTGTAGTAGTGAATAGTGCAAAACACAGTCCTAGGTGCACAAAAACACTTTTGAATCATTTCAAGTGATTTCGTTTCCCGTCACACAAACTTTCTAGTGGGCCCACCGACTCGTGTAAGTATTAATTTTCGCAACCAATGGTGCAGAACACATTCCTAGATGACCAAAAACACTTTTGAGTGGTTTCAGACGGTTTCATTTTCGCACCACACAAACATTCCAGCGGGCCCACCGTCTATTGTAAACAATATTTTTTGCAACCAATGGTCCAGAACACATTGCTAGATGACCAAAAAACACTTTTGAGTGGTTTCGAGCGGTTTCATTTTCGCACCACACAAACTTTCCAGCTGGCCCACCGTCTTGTGTAAATATTAATTTTCGCAACCAATGGTGCAAAACACTATCCTAGAGGGCCAAAAACACTTTTGAGTGGTTTGGAGCGGTTTCGTTTTCGCACCAACAAACTTTCTTGTGGGCCCACCAACTCGTGTAAATATTAGTTTTTCCAACCAATGGTACAGAACACATTCCTAGATGCCAAAAAACACTTGAGTTGTTCGAAGCGGTTTCGTTTGCGCACCACACTAACTTTTCAGCGGGCCCACCGACTCGTGTAAATATTATACTTCTCAACCAATGGTGCAGAACACATTCCTAGATGACCAAAAACACTTTTGAGTGGTTTCAAGCGGTTTCGTTTTCGCCCAACACAAACGTTCTGGTCGGCCCACCAACCCCAGTAAATATTAGTTTTCGCAACCAAGGGTGCAAAGCACAGTCCGAGGTCATAAAAACACTTTTGAGTTGTTTTGAGCGATTTCGTTTCCCACCACACAAACTTTCCGGTGGGCCCACCGACTCGTGTAAATATTATACTTCTCAACCAATGGTGCAGAACACATTCCTAGATGACCAAAAACACTTTTGAGTGGTTTCAAGCGGTTTCGTTTTCGCCCAACACAAACGTTCCGGTCGGCCCACCAACCCCAGTAAATATTAGTTTTCGCAACCAAGGGTGCAAAGTACAGTCCGAGGTCATAAAAACACTTTTGAGTTGTTTTGAGCGATTTCGTTTCCCACCACACAAACTTTCCGGTGGGCGCACCGACTCGTGTAAATATTAATTTTCGCAACCAATGGTGCATACCACATTCCAAGATGACCAAAAACACTTTTGAGTGGTTTCGAACGGTTTCGTTTTCGCACCACACGAACTTTCTAGTGGGCCCACCGACTCGTGTGAATATTAATTTTCGCAACCAATGGTGCAAAACACGATCCTAGAGGGCGGTTTCGTTTTCGCACCAACAAACATTCTTGCGGGCCCGCCAACTCGTGTAAATATTAGTTTTCGGAACCAATGGAGCAGAACACATTCCTAGATGCCCAAAAACAGTTTTGAGTGGTTTCGAGTGGTTTCGTTTTCGCACCACACAAACTTTCCAGTGGGCCCACCGACTCATGTGAATATTAATTTTCGCAACCAATGGTGCAAAACACTGTCCTAGATGCCCAAAAACACTTTTGAGTAGTTTCGAGCGGTTTCGTTTTCGTCCAACACAAACGTTCCGATCGGCTCACCAACTCCTGTAAATATTAATTTTCGCAGCCAATAGTGCAAAACAGAGTCCTAGGTGCACAAAAACACTTTTGAATGGTTTCGAGCGATTTCGTTTCCTGTCACACAAACTTTCTGGTGGGTCCACCGACTCGTGTAAATATTAATTTGCGCAACCAATGGTGCAGAACACATTCCTAGATTACTAAAAACACTTTTGAGTTATTTCGAGCGGTTTCATTTTCGCACCACGCAAACTTTCCAGCGGGCCCACCGTCTTGTGTAAATATTAATTTTCGCAACCAATGGTGCAAAACACTATCCTAGAGGGCCAAAGTCACCTTCGAGTGGTTTGGAGTGGTTTCATTTTCGCACCAACAAACTTTTTAGTGGGCCCACCGACTCGTGTAAATGTTAGTTTTCGTAACCAACGGTGCAGAACACATTCCAAGATGGCCAAAATCACTTTTGAGTGGTTTCGAGCGGTTTCGTTTTCGTGCCACACAAACATTCCAGCGAGCCCACCGACTCGTGTAAATATTAATTTTCACAACCAATGGTGCAAAACACTGTCCTAGATGCCCAAAAACACTTTTGAGTAGTTTCGAGCGGTTTCGGTTTTGCCCAACACAAACGTGCCGATCGGCCCACCAACCCCTGTAAGTATTAATTTTCTCAACTAATGGTGCAAAACACAGTCCTAGGTGCACCAAAACACTTTTGAATTGTTTCGAGCGATTTCGTTTCCCATTACACGAACTTTCCAGTGGGCCCACCAACTCGTGTAAGTATTAATTTACGCAACCAATGGTGCAGAACACATTCCTAGATGACCAAAAACACTTTTGAGTGGTTTCGAGCGGTTTCATTTTCGCACCACGCAAACTTTCTAGCCCACCGTCTGGTGTAAATATTAATTTTCTCAACCAATGGTGCAAAACACTGTCCTAGAGGGCTAAAAACACTTTTGAGTGGTTTGTAACAGTTTCGTTTTCGCACCAACAAACTTTCTAGCGGGCCCACCGACTCGTGTAAATGTTAGTTTTCGTAACCAATGGTGCAGAACACATTCCAAGATGCCCACAAACACTTTTGAGTGGTTTCGAGCTGTTTCGTTTTCGCACCACACAAACTTTCCGGCGGGCCCACCGACTCGTGTAAATATTAATTTTCACAACCAATGCTGCAGAACACATTCCAAGATGCCCAAAAACACTGTTGAGTAGTTTCGAGCGGTTTCGTTTTCGTCCAACACAAACGTTCCGATCGGCCCACCAACCCCTGTAAATATTAATTTTCACAACTAATGGTGCAAAACACAGTCCTAGGTGCACAAAAAGACTTCAATGGTTTGGAGCGATTTCATTTCCCACCACACAAACTTTCTGGTGGGCCCATCGACTCGTGTAAGTATTAATTTTCGCAACCAATGGTGTAGAACACATTCCTAGATGACCAAAAATACTTTTGAGTGGTTTCGAGCGGTTTCATTTTTGCACCACACAAACTTTCTAGCGGGCCCACCGACTCATGTAAATATTAATTTTCACAACCAATGGTGAAGAACACATTCCTGGATGCCCAAAAACAATTGAGTGGTTTGGAGTGGTTTCGTTTTCGCACCGCACTAACTTTTAGCGGGCCCATCGACTCGTGTAAATATTAATTTTCGCAACCAATGGTGCAAACACACAGTCCTGGGTGCCCCAAAATACTTTTGGATAGTTTCGAGCGGTTTCGTTTTCGTCCAACAGTGATGTGACCATGACTACCATTGATTGCTCACATCGTAGGACAACTGGAAGACATCCAGATCAAGCAGTCCAAGTTCTGAAATCCAATTCGTCCACCTACTACTATGCTGACTTCAAACGGCCGCCATATATGCATGCGAGCTACGTTTTGGGCCCCTGAGTACTTGATGGAAAGCTCTTGGAGTCCTCTTTTCAACAGATCTAGCCTCATCTCCAAATTCCATCTTAGTCATCCGCAATTGAAGAAACAAGGTGTTACGTCATCTATAATGGGCCTATGGGCTTGTAACTTCATCTGGGATCCCAGCCCAGGTGGGGCCCATGTGGGGTGCGCTCCAACCTGGTGGAGCACGACCTAGGAACCCCCTTGGTCGTCCTCTCACCCCTTTAAATAGCTAGGTACCCCTTTAGGGTTTTTTGGGTTTCGTTAGATTAAAGTTACGTGTGTCGGTGCATTGCCACTTTTTCTTGTAGTTACGTGTGTCGACTAGACTACCTAATTACTTGTCTTCGGAACCCGTCCTTATCGTGTTCCATCCACCCTTTCCTGCGACCAACCAAACAACATCTAGTCACATCCAGGCTCATTCAATGTGGCTCGATGTTGTTTGGTTGGTCGCAGGAAAGAGTGGATGGAACAGTCGCATGCAGGAGATGTTGTTTGGTTGGATGGGTATATCTTTGAGTGTAGATACCTCCTCTTGTGGGTGGTGAGGTTACCCCATGAAGTGAAGTATTTTTTTCCTAAGTTTCTGTTTATGGGAAGTTAGGTTACTCCATCGTGATTAATGGAGGTTTATGGATTAAATATTTGTTCTAAGTCTGATAGCTACGAATATTTCTAAACTAACCAATATTTTTTTATAAGTCTGTGTCTGTACTAGATGTGTTTTTTTGAGATGGTTATTTCAGAACCGCCAAGCAGCACTGAAGGAACTGAAATGTCAATGATAGGATAACTGCAATATAATTTGTACGAACACCCCATAATGATGTTTTTTTACAAATAAAACAGATGTGACTATTTAAGCCAAAATCATATTTTAAATTACTAGCTGCGAATAAGACAATCTTGTTACTTGTATATATTTGACAATTTTAAACAACTAGCTGTTAATAATCATGTAATTTTTTTACAAGGAATCAATGTGATAATCATGCATGCCGGTAACCACATATGACATATATACAAGACTAAAACCAAGTGAGTATTATGAAAAAAGAGGTAACCATCTAGCTGTGGAACATACGCAGTCCATCGACCAAGAAAAAGATTTTGTCATGCTAAGCAACATCTAGAAAATACACTAACAGTACATAACATGGCAAACATATATATAACAAAATTGAAGCCTATGCAACATTTCGTTGCACCCAAATCAACCTAAAATACATCACATTTTAGTGGATCTAGGTTTTTTTTATGAAGGGAACATGTGCTCTCATCCAAAAAAAAAGAGGAAATCAAAGAAAGAGTGGGCACGAAATTGAAGGAGGTGGAAAAGAGAAGAGGATTCCCAACCCTACAATGGGCGGCGGAATACCATCCTTGCACTTACCGAAGAGCTCGACGGAGAGAGCCGAAGAGGAGAGGGCGTGAGGAAGAAAACCGACGAAGAAGAGGGCTCGAAGGAGAGAACGAGGACTCCCAGTGGAAGAGAAGGCGGGGGGCCGATGGAAAGGAGGGGGACGATGCTCAGCCGGCGACGGAGGGAGCCGGCGCTCATGCCCGGCCGGGCGATGGAGGATGGCGCGGTGAGCTTGGCGACGAGCGGCGGCGCACAGCCCAAACCCTAGCTTTTCTTTCGGTGGGAGGAAATGAGGAAGCGCTGCCTGCACGCGAAGTGAAGGTCGAATCGGCCGTTTCCCCTCAGCCTGCTCCGCGGGCCTTTTTCAAGGTTTCCCAAACCGTCAGGGCCGCGGTTACCACGTCCCGGCGATAAGCACGAAGCACGGTAACCGTGAAAAACCGTACGAAACCATATAAAATTTATCAAAATTTCAAATTATTTTTAAATTTTATTTAAATTTAAGACGGTTACCACGGTTTTCCTTTTACCGTACCCCCATGGTAACCGCGCGGTTACCAGCGGTTTTGGTAACCCTGGACTTTTTGCATCTCCTGGGCCTGGCTGAGTCTTCTGTGCAGGCAACCAAACAGGCTGCAGGTCGCATGCGAACAAGTGCAATCCAGGCAACCAAACAGACCTGAAGTGGGAATCGACCGTTTCCATTGGGCCTAGCTAATGGGCTATTTTTGCATGCACGTGGACAGGCTGGGAGGCCCGACCAAAGCAACCAAACCGCTCCAAACAATTGCATAGGGAAAAGGAACTACAAAGGGTTCTTCCTTCTAATGACTTCTGCTGTTCTCCTTGTAAGTGGAAATTCCTCCATGGATGAATCTTTAAACAATACCATAACCATGACAGCTAACCTTGCAATAATGCTTGTATAATTATATTCGCCCTTATTTGAGCTGAAACCACCATGTAATTAAGTGGCTACCGCATGCAGTTAGCATTCTTTTTTTTTCCATGCCCCTATTATTCTGGTTGATTATTGACAGGTTTCCATGGTTTGTACACCTTGGCCCAGCTTGTAATGCAGTGGTTGTCAGGAGCCCTTGTGCTAATTCTCTGCATTGTGGAGCGAGGGGAGTTCTCCAGACAGATTGTTTCCAAGTTAGGAAGTAGCTTCTCAACTGTAGTGTTTATAATTGTTGTGGTGAGTTTTGATAGAAATTTTCCTTTCTAATGTGTGATGGTTGCACAAAAGCAAAACAAGAAAATTTACTGGCTACATTTCTTATTTTCTATCATGATCTTACTAGAGAAAATTTACAATGCTGATATGATTTGACCTTTGCAGGCCACCTGCACCGTACTAGCAATGATTGCAACTATACCACTTGCTCAGCTTTTGTGTTTCCATATTCTTCTTATCAAGAAGGCAAGTTTTCGTTTAGCTTTTTTGATGTTGTGAATATCACATAGATATGGGTTAATGGGGCTTGCAATTTAATTATTTTTCCATATCATTTTCTTTTATTAGACTGCTCCAAAAAGTGGTATGCCTGGCCACCGTTGTTATAATGAAACTTGAGTTTCAATTTCCTTCCATCTGTCGCAAACTGTCGCATAGTTCATCTATGTGCATTTAAACTGTATTTTCTTCTTCCCTGTATAACTGTAAATTAAATTACTGTCCTGTTTTTATATTTATCTAGGGCATTAGTACATATGACTACATCATAGCTTTAAGAGAGCAAGAGGAGGATCAACAAGAAGAGATTGCTGGGCACCAAAGTCCGCAGATGTCTATTATTAGCTCTGTTACTGGATTTAGCACTGCAAGTTCTTTTGGTCCACTTCATCGTGGTTCATGGTGCACTCCACCACGATTGTTCCTCGAAGATCAGGTATGTGACTTCGCAGTGCCATTGGCTCACTAGTGTCAAGAGTCAGATATAATGAGAGGAGAGGACTCATCCTGGATTTGCCCATAGATGCATAAAACCATATATAATATAGCTAAATATGATGAAACCTGATCCATGTCACATGGTAAGATGCTTGCATCATGATTAATTTCCAATGGAGTGTGTGATGTTGCATTGTCTGTAAGATGGATAATCAATTTATTATTCATTTATGTTTTCACTGGTCAAATTTGTTCATGCACCTGGATTTTCATTGTCAATATCATTTAGCTATAGTATTTTTTTTTGTTTGTTGCAAGTATTTCAACCACCTTGGCCTGTTACCGACATTACCCAAATTCATTAGCTTTACCCCGACTAATAAAAAGACCCCTGACAATCTTAACAAAATTTCAGACACAGCTTAACTCCTTATCAAAGACTTCTTTATGCTTAATGGTTATTCTGTTCTTGCACAGTTTGATGTCATCCCTCCAGAGATTGGCATGCCACAGAACTCAGGGAGTAAGAAAACAAAGGAAGACGAAGGAGCAAGGCGAAGAACTGGGACACTAAAAATCAGTCCTTGGACACTGGCACGCCTTAATGCAGAGGAAGTGTCAAGGGCAGCTGCACAGGCAAGGAAGAAATCCAAAATTCTGAAGCCAATTGCAAGACACGATGTTCCAATCAGCCATGACATAAACATTGGTGGTAAACTAGTTCCTAAGGCCGACAACAACAGAAGACCTGATAAAAGTGGACGATTCCCAGCCGAACTTTCCCTCGACCCCCTTACAAGGCTATCTGCAAGTGGTACTGAAAGCAACTTCAGCGACGCAGTGATAGAAACATCTGGGACTTTAGCCCCATTGCAGTTTGAAGCGAGGAGCGCATTCCAACCGAGTACCGCAGCGTCCACCAGAAATGCTGCCTCATCCCCTGAAAGCAGCTTTGACTCGCCTGATCTGCACCCGTTCCGCCTTTCCTCATGCACAGCTGATGAGATGCAGGGAGCGATCCCGCATCCAGCTCAGAGCGGCATCAAGTTTTTGAGATCGACAAGCGACGGGTATGAAGCATCGGGAGGCGAGGACAGCGATCGCATCCCGTCGAGAATTGTTCACAGATCGTCAAACTGGGCCAATGCCATCCTAAGCTATGGTCAGGGAGGAGGCCCTGCAGCTGATCAGAACATGCCATCATCTGAAGGGTAACTCTACCACCAGCCAGAAGGTCGAGCTAGTCAGATATGACTTGATTCCAGGCCATATGAGCTATGGTGCTGGCTCCTGGAGAATTGCAGTATACAGCAGAGCAATGATGTTGGCAACACATTGGTGGTTAGTTGAGTTTAGGAGTAGCTTTGCTGGTGATTGGTGCCAAGTTCGTCTCATGTTAAAGCATGCGAAACTGCAATTCTGTTGCTTTGTTTTTGGCTGTCAAGCATTCTCTTGTGTCCCAGCAAATGTGAACCTGAGATTCGTTGCGCTCATTTGAGATCAGTACAGCATTCTGCCCGTCTAATGGCCTTTTGTAGGGATCCTCCATATGCTTTATGTTAATTATAAGGTTGAACAACCGAGAGTGCTGTTGAACCATACATACATAATGCCAATCTTGCATCACGGTACCAATAAATAATCTCGTAGTGCTACTAAAATAAAATGTTCGCAATTCACATAGCTGTACGCGAGTAACAGCGAACCATGGATCCAATATTACAAACAAATGATTTCAATAGCAGCAAAATTACTTTCTTCAAGCTATCAAACGAACATAAGTTGGGGTAATTGCTACAAATTTACTTTCTTCCAAGCTATCAAGTGCACATAAGTTGCGACAAAAAGTTCAAACATAAGCCGATGAGGCTGGAATATCTATATCTGAGACTGACAAGCACTGTTACAAAACAAAGATAAAGGGTATATAACATCTATAAGTTTTCAGTAGCCATCCTTTACTGCTACCTTTTCCCAACATGCGGGGCTTGCTTAAGAAGTTTCTCCAATTCATTTCATTGTAGAATTTGCATGTCTTTGGCCAACGATTCAGCGGACGTCCAGGGGTGTAATTTACAAAAGAACAAACCTACCAGCAAGTAAACATTTAGAGAAAAAGGATTAAACATTGGGAGAACCACTTGCTGTTGTAACCCCCCAAAACCTTCAGTTGCTACATCATAAGACACATAGCGCAAGAGTGTGCTACACTGGAACCCGTTTTCCTCTGTAGCGGTCAAGGAACTGCAGATAAGGGAAATGAGAACAGTTAGAATAGGCAACAGACAAGCCACATGTCTCTCAGCAACAAAAGGATATTGTTCTGCCCGAAGTTCATACCGATGTGACAAATGGTTGTTGAAATATCCAACCAATAATAGGAATCCTTTGCAAGAAAACCACAAGAGTTGGCCAGAATCCACTGAAATAAAATCTAAGTTAGTGTTCATGACAAGCATGGGTAAACCTTTTGATAGGGACGGAGAATTTTCAAGGAACACACTGATTTTGCAAATAATCATAACCAAAGTATTGAATACATTTTTAGGCTTTGTCTAGGTTGCTCAAGAAAGACACGATGGAAAAAAAAATCTTGACCTGAAGAGTACAACAAAGCCATATGCCTCTAAAAGCATGCCGAAGAAGGGCCACCCAATGAGAACCAGGAAAAAGCCAGCGCCAAATGAGATGGTACCCTGTTCATTACATCAGCTAATAATTAGATAATACAAAGTTGATGGATCACAGCTAATGTGAATTTAGCAGTTGTCAAACCTTGTAATTCTTAGGCTTGGTGAAGAATTGCATAGTTGATTTCAAACCAATTGTCAAACCCAAACCTGACAGGAAGAGAATCTGAAATAGTGCAGAAGAAGTGACCATATGCATATTCAGTTTGACTCGGATCCACAAAATTCAAGGGAAAATACAGAAGAAAAGATAATTACATTGCCCATTGCAATAAGCCCCTTGTCAAAGAAGAAAATGATTCCCAGGAAGGAGAAGAATACTCCAAAGCCTGTCAAGCCTAGCCCAATCTCTGGGTGAAGATAAAGCACAGAAGTCACGGATCATTGAAATATTGATGGAATAAGAAGTCAGCACTACCATTGTTTCTGTAATATTCCAGGCTTAGCTCACACCAAATCTTAGATTTTTGTCTTTAGTTTGACTAGAAGGTTTGACCTTGTTTGGTCCTAGAGGTTTACATACTGTCCAAGCTCAATTATAAAGTATTGAAATGCTAGGATATGGTCAGGGTACAACATATGCTATCTAACAAAGCATCGATGTATCTACATAAATGTTTCATCCTTCTAAGCCAACCAGCACCCAGCACAAATCTTTCCACATGCATGATGATTAGCCAACATCATAAGTTGTAAAATAAGTAGAATATCATAGCACTTTTATCAGTTAGTGGCGTCATTGGAATTTAATATATGTGAAGTCCAGAAGCAGAAATAAACTAGACAAAATTAATCAATTCAAACTTCATAAACCTAGCAAGTAAGTGGTGCTCCATGAGAAGTAACTGCTACAATGCAATTTGAAATGAACAGTGCCAGGTCCATACTCTTGAGGTCATTCATCTCGAAGGAAACCATCTCGTTGAGCAAAGAGCAGGAACCACACCAGTGAAAAGCAGAACAAAAACCTGCAACAGTAGAAAGTGAAACAATTAGGTAAAATTGATGCAAGCAAAACAGGGCCAACTGCAATAGTTAATATAGCTCTAGAAGAGTACCGATCCCTGAGTCGATAGGCATACAAGATGACATGTTTTGATGAAAGACACCCCTAATCGCCACTCTTTTTTTACCCCTTTTCGCGGCGCTGTTCTAAATCTAGCAACGGCATGGTGTTTGCGACATCGTACTTTACTATTACCAATTAGCACAATGGTACCAAGAGCTTTAAGAGAACATCGAGCCATCGAGGTACTCCCTGCAGATAATTGCAACGGAAAACCTAACAGATGTCAGTCCGAAATTGATAATCTAGGAACACTCTCCTCCTACAAATGCTAACCTCCTAAATCAAACCGAGGAGTCGAGATCTAGAACCTCCACGCAACAATTCCGCCCCTAAACAGCGGCTCGCGCCTTCCCTCCCGCAGCCGAATTGCGGCACCGACATCCATTCCCCAACCTAGGATCGAACCCGGCGGAGGCTGATCCACCCCAGACGTGGACACAGCCAACGAGGAAGAGGAGACTAACCGTGCTACTGGGGGCCGTGACGAGATGCGGCGAGGCGAGCCCGCGGGAGCGGCGTCGGTGCGTGTGGTAGCGTAGTGGCGGAAGCGGCATTTCGGTCATTGCGGTCTGCAGGGATTGTGCCGTGCGGTGGGGAAGAAAATTTGTTAAGACTTCGGTCCTACATTCATCCGAAAGACTTTGCTTCCCTTGCGCGACACCTATCCGCATGAATCTTAAAGTAGCAAGTCTCTCTTCTCCTCGATAGTTCTCTGAACTCTCTTCTATCTTCCCCAATCTCCCATCTTCCTACTACCCAGGCGAGGCATCGAGCCCACGGCTTGATTGGCATCTCCGGCCACGCAAGGTCATCGCAACACTGATGACACGTTGATGAAAGGGACAAGACGGCGAGTGGCATCGATCTTGTGCACACCGCAACCGCCGGTCAAGAGGTTGGCCTAATCAATTTCTTTCTTTTTCTTTTTTGAATCGAGCCTAATCATTTCCCAGGATGCAATGTATACAAAAGGCTTCACACACACACATCGAATATGGCGACATGTTTTTTCTCGATCTTGTTCTCCCAAGTTCTAGTGCATTGCAAGTTCATCCATTGACCTTTGGCCAACAAGAATGGCGTGTCTTACTTGATCTGCGTATTGCGGGCGTGTCAAGTGAATTTCGTCTATAGGAAAAGCATGACGGGTGCGGTGGTAACTGACAACTCTAGCTACTTAGGCTTTGGCCCTAGAGATGCTGGACTCGGCTCCAAGAGGGAGCTGGATGCGTCGCCAAGTCCTCGACCGAAGGAAGAAGAAAGAGGATAGAAGAGATATTCGCTGCTATGAGATTCGTGCAGACAGGTGTTATGCGAGGAAGCAAAGTCTTTTGGATGAGCGTAGGACGAAAGTCTTATGAAATTTTCTTCCCCACCGCACGGCACAATCCCCCGCAGACCGCAACGACCGAAACGCCGCTTCCGCCGCTACGCTACCACGTGCACCGGCGCCGCTGTCGCCACCGCCGCGGGCTCGCCTCACCGCATCTCGTCGCGGCCCCCAGTAGCACGGTTAGTCTCCTCTTCCTCGTTGGCCGTGTCCACGTTTGGGGTGGATCAGCCTCCGCCGGGTTCGATCCGTGGGTTGGGGAATGGATGTCGGTGCCGCGATTCGGCCGCGGGAGGGAAGGCACGAGCCGCTGATTAGGGGCGGAATTGTTGCGCGGAGGTTCTAGATCTCGACTCGATTTGATTTAGGAGGTTAGCATTTGTAGGAGTGTTCCTAGATTATCAATTTCGGACTAACATCTGTTAGGTTTTCCGTTGCAATTATCTACGGGGAGTACCTCGATGGCTCGATGTTTTCTTAATGCTCTTGGTACCATTGTGCTAATTGGTAAACACCATGCCATTCTCTTAAATAATTGTCTCGAATCACGAGGGTATTTTCTTCTATCATACTCCTTCAAGTGGTATCGACACCCACGATATGGTCGAAGGAACCCTGGTCTAGCAGCATATCCAGCGTCAACGAGATAGTATTTTCCTAAGAGATAAAAGCTATGAGTGTAATAATCATATTAGATAAATGAAAATCCTTATTGAGCGTTATTTTTAACACTTTTATTACCTGAGGGGACACTAAGACCATCATCCTTCTCCAAGGCATCTGCAAGTATAAGGGCATCATGTACAGATCCTTCCCACCCAGCAAGTACATATGTAAATCTAAGATCAAAGTCCACTACAGCCATTACATTCTGGGTGGTATCTTTCTTCCTACCCCTAAAGGCAGATGGAACTTGAGCAAGCACATGAGTTCCATCTATTGCACCAATGCAATCCTAATGACCAACGAGAAAGATTAGGACAGGATTGTTGAAAGGACAATTTTTGGCAGTCGAAACATTGAAAACAAATTTTTACCTTAAAATAAAGGTTGAATCTTCGATTGGATGTAATTTTCGAATGAGTCTCAGATGAGGGTGGTTTTATCATCTCATTTCGCAGCTCACTAATAGCGAACAATACCTCAACGAAGTATCTACTAACAGTTTCAATTGACCTCCTAAAGGTGGGTTGCAAAGCTCTAAATCTGTGGTTGCGGCCTACAACAAGAAGAAACATGGCAACTTGTTCTTCCACTGAGCTATGTATACTATCCCGCAACAACGCTCTTTCTCGTAACAAATTACACAGCTGAAAAAATGGGGCTCTCCTCATTCTGAGTTGATTTAGGGCTTGTTCGGTTCCTAGGGATTAAATCCCCAAGGGGAAGCAAACCAAGGAGGGATTGAGTGGATCCCTCCATGTCACTGAAACCCTGTGGGGGTTGCTTCCCCTGATCCCATTCTTCAAACCATGTATTCTTTTTGGCCGGGATTCCAGCAACATATTGGCATATGAAACAGCAAGACGTGAAGGGTTTTACAGAAAAAGAAGCATAAGTTTTGGATTAGTTTCTGCAAATGAATTTTCACTGCACTATTGTCTATCCAAAAATGTATAGTCCTATAATTTCATCAACGGTTCTAAACTCACAACTTGTGTTGAAATTGAACTCACCGAACAAGAACAAATTCCAAGTGTATACAAATATAAAGGTCCCAAATTCACAGCTTGGTGACAAGTAAAGTCTGTAAAACAATACAGCCTACACCTACAAATGCAAATTCTAGTAATTAAAATCTGATCCTACTACTGCAAAGCAAGTCATCAGATAATTAGATAATGGGACAATGACACAAGTCTTCAGGCCATCAACTATTGTTCTATAAACTATGGAGGTTCAGGAAAGACAAGCAAAATTGCCTCTGAAGAATGAATTGTTTTTTTTTGCTATGGAGGTTCAGGAAAGACAAGCAAAATCAGCGAGCCATTTGATAAGCATGAAGTTATTAAAGATCTCAAAGGAAGTCATCCTACTGCTTAATAATAAGTAGCATGACAAAATTAAAACTTTGGAATAAGTAGCATATGACAGAAATCCAAAGAAACCATCTAAATCTGCAATACAATGAGATTATCCAAAAACCAACCACGAGCTCAGATCCAACCGAGCTTGATCCTACCAAGAACGCTAAAACCCTCATACCTCTCCAAGCCAAGAGAATGAGGGATGGGCGCATGGGTGAGGAGCCGGACAGCAACCAGCAACAACACACACAACGCTACCAGCAACGAGGACGAGGGAGGAGTCGGAAGGCGGCGGCTCACCTGCGGCGGCGGCGGCAGGGAGGAGGAGGAGGAGCCGGACCGATCCGATCGGGGGGAAGAAACCCTAGAAGAGGAGGGGAGAGGGGAAGGGGAGGAACTCACCGTAGAGAAGGTGGCCACCGGAGGAGACAGCTGCCGAAGGAGAGAGCGTGCCGTCGCCGTCGCGTCCAAATCACGTCACGCGCCGCGCGCCGACCCCGCCGCAGCGCCGCCGCCTCCTCTCGCGGATTTTTTCCACGCGTCCGGACTGGTGATTTTTTCCCGGACCTGGACAATAGGGGAACCCCGTGGTGGGCCGGGTTAAAATCAGCTACTGGGCTTAACCGAACGCAACGTTTCTCATGGGCCGGGATTGTTTCCTCGCCGGGTTGATCCACAGGGTTTGGGCCGTAACCCCGGCCGTTCCCGGGCCAACCGAACAAGGCCTTAAGCAATTTGTATCATCTGTATGATAGATGAAACTAAGATTCGATTGTCTAGCTATGTCCCTTTCGGACATTAGGCCATAGGAGATCCTAGGGGTATTTGCATAGCTCTTCGTGTAATAAACAACATGTAAGCATTCATTACAGCAACTAATCCAACTCAAATAATAGCAAATCAACCAAATAGAGGAGAAAAAACTGAGGGCGGAGGGGCCGGGAAGAGGATGCCCAACCTTGCAATGGGCGGCGGACAACCATCCATGCACTTACCCTGGTGCTCCACGGAGAGTGACAGTGGAACAAGGGGTGCGACGGAGAGAGCCGACAACGAGAGGAGGACGACCGGTGCCAGGGAAGGAAGTGAGATGACCTGCGAAACAGATGGAGTAAAGTCGGCATCGGGGAAGAGGGCCGTCGCTCGTGTCTAGCGCGGAGCGTGTGGCCGGAGTGACGAGCGCTGCCGCGCTGCTGCCAGAGCCAAGGATAAACCCTAGTTTTTTCGCGAGAGGGAGAAGTGAGGCGGGGAGGAAGCGAGGAATAGGGCGAGCGGTGACCCCATCCCCCGTGAATTGCACACGCGGGCGCAGGTGTGGGTGCAGCGATAGGCATCGGTCGAGCAATATGTCGTACCCTATCTGTCATATTTGCTTTTCAGTAAAGGGTACACACTTGTGTTTTCTTTTACTTTTTCAATTCTCTGTCTTGCTAAACACAAATCCTTCTTTTCTTATATAGACGAAATACAAATAAGAACTAAGTAGGTTTCGACCCATTAAAGGAGTCAATGGCACGCACACAAAACAAGAGGAAATCGGAACCCCGTGAGGTTGGCGAAGTCGGCACAAGAAGTAGGCGGAGTAGAGGTAGCAGTTGCGGGCTCAGGTGTGGCTAAATCTAAATCAATATTCCGGGTTGGTGGAGTTGGTAGAAAGCACGGTTGCGCACATTATTCTGCTTATTGTGTTTTGTCTTAGTAAATATCCATGGTCGATGATGGTATGCCACTGGAGGTAACATCCCTTGGATGTGGCAGCCGTGGCATACATGCATACCCCATTGATTTGCAGTAGTTAGCTGTGGCAACACCATCATTTTATCTCTGTATTGAGATATTTTAAGATGATTAAGATTAATACTGTTGATTTGTAATGCATAAGAACATATTTCCTGCACTTGTTCTTTGTTGTTAGGGTTAGGCTGGAAAATACTGCAGTTGATGAGTAATAGTACTGAGTTGTGATGCATAAGAACAGAATATCTACACTTGTCATTTTTCCAGATTGTAGATGTACAACATTGTTGAGTTTAAAGATGCCTGTGCATGGTTTGCAAGAAGAATGCACTTGTATAACAATTGGTAATATATGTGACCAAAAAGTTTGATCTGTTCCTTATAAACAACTTGCTATATGCACATTTGTTTCCTCAATGCTGCTCACCGATTCTTACAAAAATTACCAACTGAAGAAAATAGACGTATGATACAGTACATACATGTATATTATAACAATATTCTAAATAATTTTCTACACAAATAATAGATAGCGAAAGACTCAATAAAAATTTAAAACATAACCTCATGGAGTAACCTCATCACCCAGATGCAGAGACTTGGCAAAATTTTCACTCCAGAAATTTCATGGTGTAACCTCACCACTCACAATAGAGGGTAGTTACACCAAAGATGTATCTATCTAACCAAACAACATCTCCTGCATACAACTATTTCACTAACCCTTTGCTGTAACCAACCAAACAACATCGCAACATATCCAGGTTCATCAGATACGAGCAACCAAACAGCTATATGCGTATCTCCTCAGCCGGGCCAAACTCAGCTAGGATGGAAGTGATGAGCTAGGCCAAGGGAATGCGAGCAACCAAACGCACCCCAAGGGTGCCTGTATTGAATGAGCCTGGATGTGGCTAGTTGTTTGGTTGGTCGCAGGAAAGGATGGATGGAACAGTTGCATGCAGGAGATGTTGTTTGGTTGGATGGGTATATCTTTGAGTGTAGATACCTCCTCTTGTGGGTGGTGAGGTTACCCCATGAAGTGGAGTATTTTTTTCCTAAGTTTCTGTTTATGGGAAGTTAGGTTACTCCATCGTGATTAATGGAGGTTTATGGATTAAATATTTGTTCTAAGTCTGATAGCTACGAATATTTCTAAACTAACAATTATTTTTTTATAAGTCTGTGTCTGTACTAGATGTGTTTTTTTGAGATGGTTATTTCAGAACCGCCAAGCAGCACTGAAGGAACTGAAATGTCAATGATAGGCTAACTGCAATATAATTTCTACGAACACCACATAATAATGTTTTTTCCAAAATCATATTTTAAATTACTAGCTGTGAATAAGACAATCTTGTTACTTGTATATATTTGACAATTTTAAACAACTAGCTGTCAATAATCATGTAATTTTTTTACAAGAAGGAATCAATGTGATAATCATGCATGCCGGTAACCACATATGACATATATACAAGACTAAAACCAAGTGAGTATTCTGAAAAAAGAGGTAACCATCTAGCTGTGGAACATACGCAGTCCATCGACCAAGAAAAAGATTTTGTCATGCTAAGCAACATCTAGAAAATACACTAACAGTACATAACATGGCAAACATATATATAACAAAATAGAAGCCTATGCAGCATTTCGTTGCACCCAAATCAACCTAAAATACATCACATTTTAGTGGATCTGGGTTTTTTTATGAAGGGAACATGTGCTCTCATCCACAAAAAAAAAAAAGAGAAAATCAAAGAAAGAGTGGACACGAAATTGAAGGAGGTGGGAAAGAGAAGAGGATTCCCAACCCTACAATGGGCGGCGGAATACCATCCTTGCACTTACCGAAGAGCTTGACGGAGAGAGCCGAAGAGGAGAGGGCATGAGGAAGAAAACCCACAAAGAAGAGGGCTCGAAGGAGAGAACGAGGACTCCCAGTGGAAGAGAAGGCTGGGGACCGACGGAATGGAGGGGGGCGATGCTCAGCCGGCGACGGAGGGAGCCGGCGCTCATGCCCGGCCGGGCGATGGAGGATGGCACGGTGAGCTTGGTGACGAGCGGCGGCGCACAGCCCAAACCCTAGCTTTTCTTTCGGTGGGAGGAAATGAGGAAGCGCTGCCTGCACGCGAAGTGAAGGTCGAATCGGCCGTTTCCCCTCAGCCTGCTCCGCGGGCCTTTTTCAGGGTTTCCCAAACCGTCAGGGCCGCAGTTACCACGTCCCGGCGATAAGCACGAAGCACGGTAACCGTGGAAAACCGTATGAAACCATAAAAATTTATCAAAATTTCAAATTATTTTTAAAATTTATTTGAATTTAAGACGGTTACCGTGGTTTTCCTTTTACCGTACCCCCATGGTAACCGCTGGTAACCGCGCGGTTACCAGCGGTTTTGGAAACCCTGGCCTTTTTGCATCTCCAGGGCCTGGCTGAGTCTTCCGTGCAGCCAACCAAACAGGCTGTAGGTCGCATGCGAACAAGTGCAATCCAGGCAACCAAACAGACCCGAAGTGGGAATCGACCGTTTCCATTGGGCCTGGCTGATGGGCTACTTTTGCATGTGCATGGATAGGCTGGGAGGCTCGACCAAAGCAACCAAACACCATGAATTGCATAGGAAGAACCCTTTGTAGTTCCTTTTCCCTATGCCCAAAAACACTTGGTTTGGAGCGGTTTCGTTTCCGCACCACACAAACTTTCCAGCGGGCCCACCGACTCGAGTAACCAATAGTGCAAAACACAGTCCTTGGTGCCCCAAAACACTTTTGAGTAGTTTCGAGCGGTTTCGTTTTCGTCCAACACAAACGTTCTGATCAGCCCACCAATCCCTCTAAATATTAATTTTCTCAACCAATGGTGCAAAACTAATAAACCCTGAGCTGCTCTAATTCCACTTGATAAATCCTGAAGTCCACTCGACACGCTCAGGGATCTGATTGGCAAATTGGAATTGAATATAAATGATAAGTTGGGATTCTGTAACAAGCAAACCGGCGATCTAACCGATCACGGGATTACATCACAAAGTAGCGAAACTATACTTTAATCTAAACAAAACCCGTGAAACCCTGAAGGGGTACCTTGCGGCCGACTGGGATAGAATTTTGGGATGAGACTAGATCCATTGGAAAGAGAACTCCAAGAGCCTTCCATCAAGTACTCATGGGTCCAAAACGGAGGTCATAGCCAGCCCCATGCACCCCGAGCGCCCAGCCCTTCATGGGTCACACACAGTTTTCGCTCGGCAGCCCGTCCTACCGAACGTAGGTTCGGTCGACCGAAAATCCGTTCGGTCGGCCGAACACGGTGTCCCGTGGGGATGGCTCCCCCACCACATCACATGGTTCCCCCACCACTTAAGATGGTTTGGGGGCATAGCCAGCCCCATGCACCCCGAGCGCCCAGCCCTTCATGGGTCACACACAGTTTTCGCATGGCAGCCCGTCCTACCGAACGTTGGTTCGGTCGACCGAAAATCCGTTCGGTCGGCCGAACACCGGGTCCCGTGGGGATGGCTCCCCCACCACATAACATGGTTCCCCCACCACCTAAGAGGGTTTGGGGGCATAGCCAGCCCCATGCACCCCGAGCGCCCAGCCCTTCATGGGTCACACACTATTTTCGCTCGGCAGCCCGTCATACCGAACGTCGGTTCGGTCGACCGAAAATTAGTTCGGTCGGCCGAACACGGGGTCCCGTGGGGATGGCTCCCCCACCACATAACGTGGTTCCCCCACCACCTAAGAGGGTTTGGGGGCATAGCCAGCCCCATGCACCCCGAGCGCCCAACCCTTCATGGGTCACACATAGTTTTCGCTCGGCAGCCCGTCCTACCGAACGTAGGTTCGGTCGACCGAAAATCCGTTCGGTCGGCCGAACACGGTGTCTCGTGGGGATGGCTCCCCCACCACATCAGATGGATCCCCCACCACCTAAGATGGTTTGGGGGCATAGCCAGCCCCATGCACCAAGAGCGCCTAGCCCTTCATGGGTCACACACAGTTTTCGCTCGGCAGCCCGTCCTACCGAACGTTGGTTCGGTCGACAGAAAATCCGTTCGGTCGGCCGAACACGGGGTCCCGTGGGGATGGCTCCCCCACCACATAACATTGTTCCCCCACCACCTAAGAGGGTTTGGGGGCATAGCCATCCGCCATGCACCCCAAGCGCCCAGCCCTTCGTGGGTCACACACAGTTTTCGCTCGGCAGCCCGTCCTACCGAACGTCGGTTAGGTCGACCGAAAATCAGTTCGGTCGGCCGAACACGGGGTCCAGCGGGGATGGCTCCCCCACCACATAACATGGTTCCCCCACCACCTAAGAGGGTTTGGGGGCATAGCCAGCCCCATGCACCCCGAGCGCCCAGCCCTTCATGGGTCACACACTATTTTCGCTCGGCAGCCCGTCATACCGAACGTCGGTTCGGTCGACCGAAATTCAGTTCGGTCGGCCGAACACGGGGTCCCGTGGGGATGGCTCCCCCACCACATAACATGGTTCCCCCACCACTTAAGATGGTTTGGGGGCATAGCCAGCCCCATGCACCCCGAGCGCCCAGCCCTTCATGGGTCACACAGTTTTCGCATGGCAGCCCGTCCTACCGAACGTTGGTTCGGTCGACCGAAAATCCGTTCGGTCGGCCGAACACCGGGTCCTGTGGGGATGGCTCCCCCACCACATAACATGGTTCCCCCACCACCTAAGAGGGTTTGGGGGCATAGCCAGCCCCATGCACCCCGAGCGCCCAGCCCTTCATGGGTCACACACTATTTTCGCTCGGCAGCCCGTCCTACCGAACGTAGGTTCGGTCGACCGAAAATCCGTTCGGTCGGCCGAACACGGTGTCCCGGGGGGATGGCTCCCCCACCACATCACATGGTTCCCTCACCACCTAAGATGGTTTGGGGGCATAGCCAGCCCCATGCACCCCGAGCGCCCAGCCCTTCATGGGTCGCACACAGTTTTCGCTTGGCAGCCCGTCCTACCGAACGTTGGTTCGGTCGGCCGAACACCGGGTCCCGTGGGGATGGCTCCCCCACCACATAACATGGTTCCCCCACCACCTAGGAGGGTTTGGGGGCATAGCCAGCCCCATGCACCCCGAGCGCCCAGCCCTTCATGGGTCACACAGTATTTTCGCTTGGCAGCCCGTCCTACCGAACGTCGGTTCTGTCGATTGAAAATCAGTTCGGTCGACCGAACACGGGATCCCGTGGGGATGGCTCCCCCACCACATAACATGGTTCCCCCACCACCTAAGAGGGTTCGGGGGCATAGCCAGCCCCACGCACCCCTAGCGTCCAGCCCTTCATGGGTCACACACAGTTTTCGCTCGGCAGACCGTCCTGCCGAACGTAGGTTCGGTCGACCAAAAATCCGTTTGGTCGGCCGAACACGGGGTCCAGTGGGGATGGTTCCCCCACCACCTAAGAGGGTTTGGGGGCATAGCCAGCCCCACGCACCCCTAGCGTCCAGCCCTTCACGGGTCACACACAGTTTTCGCTCGGCAGACCGTCCTGCCGAACGTCGGTTAGGTCGACCGAAAATCAGTTCGGTCGGCCGAACACGGGGTCCAGTGGGGATGGCTCCCCCACCACATAACATGGTTCCCCCACCACACAAGAAGGTTTGGGGGCATAGCCAGCCCCATGCACCCCTAGCGTCCAGCCCTTCATGGGTCACACACAGTTTTTGCTCGGCCGAACACGGGGTCCAGTGGGGATGGCTCCCCCACCACCTAAGAGGGTTTGGGGGCATAGCCAGCCCCACGCACCCCTAGCGTGCAGCCCTTCACGGGTCACACACAGTTTTCGCTCGGCAACCCATCCTACCGAACGTAGGTTCGGTCGACAGAAAATCCGTTCAGTCGGCCGAACTCGGTGTCCCGTGGGGATGGCTCCCCCACCACCTAAGAGGGTTTGGGGGCATAGCCAGCCCCACGCACCGCTAGCATCCAGCTCTTCACGGGTCACACAGTTTTCGCTCGGCAGCCCGTCCTGCCGAACGTAGGTTCGGTCGACCGAAAATCCGTTCGGTTGGCCGAACACGGGGTCCCGTGGGGATGGCTCCCCCACCACATAACATGGTTCCCCCACCACCTAAGAGGGTTTGGGGGCATAGCCAGCCCCATGCACCCCGAGCGCCTAGCCCTTCATGGGTCACACACAGTTTTCGCTCGGCAACCCGTCCTACCGAACGTAGGTTCGGTCGACCGAAAATCCGTTCGGTCGGCGGAACACGGTGTCTCGTGGGGATGGCTCCCCCACCACCTAAGAGGGTTTGGGGGCATAGCCAGCCCCACGCACCCCTAGCGTCCAGCCCTTCACGGGTCACACACAGTTTTCGCTCGGCAGCCCGTCCTACCGAACGTAGTTTCGGTCGGTCGAACACGGAGTCCCGTGGGGATTGCTCCCCCACCACATCAGATGGTTCCCCCACCAGCTAAGAGGGTTTGGGGGCATAGCCAGCCCATGCACCCCGACCGCCCAGCCCTTCATGGGTCACACACAGTTTTCGCTCGGTAGCCCGTCCCACCGAACGTAGGTTCGGTCGAACGAAAATCCGTGCGGTCGGCCGAACACGGTGTCCCGTGGGGATATCTCCCCCACCACATAACATGGTACCCCCACCACCTAAGAGGGTTTGGGGGCATAGCCAGCCCCATGCACTGCAAGCATCCCGCCCTTCATGGGTCACACAGTTTTCGCTCGATAGTCCATCCTATCGAACGTCGGTTCGATCGACCTAAAATCCGTTCGGTCAGCCGAACACGGGGTCCAGTGGGGATGGCTCCCCCACCACCTAAGATGGTTTGGGGGCATAGCCAGCCCCACGCACCCCTAGCATCCAGCCCTTCACGGGTCACACACCGTTTTCGCTTGGCAGCCCGTCCTACCGAACGTAGGTTCGGTCGACCGAAAATACGTTCGGTCGGCCGAACACGGGGTCTCGTGGGGATGGCTCCCCCACCACATAACATGGTTCCCCCACCACCTAAGAGGGTTCGAGGGCATAGCCAGCCCCATGCACCCCTAGCGTCCAGCCCTTCAGGGGTCACACACAGTTTTCGCTCGGCAGCCCGTCCTACCGAACGTCGGTTCGGTCGACCGAAAATCCGTTCGGTCGGTCGAACATGGGGTCCGGTGGGGATGGCTCCCCGACCACATAACATGGTTCCCCCACCACATAAGAAGGTTTGGGGGCATAGCCAGCCCCATGCACCCCTAGCGTCCAGCCCTTCATGGGTCACACACAGTTTTTCCTCGGCCGAACACGGGGTCCAGTGGGGATGGCTCCCCCACCACCTAAGAGGGTGCGGGGGCATAGCCAGCCCCACGCACCCCTAGCGCGCAGCCCTTCACGGGTCACACACAGTTTTTGCTCAGCAACCCGTCCTACCGAACATAGGTTCGGTCGACCAAAAATCCGTTCGGTCAGCCGAACACGGTGTCCCATGGGGATGGCTCCCCCACCACCTAAGAGGGTTTGGGGGCATAGCCAGCCCCATGCACCCCTAGCGTCCAGCTCTTCACGGGTCACACACAGTTTTCGCTCGGCAACCCGTCCTACCGAACATAGGTTCGGTCGACCAAAAATCCGTTCGGTCGGCCGAACACGGTGTCCCATGGGGATGGCTCCCCCACCACCTAAGAGGGTTTGGGGGCATAGCCAGCCCCACGCACCCCTAGCGTCCAGCTCTTCACGGGTCACACATAGTTTTCGCTCGGCAGCCCGTCCTGCCGAACGTAGGCTCGGTCGACCGAAAATCCGTTTGGTCGGCCGAACACGGGGTCCCGTGGGGATGGCTCCCCCACCACATAACATGGTTCCCCCACCACTTAAGAGGGTTTGGGGGCATAGCCTGCCCGACGCACCCCTAGCGTCCAGCCCTCCACGAGTCACACATAGTTTTCGCTCAGCAGCCCGTCCTACCGAACGTAGGTTCGGTCGACCGAAAATCCGTTCGGTCGGCCGAACACGGGGTCCCGTGGGGATGGCTCCCCCACCACATCACATGGTTCCCCCACCACCTAAGAGGGTTTGGGGGCATAGCCAGCCCCACGCACCCCTAGCGTCCAGCCCTTCACGTGTCACACACAGTTTTCGCTCGGCAGCCCATCCTACCGAACGTAGGTTCGGTCGACCGAAAATCCGTTCGGTCCGCTGAACACGGGGTCCCATGGGGATGGCTCCCCTACCACATCACATGGTTCCCCCTCCACCTAAGAGGGTTTGGGGGCATCACCAGCCCCCATGCACCCCGAGCGCCCAGCCCTTCATGGGTCACACACAGTTTTCGCTCGGCAGCCCGTCCTACCGAACGTTGGTTCGGTCGACCGAAAATCAGTTCGATCGGCCGAACACGAGGTCCCGTGGGGATGGCTCCCCCACCACATAACATGGTTCCCCCACCACCTAAGAGGGTTTAGGGGCATAGCCAGCCCCATGCACCCCGAGTGCCCAGCCCTTCATGGGTCACACAGTTTTCGCTCGGCAGCCCGTCCTACCGAACGTTGGTTCGGTCGACCGAAAATCAGTTCGATCGGCCGAACACGAGGTCCCGTGGGGATGGCTCCCCCACCACATAACATGGTTCCCCCACCACCTAAGAGGGTTTAGGGGCATAGCCAGCCCCATGCACCCCGAGTGCCCAGCCCTTCATGGGTCACACACAGTTTTCGCTCGGCAGCCCGTCCTTCCGAACGTTGGTTCGGTCGACCGAAAATCAGTTCGATCGGCCGACCACGAGGTCCCGTGGGGATGGCTCCCCCACCACATAACATGGTTCCCCGACCACCTAAGAGGGTTTAGGGGCATAGCCAGCCCCATGCACCCCGAGTGCCCAGCCCTTCATGGGTCAGACACTGTTTTCGGTTGGCAGCCTGTCCTACCGAACGTCGGTTCTGTCGATCGAAAATCAGTTCGGTCGGCCGAACACGGGATCCCGTGGGGATGGCTCCCCCACCACATAACAAGGTTCCCCCACCACCTAAGAGGGTTCGGGGGCATAGCCAGTCCCATGCACTCCTAGAGTCCAGCCCTTCATGGGTCACACACAGTTTTCGCTCGATAGCCCATCCTATCGAACGTCGGTTCGGTCGACCAAAAATTCGTTCGGTCGGCCGAACACGGGGTCCCGTGGGGATGGCTCCCCCACCACCTAAGAGGGTTTGGGGGCATAGCCAGCCCCACGCACCCCTAGCGTCCAGCCCTTCACGGGTCACACACAGTTTTCGCTCGGCAGACCGTCCTGCCGAACGTAGGTTCGGTCGACCGAAAATCCGTTCGGTCGGCCGAACACGGGGTCCCATGGGGATGGCTCCCCCACCACCTAAGAGGGTTTGGGGGCGTTGCCAGCCCCACGCACCCCTAGCGTCCAGCTCTTCACGTGTCACACACAGTTTTCGCTCGGTAGCCCGTCCTGCCGAACGTAGGTTCGGTCGACCGAAAATCCGTTCGGTCGGCCGAACACGGGGTCCCGTGGGGATGGCTCCCCCACCACATAACAGGGTTCCCCCACCACCTAAGAGGATTTGGGGGCATAGCCAGCGCCACGCACGCCTAGCGTCCAGCCCTTCATGAGTCACACACAGTTTTCGCTCGGCAGCCCGTCCGACCGAACGTCGGTTAGGTTGACCAAAAATCAGTTCGGTCGGCCGAACACGGGGTCCAGTGGGGATGGCTCCCCCACCACATAACATGGTTCCCCCACCACCTAAGAAGGTTTGGGGGCATAGCCAGGCCCATGCACCCCTAGTGTCCAGCCCTTCATGGGTCACACACAGTTTTTGCTCGGCCGAACACGGGGTCCAGTGGGGATGGCTCCCCCACCACCAAAGAGGGTGTGGGGGCATAGCCAGCCCCACGCACCCCTAGCATGCAGCCCTTCACGGGTCACACACAGTTTTCGCTCGGCAACCCGTCCTACCGAACGTAGGTTCGGTCGACCAAAAATCCGTTCGGTCGGCCGAACACGGTGTCCCGTGGGGATGGCTTCCCCACCACCTAAGAGGGTTTGGGTGCATAGCCAGCCCCACGCACCCCTAGCGTCCAGCTCTTCACGGGTCACACACAGTTTTCACTCGGCAGCCCGTCCTGTCGAACGTAGGTTCGGTCTACCGAAAATTCGTTCGGTCGGCCGAACAAGGGGTCCCGTGGGGATGGCTCCCCCACCACATAACATGGTTCCCCCAACACCTAAGAGGGTTTGGGGGCATAGCCAGCCCAACGCACCCCTAGCGTCCAGCCCTTCACGAGTCACACACAGTTTTCGCTCGGCAGCCCGTCCTACCGAACGTAGGTTCGGTCGACCGAAAATCCGTTCGGTCGACCGAATACGGGGTCCCGTGGGGATGGCTCCCCCACCACATCACATGGTTCCCCCACCACCTAAGAGGGTTTGGGGGCATAGCTAGCCCCACGCACGCCTAGCGTCCAGCCCTTCATGAGTCACACACAGTTTTCGCTCGGCAGCCCATCCTACCGAACGTAGGTTCGGTCGATCGAAAATCCGTTCGGTCCGCCAAACACGGGGTCCCATGTGGATGGCTCCCCCACCAGATCACTTGGTTCCCCCACCACCTAAGAGGGTTTGGGGGCATAGCCTGCCCCCATACACCCCGAGCGCCCAGCCCTTCATGGGTCACACATAGTTTTCGCTCAGCAGCCCGTCCTACCGGACGTCGGTTCGGTGGACCGAATATCAGTTCGGTCGGCCGAACACGGGTCCCGTGGGGATATCTCCCCCACCACATAACATGGTTCCACCACCACCTAAGGGGGTTTGGGGCCATAGCCAGCCCTACGCACCCCTAGCGTGCAGCCCTTCACGGGTAACACACAGATCTCGCTCGGCAACCCGTCCTACCGAACGTAGGTTCGGTCGAGCGGAAATCCGTTCGGTCGGCCGAACACGGTGTCCCGTGGGGATGGCTCCCGCATCACCTAAGAGGGTTTGGGGGCATAGCCAGCCCCACGCACCCCTAGCGTCCAGCTCTTCACGGGTCACACACAGTTTTCGCTCGGCAGCCCGTCCTGCCGAACGTAGGTTCGGTCGACCGAAAATCCGTTCGGTCGGCCGAACACGGGGTCCCGTGGGGATGGCTCCCCCACCACATAACATGGTTCCCCCACCACCTAAGAGGGTTTGGGGGCATAGCCAGCCCCACGCAACCCTAGCGTCCAGCCCTGCATGGGTCACACACAGTTTTCGCTCGGCAGCCCGTCCTACCGAACGTAGGTTCGGTCGACCGAAAACCCGTTCGGTCGGCCGAACACGGGGTCCCATGGGGATGGCTCCCCCACCACATAACATGGTTCCCGCACCACCTAAGGGGGTTTGGGGGCATAGCCAGCCCCACGCACCCCTTGCGTCCAGCCCTTCACGAGTCACACAGTTTTCGCTCGGCAGCCCGTCCTACCGAACGTTGGTTCGGTGGACCGAAAATCAGTTCGGTCGGTCGAACACGGGGTCTCGTGGGGATGGATCCCCCACCACATAACATGGTTCCCCCACCAGCTAAGTGGGTTTGGGGGCATAGCCAGCCCCATGCACCCCGAGCGCCCAGCCCATCATGGGTCAGACAGTTCTCGCTCGGTAGCCCGTCCTACCGAACGTAGGTTCGGTCGACCAAAAATTCGTTCGGTCGGCCGAACACGGGGTCCCGTGGGGATGGCTCCCCCACCACATCACATGGTTCCCCCACTACCTAAGAGGGTTTGGGGGCAGAGCCAGCCCCATGCACCCCAAGCACCCAGCCCTTCATGGGTCACACACAGTTTTCGCTCGGCAGCCCGTCCTAGCGAACGTCAGTTCGGTCGACCAAAAATCAGTTCGGTCGACGCAAAATCAGTTCGGTCGGCCGAACACGGGGTCCCATGGTGATGGCTCCCCCACCACACAACATGGTTCCCCCACCACCTAAGACAGTTTGGGGGCTTAGCCAGCCCCATGCACCCCTAGCTTCTAGCCCTTCATGGGTCACACACAGTTTTTGCTCGGCAGCCCAACCTACTGAACGTCGGTTCGGTCGACCGAAAATCCGTTTGGTCGGCCGAACACGGGGACCAGTGGGGATGGCACCCCCACCACCTAAGAGGGTTTGGGGGCATAGCCAGCCCCACGCACCCCTAGCGAGCAGCCCTTCATGGGTCACACACAGTTTTCGCTCGGAAGCTCGTCCTACCGAACGTAGGTTCGGTCGATTGAAAATCCGTTCGGTCGGTCGAACACGGGGTCCCGTGGGGATGGCTCCCCCACCATATCACATGGTTAACCCACCACCTAAGAGGGTTTGGGGGCATAGCCAGCCCCATGCACCCCGAGCGCCCAGCCCTTCGTGGGTCACACACAGTTTTCGCTCGGCAGCCCGTCCTACCGAACAACGGTTCGGTCGACCGAAAATCAGTTCGGTCGGCCGAACACGGTGTCCCGTGGGGATGGCTCCCCCACCACATAACATGGTTCCCCCACCACCTAAGAGGGTTTGGGGGCATAGCCAGCCCTAGGCACCACTAGCGTCCAGCCCTTCATGGGTCACACACAGTTTTCGTTCGGCAGCCCGTCCTACCAAACGTTGGTTCGGTCGACCGAAAATTCGTTCGGTCGGCCGAACACGGGGTCCAATGGGGTGGCTCCCCACCACCTAAGAGGGTTTGGGGGCATAGCCAGCTGTCGCACCCTGAGGTTCTCCCAAATCGTAAAAATCAAATTTAATAATTTATCTGAGAAATTGTTTAATTAAATCTGGAGAAAAAACCCAATTAAATAATGCATTAAAGAAGTGAAAATGGCAAGGTGGAATTTTTCCTGAGTTTCCCATGTCAAAATACATTAAGAGGATTTTTAGTGGAATTTTCACAGCTCTTAAAATAATTTTAACCAATTAAAAACCCTCAAGCGCAATAAATAAATCCCTGGGAATTCTTTTTTCCTTTTCTTTTTCTTTTTCCTCTTCTCGGGCCGTCGGCCCATTTTCCCCCCCCGGCCCATGCCGCCGTCGCGCGCGCCTCCTTCCCTCCCGGACCGGCCCAGCCGGCCCAAGCCGCCGCCGCCTCCCCCGCCTCTCCTCCTTCCTGGGCCGGCCCGAGGCCACGGCCGAGCCCGCCCGGAAAGTCCGCGCTCGCCTCCCCCCGCGCCGCGCTCGCTGACGCGTGGGCCCGCGCCCGAGTCATCTCCGACTCGGCGGCGCCGCCCGCGCCGCCCGCGCTTTCCCGGCGGGACTCCCGCCGGCGCCCCTATTTATTCCCCCCCCCGAGGCCGCCGCCCCTCGTTTTTCCCCGCGCCGCCGCCGCCCTAACCCTAACCCTAGCGCCGCTCCGCCGTCCGCCGTCTTCGCCGCCGGTAAGCGCCGCCGCCTTTTCCTTCTCCCCTCTCCCGGCCGCGCCGCCCGCTGCCGTGCGCGCCTCCCGCGCCGCCGTCGCCCGTGCGCTCCCGCACCGCCCGCTGCCGTCCGTGCCTCCCGCGCGCCGCCGCGCCGCCGCCTCCCGCGCCGAAACGCTAGCGCCGCCGCACGCCGTGGCCGGCTCGGCCGAGCCCGAGCCCGGCCGCTCGGCCGTCCGCGCGCCTCAGCCGCCCGATCGGTCGCCCGGGCCGATCTGGGAAGTCCACGCTCGCCCGCGTGGCCGCCGCGTCACCCGCGCCGCCCCGCCGCGTGGCTGCCGCGTCGGCGCCACGTGTGCGCCACGTGGTGCGCAGCCGCCGCCTAGCCACTGACGTCAGCAGTGACGTCAGCCCTAAGGGTTTATTGCGCAATAAATAATTAATTAAGGTTTTTTTTTCTGTTATAGTAAAAACACAGATAACTTCAAAAATTCATAACTAATTCACCCGGACTCCGTTTTAGTCCGTTCAAGTCTCAGAAAATTCATAAAAATGCAGAGAATCCATAAAAAATAGTTTTGTTCTTTGTTTCAGTAGACTTATAGCATGTATTGTTGTTTGCTTTGTTTGTCGTATAGATTCCGGTAGTTCCGACTCTCCGGTTTACTTCAAAGTTGTTGCCGAAGTCGACCTAGCGCAACAGCAAGGCAAGTCATACTTATTCATTTGATCATGTTGTACCTAAATTGCGAAACAGTCTTATTTCTCCCTAAATATTGCATTGTTTTATAATGTCATCTATGGGATAGTTTACCTATTGTACTCAGCTTTATATTGCAATTACCTTATTCCTTTGATAGCTTGGGAAATAATTTGAGTAGTTGCTACAATAGAACTTGCTTAGCCTTGCTTAGAAACATTAGCTCACAATTGGGATATTTAAAGCTACATTAATACTTAATGATGGTTATTTCATGTTGGCTCGTGATGGTTAATCGTGGGTGATTTAATCTTTGGTTCAACCAAAATGTTGATTAATGGTGGGTTGTGAGCACATGGTTTTGATGGTCGTGCTCATGACGATTAAGGACCGATTCGCGGGAAACCCTGGAAGAAATACCGTGCGTACCACAAGCCAGCGTGGGCAACGGCTGGACTTGAAGTGTAACTTTCCTCTAGCTGACGTACATTGGTTAGGGTGAGTGTGATGGAGTTTGGATGGGCCCTGCGATGGTCTATGCGGCTGCCGGATTCACCAAGGCACGAGGTGTGGCTGCCCACTGCCTTTTGAGGAGTGGGGGTGAAACCCGAGGTGGTACGATTGGTTAGAGGGGGTTATGCGAAGGGTCCTGTCACAGCTCCTTTTCCGGTATACCGTGGTGGTATGTCAGCGCACAGTAATGTGTTGTAGGACTGTGTCTTGTGGGTACAGATGTACACCTCTGATCAGAGTAAAACTATTCGAATAGCCGTGCCCGCGGTTATGGGCGATCAACCAGATTCACCGTGATTAGTTGAACTCTTTAATAATTTGACTTAATGGAAATGGTTTAGTTCAGGTGGATGGTTGGGCCTGTCGCAACGTGGTGTAGCGTTGGACGGTGATGGTTTAATTATGACTAATTAATTCAACTGTTTTACTGCTTTCAACTATTGTTTTTAAATGCGTATTTTATGCAAAATAACCATTGCAGCTCTCCTTTGTTATTACTTGCATCATTATTTTCCTTTCCGGTATGACTTGTTGAGTACAGTGGGTAGTACTCAGTCTTGCTTTATTTTTCCCCACACCAGAGTTGGAGTTTGTTTCAGAGGAAGACTTTTCAGAAGAGTAGGCTTGTTGCTACCGTCGAGGAATGCCTATGGAGTGGAGTCGCTACGTTGCGAGTATTTAGTTTATTAGATTAGTTGTTTCCTTTTTCCGCTGCAGTTTTGTAAGAGATTTTTATTGTTTTGTAAGACGTGGATCTGTATGGCAACTTTGTCATTTGTGTACCCTGGCTGGTCCTGGACAGGGATTTTAATACACAATTTGCTTTGGAAATTCTGGTAGTGAATATCTGGGCGTGACACCAGCCCCACGCACCCCTAGAGTCCAGCCCTTCACTGGTCACACACAGTTTTGGCTCGGCAGCCCGTCCTACCAAACGTAGGTTCGGTCGACCGAAAATCCGTTCGGTCGGCCGAACACGGGGTCCCGTGGGGATGGCTCCCCCACCTCATAACATGGTTCCCCCACCACTTAATAGAGTTTGGGGGCATAGCCAGCCCCATGCACCCCTAGCATCCAGCCCTTCATGGGAAACACACAGTTTTCGCTCGGCAGCACGTCCTACCGAACGTCGGTTCGGTCGACCGAAAATCCGTTCGGTCGGCCGAACACGGGGTCCAGTGGGGATGGCTCCCCCACCTCATAACATAGTTCCCCCACCACTTAATAGAGTTTGGGGGCATAGCCAACCCCATGCACCCCTAGCGTCCAGCCCTTCATGGGAAACACACAGTTTTCGCTCGGCAACACGTCCTACCGAACGTCGGTTCGGTCGACCGAAAATCCGTTCGGTCGGCCTAACACGGGGTCCAGTGGGGATGGCTCCCCCACCACCTAAGAGGGTTTGGGGGCATAGTGTCACGCCGAGAAATTCACTACCTCTGAAACAACCTCCAACTCTGGTGTGGGGAAAAATAAAGCAAGACTGAGTACTACCCACTGTACTCAACAAGTCATACCGGAAAGGAAAATAATGATGCAAGTAATAACAAAGGAGAGCTGCAAAGGCTATTTTGCATAAAATACGCATTTAAAAACAATAGTTGAAAACAGTAAAACAGTTGAATTAATTAGTCATAATTAAACCATCACTGCCCAACGCTACACCACGTTGCGACAGGCCCAACCATCCACCTGAACTAAACCATTTCCATTAAGTATCTGGTTCACTCGCTCAGTCTGGCCATCAGTTTGCGGATGGTAAGCCGTGCTAAAGTTCAAACGGGTTCCCAATTCTTCTTGTAATTTCTGCCAGAACTTTGAGGTGAACTGGCTTCCTCGATCCGATACGATCTTCTTAGGCACTCCGTGTAAACACATGATTCTTGCGAGGTAGAGTTCTGCTAGCTTCTTTCCAGAGTAGGTAGTATGCACAGGAATGAAGTGAGCCACCTTCGTGAGTCGATCCACGATGACCCAGATAGAATCATGTCCAGACGACGTTCTCGGCAAAACTGTGATGAAATCCATTCCAATTTCTTCCCATTTCCATTCCGGAATTTGGAGAGGCTGTAACAGTCCTGCAGGCCTTTGATGCTCTGCCTTGACTCGCTGGCACATGTCACGGAGTGCGACGAATTCAGCTATTTCTCTTCTCATGCTAACCCACCAAAACTTCTCTTTAAGGTCTTGGTACATCTTGGTACTGCCAGGGTGAATTGAATACTGAGTTTGATGGGCTTCCGTGAGTATTAACTCCTTTAACTCTTTGTCTTCCGGGATGCACAGTCTTTCTCCCATCCATATCGTGCCATGCTCATCTTCGGAGAAATCTCGGGCCTTTCCAACCCTCATGTTTTTCTTGAGCTCTGCTATCTCCGGATCTTTAGCTTGAGCTGCTCGGACCTGCTCCACGAGCGTTGGTCGTGCTTCTAGAGCGAACGCGAACCCATGTTCAACAGTACCGAGGTTCAGCCGTTCGAAGTCTCGCTGCAACTGGCTGCTCATCTCTTCCATACTGGTGGAGTTACAGTAGCTCTTCCGGCTTAAAGCATCTGCCACGACATTAGCTTTACCGGGATGGTAGTGGATTCCCAGATCATAGTCTTTAATCAATTCCAACCATCTTCGCTGACGGAGATTTAAGTCCGGTTGGGTGAAGATATACTTCAAACTCTTGTGATCCGTATACACCTCACAACGGTTTCCAATAAGATAATGTCTCCAGATCTTTAGGGCATGCACCACTGCTGCTAATTCCAGATCATGAGTGGGTAATTATTCTCATGTGGGCGCAGTTGACGCGAAGCGTATGCAACCACTCTGCCTTCTTGCATCAATACACATCCTAGCCCTCGGCGAGACGCATCGCAATAAACCTGAAAATCTTTAGTCTGATCTGGCAGAATTAAGACTGGTGCCGTTACCAACTTATTCTTAAGTTCTTCAAAACTTTTGTTGCATTCTACGGACCACTTGAACTTCTCATCCTTTTTCAGCAACTGTGTCATTGGCTTGGCAATCTTGGAGAAATTCTCAATGAACCGACGGTAGTAACCCGCAAGTCCAAGAAAACTCCTAATCTGCGAAACCGTGCGCGGAGGCTTCCACTTGGTAACCGACTCCACATTCGACGGGTCTACTGCCACTCCTTGAGCTGTGATGATGTGGCCTAGGAACTGTACCTCCTCGAGCCAAAAGTCGCACTTGCTAAACTTGGTATACAACTGGTGTTCCTTTAATTTCTCAAGTACGAGGCGAAGATGTTGCTCATGCTCCTCCTTGGACTTAGAGTAAACAAGTATATCATCGATAAAACCACGACGAACTTATCCAGAAATTCCATGAACACCTTATTCATCAAGTTCATGAAAAAGGCCGGTGCATTGGTAAGTCCAAAAGACATGACTGTGCACTCAAACAACCCATATCGAGTAGTGAATGCCGTCTTCGGAATGTCTTCCTCTGTAGTCCTCAATTGATGGTAGCCTGATCACAGGTCTATCTTGGAGAACCATGTTGCTCCCTTTAGCTGATCAAACAAATCATCAATCCGAGGTAACGGGTATTTGTTCTTGACGGTCACCTCATTGAGGGCGCGATAGTCGACGCACATCCTCTTGGTCTTATCTTTCTTCTCCACAAAGATCACCGGAGCACTCCTAGGCGACGTACTCGGGCGAATATATCCTTTCTGCAACTGCTCATCAACTTGCTTCTTGACTTCCGCCAGTTCATTGGCTCCCATCCTATAGGGTCTCTTGTGTATCGGGGCAGTTCCCGGTACTAAATCAATTCGAAATTCAATTTCTCTCTTCGGTGGCATTGTGGTTATGTCATCCGGAAAGACTTCAGGGTATTCTCTAACAATAGGAATATCCTCCAACTTCTTAATATCTTTCCCTTCTTCTGCGATCTGTTTCATCCCATCTACTTGGTTCAAGCACACTCTCTGCTTCTGGGGTGTCAGCGACTGGAATTTCACGACTTCTCCTTTCTCATTAACCAGAGTGATAGTGCGACTAGCGCAATCGATAACTCCCTTGTGCCTTGTTAACCAATCCATCCCAAGAATGACATCTAGGTCCTTGGACTCAAGAAGGATAAGATTGGCTAGAAATCTAGAACCCTGGATCTCTATTTCCACAGAAGGGCTATAACTGACAGAGGTGGAACTACTTCCCGGCGTGTAGACCCGCATTGGTATCTTAAGCTCCTGTTTTCTTAGACCATGCTTCCCCACAAAATTCTTGGAAATAAAAGAATGCGTTGCACCAGAATCAAAAAGAGTGATGGCTGGAACTGAATTGACAGGAAACGTACCCAATACCACTTCTGGTGCAGCCTGTGCCTCCTCTGCTGACGCATGGTTGACACGGGCATGAACAAACTTGGGTCCTGCACGCCTTGGCTTCGGGCACTTGTCGGCGAAGTGTCCCGGCTCATTGCAGTTGAAGCAGACAAATGATTTTCCGCCGGACTCCTTCCTGGGTTGAGTCGATGGAGCTGGCTGAGCTGCGGCCGTTGGCCGACGCGGAACCGGGTTGCGGTTGGGCTGTCCCCCGTTGTTGTTGCGGTTGCCGGAATTGTTGTTGTTGAAATTACCAGGCTGGTAAGGTCGATGTTGACGAACGATCATTGTAGTAGGTCCACCCTGCTGTCCGGCGGTGAACCGGGGCTTCTGTTGACTTCCCTGCTGCGTCCTGAATTGGACTGCCTTCCTCTTCCGATCCATCCTGTTGCGTTGATCCTCTTGACGGATCGCCTTATCAACCAACTTCTCGAAATCAGCATAATCCCCTGAGATTAGCTGGTTTGCTAATTCATCATCCAGGCCGGAAAGAAACTTTTCCTGCCTTTCCGCATCAGTACGCACATCCTCCGGAGCATAACGTGCAAGACGGTTAAACTCATGAAGGTACTCCGTCACTGTTCTATTACCTTGGTGGAGCGCTCTAAACTCCCTCTTCTTCTGGGCTACTATGCCGTCAGGAATTTGGGCTTTCCTGAAACTGCGGCAAAACTCCGCCCAAGTGACCTCCGTTCCGGGTGGACGGGTAACCAGATAGTTATCCCACCAAGCCGAAGCGGGACCCTGCAATTGATGGGTAGCAAAAGCGACCTTCTCTTGATCATTGCACTGGAGTAGATTAAGCTTCTTCTCAATAACATGAAGCCAATCATTCGCTTCCATGGGATTGGTAGTACTTGAGAAAACCGGCGGTCTGACACGAAGAAACTCTGGCAACTTGGATTGGGGTGGTGGTTGATTCTGTTGGGCCTGCTGCTGCTGCTGTTGAGCTTGTTGTTGCATCTGTTGCAACATTTTCTGTTGCATTTGTTGATGCTGCTGCTGCATTTGCTGCATCATAGCCGCCATCATCTGCGTCTGGCTAGCTAGCACTTGAGTAAGAGTGGGATTATCCGGTGGTGGAGGAGGAGCGTTGGTGTTTGTTCCATTAGTCTGGGATCCCTCTTGTCCGTTGTTGTTACCACTTGTCCTGGTGTTGACCATCTGAAGGAGAAGAACCAGCAGAAAGAATTGGACAAGAAAGAAAACAGATTGCTCAGAACAAAGCTTTAATATATTATTAATTTAACTGTAATTGTTGTGATCTAACTTAAAACACTTCCAAAACAGCACACAAAAATCCATAATAAGATAGCCATACCATAGGCACATGGTATCGACCATCGGCTAAACCCCAGAGCAACAAACCTAACACACAACAACTAACAAGCAATCAAACTAAGAAAACGGAAAAACTAAGGGTAACGAGCCTAATGCTCGGAACGGTTTCTCGCCACTGAGAGGCTCGATCGTGGTGTACTCCGGCGCTTCAAGGTACCCTACAACCAAAGTCATACGGGCAAGCTCTGCCACGAAGCCTTCCATATTCTGACCACGGTGCGTCGGGGGATGACCTGCCATCTACAGAGGGCAAAGGAACGGGACTCAACATATGCTCAAAACCAATTTAAAAAAAACAATTTTTAAAGAACACAGGTTACACAAGAAAATTTTTGATGCAAGGAACACATTTTTTTTTCAAAAATCTCAAAGACCACAGTTCCCAAATTTTTCCCAAAGCAATTTAAAATTTAAGGGAAAATGCACATGAAAAATTTTAGAGGGCTCTTAAGGTTTCCAGTTGGCTTGTCCTACGGTCAAGGTCGGCTCTGATACCAACTTGTCACGCCCAGAAATTCACTACCAGAATTTCCAAAGCAAATTGTGTATTAAAATCCCTGTCCAGGACCAGCCAGGGTACACAAATGACAAAGTTGCCATACAGATCCACGTCTTACAAAACAATAAAAATCTCTTACAAAACTGCAGCGGAAAAAGGAAACAACTAATCTAAAATAAACTAAACACTCGCAACGTAGCGACTCCAAACCACAGGCATTCCTCGACGGTAGCAACAAGCCTACTCTTCTGAAAAGTCTTCCTCTGAAACAACCTCCAACTCTGGTGTGGGGAAAAATAAAGCAAGACTGAGTACTACCCACTGTACTCAACAAGTCATACCGGAAAGGAAAATAATGATGCAAGTAATAACAAAGGAGAGCTGCAATGGTTATTTTGCATAAAATACGCATTTAAAAACAATAGTTGAAAACAGTAAAACAGTTGAATTAATTAGTCATAATTAAACCATCACTGTCCAACGCTACACCACGTTGCGACAGGCCCAACCATCCACCTGAACTAAACCATTTCCATTAAGTCAAATTATTAAAGAGTTCAACTAATCACGGTGAATCTGGTTGATCGCCCATAACCGCGGGCACGGCTATTCGAATAGTTTTACTCTGATCAGAGGTGTACATCTGTACCCACAAGACACAGTCCTACAACACATTACTGTGCGCCGACATACCACCACGGTATACCGGAAAAGGAGCTGTGACAGGACCCTTCGCATAACCCCCTCTAACCAATCGTACCACCTCGGGTTTCGCCCCCACTCCTCAAAAGGCAGTGGGCAGCCCCCCCTCGAGCCTTGGTGAATCCGGTAGCCGCATAGACCCTCGCCGGGCCCATCCAAACTCCATCACGCTCACCCTAACCAATGTACGTCGGCTAGAGGAAAGCTACACTTCAAGTCCAGCCGTTGCCCACGCTGGCTTGTGGTACGCACGGTTCTTCTTCCAGGGTTTCCCGCGAACCGGTCCTTAATCGTCATGAGCACGACCATCAAAACCATGTGCTCACAACCCACCATTAATCAATATTTTAGTTGAAACATTTAATTAAATCACCCACGATTAACCATCGCGAGCCAACATGAAATAACCATCATTAAGTATTAATGAAGCTTTAAAAACCCAATTGTGAGCTAATGTTTCTAAGCAGGGCTAAGCAAGTTCTATTGTAGCAACTATTCAAATTATTTCCCAAGCTATCAAAGGAATAAGGTAATTGCAATATAAGGCTGAGTACAATAGGTAAACTATCCCATAGATGACATTATAAAACAATGCAGTATTTAGAGAAAAATAAGACTGTTTCGCAATTTAGGTACAACATGATCAAATGAATAAGTATGACTTGCCTTGCTCTTGCGCTGGGTCGACTTCGGCAACGACTTCGAAGTAAACCGGAGAATCGGAATTACCGGAATCTACACGACAAACAAAGCAAACAACAATACATGCTATAAGTCTACTGAAACAAAGAACAAAACTATTTTTAATGGATTCTCTGCATTTTTATGAATTTTCTGAGACTTGAACGGACTAAAACGGAGTCCGGATGAATTAGTTATGAATTTTTGAAGTTATCTGTGTTTTTACTAAAACAGAAAAATCCTTAATTAATTATTGCGCAATAAACCCTTAGGGCTGACGTCACTGCTGACGTCAGCGGCTAGGGCTGACGTCACGCTGACGTCAGCGGCTAGGGCTGACGTCAGCCGCGGCGGCGGCTGCGCACCACGTGGCGCACACGTGGCGCCGACGCGGCAGCCACGCGGCGCCCACGTGGCGGCCACGCGGGGCGGGAGCGGGCGGCCGGGATCGGCCCGAGTGGCCGATCCGACGGCTGAGGCGCGCGGGCGGCGGCTAGGGTTAGGGTTTGGGGCGCGCGCGGCGGCGCGCGGGCGGCGGCTCGCGGCGGCGGCGCACGGGAGGCGGCGGAGGCAGCGGCTCGCGGCGGCGGCGGAGCGCGCGACGGCTGCGCGGGCGGCAACCGAGCGGCGGAGCGGCGCGCGAACGGCGGCGGCGGAGAGGGGAAAAGGGCGGCGGCGGCGGCGCTTACCGACGGCGGAAAACGGCGGCGGCGCGGCTTCGGCGACGGCGGCGCACGGGCTAGGGTTAGGGCGGCGGCGGCGCTTGGGAAACGGGAGAGGGGTCCGGCGGCGGGGAAATAAATAGGGGAGGAGGGCGGCTAGGGCACGGGCGCGGCGGTTGCGGAGTCCCCGCGAAACACGGCGGCGCGGGCGGCTTGGCGGCGCCGGCCGAGTCGGAGACGACTCGGCCGCGGGCCCACGCGTCAGCGGGCGAGCGGCGCGGGGAGGCGCGGCGGACTTCCGGGCGGCTCGGGCCACGGCCTCGGGCTGGCCCGGGAAGGAGGAGAGGCGCGGGGAGGCGGCGGCTTGGGCCGGCTGGGCCGGTCCAGGAGGGAAGGAGAGCGGCGCGCGGGGCGGCGCTCGGCTTGGGCCGAGGGAGAGAAAATGGGCCGACGGCCCGAGAAGAGGAAAAAGAAAAAGAAAAGGAAAAAGAATTTCCCAGGGATTTATTTATTGCGCTTGAGGGTTTTTAATTGGTTAAAATTATTTTTAGGGCTCTGAAAATTCCACTAAAAATCCTGTTAATGTATTTTGACATGGGGAACTCAAGAAAAATTCCACCTTAACATTTCCACTTATTTAATGCATTATTTAATTGGGACTTTCTCCAGATTTAATTAAACAATTTCTCAGATAAATTATTAAATTTAATTTTTACGATTTGGGAGAAATTCAGGGTGTGACACATAGCCAGCGCCACGCACCCCTAGCGTCCAGCCCTTCACGGGTCACACACAGTTTTCGCTCGGTAGCCCGTCGTACCGAACGTAGGTTCGGTCGACCGAAAATTCGTTCGGTCGGCCGAACACGGGGTCCCGTGGGGATGGCTCCCCCACCACATCACATGGTTCCCCCACCACCTAAGATGGTTTGGGGGCATAGCCAGCCCCATGCACCCCAAGCGCCCAGCCCTTCATGGGTCACACACAGTTTTCGATTGGCAGCCCGTCCTACCGAACGTCGGTTCTGTCGATCGAAAATCAGTTCGGTCGGCCGAACACGAGGTCCCGTGGGGATGGCTCCCCCACCACATAACATGGTTCCCCCACAACCTAAGAGGGTTTGGGGGCATAGCCAGCCCCATGCACCCCTAGCGTCCAGCCCTTCATGGGTCACACACAGTTTTCGCTCGGCAGCCCGTCCTACCGAACGTCGGTTCGGTCGACCGAAAATCAGTTCGGTCGGCCGAACACGGGGTCCCGTGGGGATGGCTCCCCCACCACATAACATGGTTCCCCCACCACTTAATGGGGTTTGGGGGCATAGCCAGCCCCATGCACCCCTAGCGTCCAGCCCTTCATGGGAAACACACAGTTTTCGCTTGGCAGCACGTCCTACCGAACGTCGGTTCGGTCGACCGAAAATCCGTTCGGTCGGCCGAACACGGGGTCCAGTGGGGATGGCTCCCCCACCACCTAAGATGGTTTGGGGGCATAGCCAGCCCCACGCACCCCTAGCTTCCAGCCATTCACGGGTCACACACAGTTTTTGCTCGGCATCCCGTCGTACCGAATGTAGCTTCGGTCGACCGAAAATCCGTTCGGTCGGCCGAACACGGGGTCCAGTGGGGATGGCTCCCCCACCATCTAAGAGGGTTTGGGGGCATAGCCAGCGCCACGCGCCCCTAGCGTCCAGCCCTTCACGGGTCACACACAGTTTTCGCTCGGCAGCCCGTCGTACCGAACGTAGGTTCGGTCGACCGAAAATCCGTTCGGTCGGCCAAACACGGGGTCCCGTGGGGATGGCTCCCCTACCACATCACATGGTTCCCCCACCACCTAAGATGGTTTGGGGGCATAGCCAGCCCCATGCACCCCAAGCGCCCAGCCCTTCATGGGTCACACACAGTTTTCGCTTGGCAGCCCGTCCTACCGAACGTCGGTTCTGTCGATCGAAAATCAGTTCGGTCGGCCGAACACAAGGTCCCATGGGGATGGCTCCCCCACCACATCACATGGTTCCCCCACCACCTAAGAGGGTTTGGGGGCATAGCCAGCCCCATGCACCCCTAGCGTCCAGCCCTTCATGAGTCACCCACAGTTTCGCTCGGCAGCCCGTCCTACCGAACGTAGGTTCGGTCGACCCAAAATCCGTTCGGTCGGCCGAGCACGGCGTCCCGTGGTGTTGGGTCCCCCACCACATCACATGGTTCCCCCACCACCTAAGAGGGTTTGGGGGCACAGCCAGCCCCCATGCACCCCGAGCGCCCAGCCCGAAAATCCGTTCGGTCGGCAAAACACGGGGTCCCGTGGGGATGGCTCCCTCACCACATCACAGGGTTCCCCCACCACCTAAGAGGGTTTGGGGGCATAGCCAGCCCCATGCACCCCGAGCGCCCAGCCCTTCATGGGTCACACACAGTTTTCCCTCGGCAGCCCGTCCTACCGAACGTCGGTTCGGTCGACCGAAAATCAGTTCGTTCGGCCGAACACGGGGTCCCATGGGGATGGCTCCTCCACCCCATAACATGGTTCCCCAACCACCTAACAGGGTTTGGGGGCATAGCCAGCCCCATGCACCCCTAGCATCCAGCCCTTCATGGGTCACACACAGTTTTCGCTCGGTAGCCCGTCCTACCGAATGTCCGTTCGGTTGACCGAAAATCCGTTCGGTCGGCCGAACACGGGGTCCCGTGGGGATGGCTCCCCCACCACCTAAGAAGATTTGGGGGCATAGCCAGCCCCACGCACCCCTAGCGTCCAGCCCTTCACGGGTCACACACAGTTTTCGCTGGGCAGCACGTCCTACCGAACGTAGGTTCGGTCGACCGAAAATCCGTTCGGTCGGCCGAACATGGGGTCCCGTGGGGATGTCTCCCCCACCACATCATATGGTTCCCCCAACACCTTAGAGGGTTTGGGGGCATAGCCAGCCCCCATGCAATCCGAGCACCCAGCCCTTCATGGGTCACACATAGTTTTCGCTCGGCAGCCCGTGCTACCGAACGTACGTTCGGTTGACCGAAAATCCGTTTGGTCGGCCGAACACGGGGTCCCGTGGGGATGGCTCCCTCACCACATGACATTGTTTCCCCACCACCTAAGAGGGTTTGGGGGCATAGCCAGCCCCATGCACCCCTAGTATCCAGCCCTTCACGAGTCACACACAGTTTTCACTCGGCAGCCCGTCCTACCGAACGTAGGTTCGATCGACCGAAAATCCGTTCGGTCGGCCGAACATGGGGTCCTGGGGGGATGGCTCCCCTACCACTTGACATGGTTCCACCACCACCTAAGAGGGTTTGGGGGCATAGCCAGCCCCCATGCACCCCGAGCGCCCAGCCCTTCATGGGTCACACATAGTTTTCGCTCGGCAGACCGTCGTTCCGAACGTCGGTTCGGTCGACCGAAAATCCGTTCGGTCGGCCGAACACGGGGTCCAGTGGGAATAGCTCCCCCACCACCTAAGAGGGTTTGGGAGCATAACCAGCCTCATGCATCCCTAGTGTCCAGCCCTTCACGGGTCACACACAGTTTTCGCTCGGCAGCCTGTCCTACCGAACGTCGGTTCGGTCGGCCGAAAACGGGGTCCCGAGGGGATGGCTCCCCCACCACCTAAGAGGGTTTGGGGGCATAGCCAGCCCGACGCACCCCTAGCGTCCAGCCCTTCATGGGTCACACAGAGTTTTCGCTCGGCAGCCCGTCCTACCGAACGTATGTTCGGTCGACCGAAAATCCGTTCGGTCGGCTGAACACGGGGACCCGTGGGGATGGCTCCCCCACCACATAACATGGTTCCCCCACCACCTAAGAGGGTTTGGGGGCATAGCCAGCCCCAGGCACCCCTAGCGTCCAGCCCTTCACGAGTCACCCACAGTTTCGCTCGGCAGCCCGTCCTACCGAACGTAGGTTCGGTCGACCCAAAATCCGTTCGGTCGGCCGAGCACGGCGTCCCGTGGGGATGGGTCCCCCACCACATCACATGGTTCCCCCACCACCTAAGAGGGTTTGGGGGCACAGCCAGCCCCCATGCACCCCGAGCGCCCAGCCCGAAAACCAGTTCGTTCGGCCGAACACGGGGTCCCGTGGGGATGGCTCCCCCACCCCATAACATGGTTCCCCAACCACCTAACAGGGTTTGGGGGCATAGTCAGCCCCATGCACCCCTAGCATTCAGCCCTTCATGGGTCACACACAGTTTTCGCTCGGTAGCCCGTCCTACCGAACGTCCGTTCGGTTGACCGAAAATCCGTTCGGTCGGCCGAACACGGGGTCCAGTGGGGATGGCTCCCCCACCACATAAGAGGGTTTGGGGGCATAGCCAGCCCCACGCACCCCTAGCGTCCAGCCCTTCACTGGTCACACACAGTTTTCGCTCGGCAGCCCGTCCTACCGAACGTATGTTCGGTTGATCGAAAATCCGTTCGGTCGGCCAAACACGGTGTCCCGTGGGGATGGTTCCCCCACCACATAAGAGGGTTTGGGGGCATAGCAAGCCCCACGCACCCCTAGCGTCCAGCCCTTCAAGGCTCACACACAATTTTCGCTCGGCAGCCCATCCTACCGAACGTAGGTTCGGTCGACCAAAAATCCGTTCGGTCGGCCGAACACGGTGTCCCATGGGGATGGCTCCCCCGCCACATCACATGGTTCCCCCACCACCTAAAAGGGTTTGGGGGCATTGCCAGCCCCATGCAACCCGAGCGCCCAGCCCTTCATGGGTCACACACCGTTTTCCCTCGGCAACCCGTCCTACCGAACGTAGGTTCGGTCGACCGAAAATCAGTTCGTTCGGCCGAACACGGGGTCCCGTGGGGATGGCTCCCCCACCACATAACATGGTTCTCCCAACAACTAAGAGGGTTTGGGGGCATAGCCTGCCCCATGCACCACTAGCATCCAGCCGTTCATGCGTCACACACAGTTTTCGCTCGGCAGCCCGTCCTACCGAACGTCGGTTCGGTCGACCAAAAATCCGTTCGATCGGCCGAAGACAGGGTTCGGTAGGGATGGCTCCCCCACCACCTAAGAGTGTTTGGGGGCATAGCCAGCTCCACGCACCCCTAGCGTTCGGCCCTTTACGGGTCAAACACAGTTTTCGCTCGGCAGCCCGTCCTACCGAACGTCGGTTCGGTCGGCCGAACACGGGGTCCCGTGGGATGGCTCCCCCACCACCTAAGAGGGTTTGGGGGCATAGCCAGCCCCATGCACCCGGAGCGCCCAGCCCTTCATGGGTCACACAATGTTTTCGCTCGGCAACCCGTCGTACCGAACGTCGGTTCGGTCGACCGAAAATCAGTTCGGTCGGCCAAACACGGGGTCCCGTGTGGATGGCTCCCCCACCACCTAAGAGGGTTTGGGGGCATAGCCAGCCCCATGCACCCCGAGCGCCCAGCCCTTCATGGGTCACACATAGTTTTCGCTCGGCAGCGTGTCGTTCCGAACGTCGGTTCGGTCGACCGAAAATCAGTTCGGTTGGACGAACACGGCGTTCCGTAAGAGGGTTTGGGGGCATAGCCAGCCCCACACACCCCTAGCATCCAGCCCTTCATGGGTCACAAACAGTTTTCGCTCGGCAGCCCGTCCTACCGAACGTCGGTTCGGTCGACCAAAAATCCGTTCAGTCGACCGAACATGGGGCCCAGTGGGGATGGCTCCCCCACCACCTAAGAGGGTTTGGGGGCATAGCCAGCCCCACACACCCCTAGCGTCCAGCCCTTCATGGGTCATACACAGTTTTCGCTCGGCAGCCCGTCCTACCGAACGTCGGTTCGGTCGACCGAAAATCCGTTCGGTCGGCCGAACACGGGGTCCCGCGGGGATGGCTCCCCCACCACATAACATGGTTCCCCCACCACCAAAGAGGGTTCGAGGGCATGGCCAGCCCCATGTAGCCCTAGCGTCCAGCCCTTCAGGGGTCACACATAGTTTTCGCTCGGCAGCCCGTCCTACCGAACGTCGGTTCTGTTGACCGAAAATCCGTTCGGTCGGCTGAACATGGGGTCTGGTGGGGTTGGCTCCCCCACCACCTAAGAGGGTTTGGGGGCATAGCCAGCCCCACGCACCCCTAGCGTCCAGCCCTTCACGGGTCACACACAGTTTTCGGTCGGCAGCCCGTCCTACCGAACGTAGGTTCGGTCGACTGAAAATCCGTTCGGTCGGCCGAACACGGGGTCCCGTGGGGATGGCTCCCCCACCACCTAAGATGGTTTAGGGGCATAGCCAGCCCTACGCACCCCTAGCGTCCAGCCCTTCATGGGTCACACACAGTTTTCGCTCGGCAGCCCGTCCTACCGAACGTAGGTTCGGTCAATCAAAAATCCGTTCGGTCGGCCGAACATGGGGTCCCGTGGGGATGGCTCCCCCACCACCTAAGAGGGTTTAGGGGCATAGCCAGCCCCATGCACCCCGAGCGCCCAGCCCATCATGGGTCACACACAGTTTTCGCTCGGCAGCCCGTCGTACCGAACGTCGGTTCGGTCGACCGAAAATCCATTCGATCGGCCAAACACGGGGTCCCGTGGGGATGGCTCCCCCACCACCAAAGAGGGTTTGGGGGCATAGCGAGCCCCAAGCACTCCTTGCATCCAGCCCTTCACGGGACACACACAGTTTTCGCTCGGCAGCCCGTCCTACCGAGCGTAGGTTCGGTCGACCGAAAATCCGTTCGATCGGCCGAACACGGGGTCCCGTGGGGATGGCTCCCCCACCACATAACATTGTTCCCCCACCACCTAAGAGGGTTCGCGGGCATAGCCAGCCCCATGCACCCCTAGCATCCAGCTCTTCAGGGGTCACTGACAGTTTTCGCTCGCCAGCCCGTCCTACCGAACGTATGTTCGGTCAATCAAAAATCCGTTCGGTCGGCCGAACATGGGGTCCCGTGGGGATGGCTCCCCCACCACCTAAGAGGGTTTAGGGGCATAGCCAGCCCCATGCACACCAAGCGCCCAGCCCATCATGGGTCACACACAGTTTTCGCTCGGCAGCCCGTCCTACCGAGCGTAGGTTCGGTCGACCGAAAATCCGTTCGATCGGCCGAACACGGGGTCCCGTGGGGATGGCTCCCCCACCACATAACATTGTTCCCCCACCACCTAAGAGGGTTCGAGGGCATAGCGAGCCCCATGCACCCCTAGCATCCAGCTCTTCAGGGGTCACTCACAGTTTTCGCTCGCCAGCCCGTCCTACCGAACGTCGGTTCGGTCGGCCGAACATGGGGTCTGGTGGGGTTGGCTCCCCCACCACCTAAGAGGGTTTGGGGGCGTAGCCAGCCCCACGCACCCCTAGCGTCCAGGCCTTCACGGGTCACACATAGTTTTCGCTCGGCAGCCCGTCCTACCGAACGTAGGTTCGGTCGGCTGAACACGGGGTCCCGTGGGGATGGCTCCCCCACCACCTAAGAGGGTTCAGGGGCATAGCCAGCCCCACGCACCCCTAGCGTCCAGCCCTTCACGGGTCACACGCAGTTTTCGCTTGGCAGCCCGTGCTACCGAAGGTAGGTTCGGTCGACCGAAAATTCGTTCGGTCGGCCGAACACGGGGTCCCGTGGGGATGGCTCCCCCACCACATCACATGGTTCCCCCACCACCTAAGAGGGTTTGGGGGCATAGCCAGCCCCATGCACCCCGAGCGCCCAGCCCTTCATGGGTCACACACTGTTTTCCGTCGGCAGCTCGTCCTATCGAACGTTGGTTCGGTCGACCGAAAATCAGTTCATTCGGCCGAACACGGGGTCCCGTGGGGATGGCTCCCCCACCACTTAACATGGTTCCCCCACCACCTAAGAGGGTTTGGGGGCATAGCCAGCCCCATGCACGCCTAGCATCCAGCCCTTCATGGGTCACAAAGTTTTCGCTTGATATCCCATCCTATCGAACGTCGGTTCGGTCGACCAAAAATCCATTCGGTCGGCCGAACACGGGGTCCAGTGGGGATGGCTCCCCCACCACCAAAGAGGGTTTGGGGGCATAGCCAGCCCCACGGACCCCTAGCGTCCTGCCCTTCACGGGTCACACACAGTTTTTGCTCGGCAGCCCGTCCTACCGAACGTTGGTTCGGTCGACCGAAAATCCGTTCGGTCGGCCGTACACGGGGTCCCGTGGGGATGGCTCCCCCACCACATAGCATGGTTCCCCCACCACCTAAGAGGGTTCGAGGGCATTGCCAGCCCCATGCACCCCTAGCGTCCAGCCCTTCAGGGGTCACACACAGTTTTCACTCGGCAGCCCGTCCTACCGAACGTAGGTTCGGACGACCGAAAATCCGTTCGGTCGGCCGAACACGGGGTCCCGTGGGGATGGCTCCCCCACCACCTAAGAGGGTTTAGGGGCATAGCCAGCCCCTCGAACGCCTAGCGTCCAGCCCTTCATGGGTCACACACAGTTTTCGCTCGGCAGCCCGTCCTACCCAACGTAGGTTCGGCCGACCGAAAATCCGTTCGGTCGGCCGAACACGGTGTCCCGTGGGGATGGCTCCCCCACCACATCACATGGTTCCCCCACCACCTAAGAGGGTTCGAGGGCATAGCCAGCCCCATGCACCCCGAGCGACCAGCCCTTCAGGGGTCACACACAGTTTTCACTCGGCAGCCCGTCCTACCGAACGTAGGTTCGGACGACCGAAAATCCGTTCGGTCGGCTGAACACGGGGTCCCGTGGGGATGGCTCCCCCACCACCTAAGAGGGTTTTGGGGCATAGCCAGCCCCACGCACGCCTAGCGTCCAGCCCTTCATGGGTCACACACAGTTTTCGCTCGGCAGCCCGTCCTACCCAACGTAGGTTCGGCCGACCGAAAATCCGTTCGGTCGTCCGAACACGGTGTCCCGTGGGGATGGCTCCCCCACCACATCACATGGTTCCCCCACCACCTAAGATGGTTTGGGGGCATAGCCAGCCCCATGCACCCCGAGCGACCAGCCCTTCATGGGTCACACACAGTTTTCGCTCGGCAGCCCGTCCTACCGACCGTTGGTTCGGTCGACCGAAAATCCGTTCGGTCGGCCGAACACGGGGTCCCGTGGGGATGGCTCCCCCACCACATAACATGGTTTCCCCACGACCTAAGAGGGTTTGGGGGCATAGCCTGCCCCATGCACCCCGAGCACCCAGCCCTTCATGGGTGACACACTGTTTTCGCTTGGCATCCCGTCCTACCGAACGTCGGTTCTGTCGATCGAAAATCAGTTCGATCGGCCGAACACGGGGTCCAGTGGGGATGGCTCCCCCACCACATAGCATGGTTCCCCCACCACCTAAGAGGGTTCAGGGGCATAGCCAGCCCCATGCACTCCTAGCGTCCAGCCCTTCATGGGTCACACAGTTTTCGCTCGATAGCCCATCCTATCGAACGTCGGTTCGGTCGACCAAAAATCCGTTCGGTCGGCCGAACACGGGGCCCAGTGGGGATGGCTCCCCCATCACCTAAGAGGGTTTGGGGGCATAGCCAGCCCCACGCACCCCTAGCGTCCAGCCCTTCACGGGTCACACAGTTTTTGCTCGGCAGACCATCCTGCCGAACGTAGGTTCGGTCGACTGGACATGGGGTCCGGTGGGGTTGGCTCCCCCACCACCTAAGAGGGTTTGGGGGCATAGCCAGCCCCACGCACCCCTAGCGTCCAGCCCTTCAAGGGTCACACACAGTTTTCGCTCGGCAGCCCGTCCTACCGAACGTAGGTTCGGTCGACCGAAAATCCGTTCGGTCGGCCGAACACGGGGTCCCGTGGGGATGGCTCCCCCACCACCTAAGAGGGTTTGGGGGCATAGCCAGCCCCATGCTCCCCGAGCGCCCAGCCCTTCATGGGTCACACACGGTTTTCCCTCTGCAGCCCGTCCTACCGAACGTTGGTTCGGTCGACCGAACATCAGTTCATTAGGCCGAACACGGGGTCACGTGGGGATGGCTCCCCCACCACTTAAGAGGGTTTGGGGGCATAGCCAGCCCCATGCACTCCTAGCATCCAGCCCTTCATGGGTCACACAGTTTTTGCTTGATATCCCATCCTATCGAACGTCGGTTCGGTCGGCCGAACACGGGGACCAGTGGGGATGGCTCCCCCACCACCAAAGATGGTTTGGGGGCATAGCCAGCCCCACGGACACCTAGCATCCAGCCCTTCACGGGTCACACACAGTTTTCGCTCGGCAGCCCGTCCTACCGAACGTAGGTTCGGTCGACCGAAAATCCGTTCGGTCGGCCGAACACGGGGTCACGTGGGGATGGCTCCCCCACCACATAGCATGGTTCCCCCACCACCTAAGAGGGTTCGAGGGCATAGCCAGCCCCATGCACCCCTAGCGTCCAGCCCTTCAGGGGTCACACACAGTTTTCGCTCGGCAGCCCGTCCTACCGAACGTAGGTTCGGCCGACCGAAAATCCGTTCGGTCGGCCGAACACGGTGTCCCGTGGGGATGGCTCCCCCACCACATCACATGGTTCCCCCACCACCTAAGATGGTTTGGGGGCATAGCCAGCCCCATGCACCCCGAGCGCCCAGCCCTTCATGGGTCACACACAGTTTTCGCTCGATAGCCCATCCTATCGAACGTCGGTTCGGTCGACCAAAAATCCGTTCGGTCGGCCGAACACGGGGCCCAGTGGGGATGGCTCCCCCACCACCTAAGAGGGTTTGGGGGCATAGCCAGCCCCACGCACCCCTAGCGTCCAGCCCTTCACGGGTCACACACAGTTTTCGCTCGGCAGACCGTCCTGCCTAACGTAGGTTCGGTCGACCGAACATGGGGTCCGGTGGGGTTGGCTCCCCCACCACCTAAGAGGGTTTGGGGCCATAGCCAGCCCCACGCACCCCTAGCGTCCAGCCCTTCAAGGGTCACACACAGTTTTCGCTCGGCAGCACGTCCTACCGAACGTAGGTTCGGTCGACCGAAAATCCGTTCGGTCGGCCGAACACGGGGTCCCGTGGGGATGGCTCCCCCACCACATCACATGGTTCCCCCACCACCTAAGATGGTTTGGGGGCATAGCCAGCCCCATCCACCCCGAGCGCCCAGCCCTTCATGGGTCACACACAGTTTTCACTCGGCAGCCCGTCCTACCGAACGTTGGTTCGGTCGACCGAAAATCCGTTCGGTCGGCTGAACACGGGGTCCCGTGGGGATGGCTCCCCCACCACCTAAGAGGGTTTAGGGGCATAGCCAGCCCCACGCATGCCTAGCGTCCAGCCCTTCATGGGTCACACACAGTTTTCGCTCGGCAGCCCGTCCTACCCAACGTAGGTTCGGCCGACCGAAAATCCGTTCGGTCGGCCGAACACGGTGTCCCGTGGGGATGGCTCCCCCACCACATCACATGGTTCCCCCACCACCTAAGATGGTTTGGGGGCATAGCCAGCCCCATGCACCCCGAGCGCCCAGCCCTTCATGGGTCACACACAGTTTTCGCTCGATAGCCCATCCTATCGAACGTCGGTTCGGTCGACCAAAAATCCGTTCGGTCGGCCGAACACGGGGCCCAGTGGGGATGGCTCCCCCACCACCTAAGAGGGTTTGGGGGCATAGCCAGCCCCACGCACCCCTAGCGTCCAGCCCTTCACGGGTCACACACAGTTTTCGCTCGGCAGACCGTCCTGCCTAACGTAGGTTCGGTCGACCGAACATGGGGTCCGGTGGGGTTGGCTCCCCCACCACCTAAGAGGGTTTGGGGCCATAGCCAGCCCCACGCACCCCTTGCGTCCAGCCCTTCAAGGGTCACACACAGTTTTCGCTCGGCAGCCCGTCCTACCGAACGTAGGTTTGGTCGGCCGAACACGGGGTGCCGTGGGGATGGCTCCCCCACCACCTAAGAGGGTTCAGGGGCATAGCCCGCCCCACGCACCCCTAGCGTCCAGCCCTTCATGGGTCACACGCAGTTTTCGCTCGGCAGCCCGTCCTACCGAACGTAGGTTCGGTCGACCGAAAATCCGTTCGGTCGGCCGAACACGGGGTCCCGTGGGGATGGCTCGCCCACCACCTAAGAGGGTTTGGGGGCATAGCCAGCCCCATGCACCCCGAGCGCCCAGCCCTTCATGGGTCACACACGGTTTACCCTCTGCAGCCCGTCCTACCGAACGTTAGTTTGGTCGACCGAACATCAGTTCATTAGGCCGAACACGGGGTCACGTGGGGATGGCTCCCCCACCACTTAACATTGTTCCCCCACCACCTAAGAGGGTTTGGGGGCATAGCCAGCCCCATGCACTCCTAGCATCCAGCCCTTCATGGGTCACACAGTTTTTGCTTGATATTCCATCCTATCGAACGTCGGTTCGGTAGACCAAAAATCCGTTCGGTCGGCCGAACACGGGGCCCAGTGGGGATGGCTCCCCCACCACCTAAGAGGGTTTGGGGGCATAGCCAGCCCCACGGACCCCTAGCGTCCAGGCCTTCACGGGTCACACACAGTTTCGCTCGGCAGACCGTCCTGCCTAACGTAGGTTCGGTCGACCGAACATGGGGTCCGGTGGGGTTGGCTCCCCCACCACCTAAGAGGGTTTGGGGCGATAGCCAGCCCCACGCACCCCTAGCGTCCAGCCCTTCAAGGGTCACACACAGTTTTCGCTCGGCAGCCCGTCCTACCGAACGTAGGTTCGGTCGACCGAAAATCCGTTCGGTCGGCCGAACACGGGGTCCCGTGGGGATGGCTCCCCCACCACATCACATGGTTCCCCCACCACCTAAGATGGTTTGGGGGCATAGCCAGCCCCATCCACCCCGAGCGCCCAGCCCATCATGGGTCACACACAGTTTTCGCTCGGCAGACCGTCCTACCGAACGTAGGTTCGGTCGACCGATAATCCGTTCGGTCGGCCGAACACGGGGTCCGGTGGGGATGGCTCCCCCACCACATAACATTGTTCCCCGACCACCTAAGAGGGTTTGGGGGCATAGCCAGCCCCATGCACCCCTAGCGTCCAGCCCTTCATGGGTCACACACAGTTTTCGCTCCGCCGAACACGATGTCCCGTGGGGATGGTTCCCCCACCACCTAAGACGGTTTGGGGGCATAGCCAGCCCCACGCACCCCTAGCATCCAGCTCTTCGCGGGTCACACACAGTTTTGGCTCGGTAGCCCGTCCTGCCGAACGTAGGTTCGGTCGGCCGAACACGGGGTCCCGTGGGGATGGCTCCCCCAAAAAATAACTTGGTTCCCCCACCAAATAAGAGGGTTTGGGGGCATAGCCAGCCCCACGCACGCCTAGCGTCCAGCCCTTCACGAGTCACACACAGTTTTCGCTCGGCAGCCCGTCCTACCGAACGTAGGTTCGGTCGACCGAAAATCCGTTCGGTCGGCCGAACACGGGGTCCCGTGGGGATGGCTCCCTCACCACATCACATGGTTCCCCCACCACCTAAGTGGGTTTGGGGGCATAGCCAGCCCCACGCACCCCTAGCGTCCAGCCCTTCACGAGTCACACACAGCTTTCGCTCGGCACCCCGTCCTACCGAACGTAGGTTCGGTCGATCGAAAATCCGTTTGGTCCGCCGAACACGGGGTCCCATGGGGATGGCTCCCCCACCACATCACATGGTTCCCGCACCACCTAAGAGGGTTTGGGGGCATAGCCAGCCCCCATGCACCCCGAGCGCCCAGCCCTTCATGGGTCACACACAGTTTTCGCTCAGCAGCCCGTCCTACCGAACGTCGGTTCGGTGGACCGAAAATCAGTTCGGTCGGCCGAACACGGGTCCCGTGGGGATGGCTCCCCCACCACCTAAGAGGGTTTGTGGGCATAGCCAGCCCCACGCACCCCTAGCGTGCAGCCCTTCACCGTTCACACACAGTTTTCGCTCGGCAACCCGTCCTACCGAACATTGGTTCGGTCGACCAAAAATCCATTCGGTCGGCCGAACACGGTGTCCCGTGGGGATGGCTCCCCCTCCAGCTAAGAGGGTTTGGGGTCATAGCCAGCCCCACGCACCCCTAGCATCCAGCTCTTCACGGGTCACACACAGTTTTTGCTCGGCAGCCCGTCCAGCCGAACGTAGGTTCGGTTGACAGAAAATCCGTTCGGTCGGCCGAACACGGGGTCTCGTGGGGATGGCTCCCCCACCACATAACATGGTTCCCCCACCACCTAAGAGGGTTTGGGGGCATAGCCAGCCCCACGCACCCCTAGCGTGCAGCCCTTCACGGGTCACACACAGTTTTCGTTCGGCAACCCGTCCTACCGAACGTAGGTTCGGTCGACCGAAAATCCGTTCGGTTGGCCGAACACGGCGTCCCGTAGGGATGGCTCCCCCACCACCTAAGAGGGTTTGGGGGCATAGCAAGCCCCACGCACCCCTAGCGTCCAGCTCTTCACGGGTCACACACAGTTTTCGCTCGGCAGCCCGTCCTGCCGAACGTTGGGTCGGTCGACCGAAAATTCGTTCGGTCGGCCAAACACGGGGTCCCGTGGGGATGGCTCCCCCACCACATAACATGGTTCCCCCACCACCTAAGAGGGTTTGGGGGCATAGCCAGCCCCACACACCCCTAGCGTCCAGCCCTTCACGAGTTACACACAATTTTCGCTCGGCAGCCCGTCGTACCGAACGTAAGTTCGGTCGACCGAAAATCCGTTCGGTCGGCCGAACACGGGGTCCCGTAGGGATGGCTCCCCCGCCACATCACATGGTTCCCCAACCACCTAAGAGAGTTTGGGGGCATAGCCAGCCCCAGCACCCCTAGCGTCTAGCCCTTCACGAGTCACACACAGTTTTCACTCGGCAGCCCGTCCTACCGAACGTAGGTTCGGTCGACCAAAAATCCATTCGGTCGGCCGAACACGGGGTCCCGTGGGGATTGCTCCCCCACCTCATCAGATGGTTCCCCCACCACCTAAGAGGGTTTGGGGGCATAGCCAGCCCCATGCACCCCGACCGCCCAGCCCTTCATGGGTCACACACAGTTTTCGCTCGGCAGCCCGTCCTACCGAACGTAGGTTCGGTCGAACGAAAATACGTTCGGTCAGCCGAACACGGTGTTCCGTAAGAGGGTTTGGGGGCATAGCCAGCCCCACACACCCCTAGCGTCCCGCCCTTCTTGGGTCACACACAGTTTTCGCTCGGCAGCCCGTCCTACCGAACGTAGGTTCGGTCGACCGAAAATCCGTTCGGTCGGCCGAACTTGGGGTCCCGTGGGGATGGCTCCCCCACCACATAACATGGTTCCCCCACCACCTAAGAGGGTTTGGGGGCATAGCCAGCCCCACGCACCCCTAGCGTCCAGCCCTCAACGGGTCACACACAGTTTTCGCTCGGTAGCCCGTCCTACCGAACGTCGGTTCGGTCGGCCGAACAAGGGGTCCCGTGGGGATGGCTCCCCCACCACATAAGAGGGCTTGCGCACATACCCAGCCCCACGCACCCCTAGCATCCAGCCCTTCACGGGTCACACAGAGTTTTCGCTCGGCAGCCCGTCCTACCGAACGTCGGTTCGGTCGACCGAAAATCCGTTCGGTCGACCAAACACGGGACCCAGTGGGGATGGCTCCCCCAAAACCTAAGAGGGTTTGGGGGCATAGCCAGCCCCATGCACCCCTAGCGTCTAGCCCTTCACGGGTCATACACAGTTTTCGCTCGGCAGCCCGTTCTACCGAACGTAGGTTCGGTCGGACGAACACGGGGTCCCGTGGGGATGGCTCCCCCACCACATAACATGGTTCCCCCACCACCTAAGAGGGTTTGGGGGCATAGCCAGCCCCATGCTCTGCTAGCATCCAGCCCTTCATGGGTCACACAGTTTTCGCTCGGCAGCCCGTTCTACCGAACGTAGGTTCGGTCGGACGAACACGGGGTCCCGTGGGGATGGCTCCCCCACCACATAACATGGTTCCCCCACCACCTAAGAGTGTTTGGGGGCATAGCCAGCCCCATGCTCTCCTAGCATCCAGCCCTTCATGGGCCACACAGTTTTCGCTCGATTGCCCATCCTATCAAACGTCGGTTCGGTCGACCAAAAATCCGTTCGGTCAGCCGAACACGGGGTCCAGTGGTCCCGGCTCCCCCATCACCTAAGAGGGTTTGGCGGCATAGCCTGCCCCATGCACCCCTAGCGTCCAGCCCTCAATGGGTCACACACAGTTTTCGCTCGGTAGCCCGTCCTACCGAACGTCGGTTCGGTCGGCCGAACAAGGGGTCCCGTGGGGATGGCTCCCCCACCACATAAGAGGTCTTGCGCGCATAGCCAGCCCCACGCACCCCTAGCATCCAGCCCTTCACGGGTGACACACAGTTTTCGCTTGGCAGCCCGTCCTACCAAACGTCGGTTCGGTCGACCAAAAATCCGTTCGGTCGATCGAACACGGGGCCCAGTGGG